>JAPYXD010000148.1:0-569509 GCA_030998225.1 Diplolepis rosae | reverse complement strand
ACCCTTGGAGTCAAAACAGACATTGTAATTTGACACCCTCAAGTGGCTACATTTGAGATGCTGAGAACGCACGTGGGACCGTCACCTACTATTGGACTAGGCTGTAACCGCCCTCACAGTCTTGGGGGAGAACTTTTATCCTATCAAAACTGTCCAAACCCCTAAGACTAAAAAATGAACCAATTAGATTTTTTATCAAAGCCCTGAAGCTCAAGTAATCAAGTGGGGACCTTTTGGCAGAAAGACCCTGAAGATCCCTCTCTGGTCAGATCTTTTTCGGAATCTTAATCGACAAGACTTGTTGTATAGTTCGCACCCGCGTGAGTTTTGAAATAAATAAAGAGTTTAATTTTATTTAAACATATAAATCACACTCCTCTACCTATCTTCATAGGCCGACCGAAGGCTTAGACTTCAAGTCCGCGCTCAATCTTAACCGCCTCTAAACTCGTTATAATTGACCTTTCGATTCGATTATTAACGAGTACTGTGATTGGATCATCACAGGGGTGTGATGATCGCACCTGCGCGCTCATCTAAATTGCGGATTGCGAATCAACTAGATCGAGCGTTCATAAACTCGATTCAAATCTCCTTCTTCGGCACGTACGTAATTGTACGTAACAAAGAACTGTTGTGGGAAAATTTAATCTCTTTTATTTCAAATACTTAAAAGGCAGAATAAATCTTATAATTTATGATCAAAAAGACGTTTTTTGTGGAAAATTGGTGTCTGCAGTGCTTTTGTGTGCTTTTTAGGTAAATTGGAATGATTTTAACAGTCGGTGATGTAAAAATTTAAGTGAAAATGTGTTGCTGGAGTTTGCAAAACAGGCTACACGTCATGCTCTGAAAAAGTGCATTGTTTTGTGGTTTATTTATCATGAGCGCCTTTAACTTATTAAAATTTAATCGATACTAAATTTAAAACGCTTTGAATAAAAAAATCAGCAAAGCTGACTGACTGAACTTAAGGTATTATAGATAGGGATGGTCGATCTTAAAAAAAAAGAATCAATTTTGAAATTATGGATTCAATTTTATCAATTAATCGGTTAAAAAGATCGATTTTTGAATCAATCTTCAAAAATCGATACCTTTTTCTGAATATTATAAATTTCTGTAAAATAACCTTTTTTAAAATGTTTTATAACAATTGAAGATATAATTGTTACTTGCATATTTTGTGAATTAAAATTATCAAAATAAAAAAGTGTTTATATCAATAAAAAGGAAATTAGGCTTAAAAAACACACTATATTTTCGAATCAGGAACGTTTTTTAATTTAAATTGCACACTTTCTAAAGCATTGCGTATTATGAGTCATAAAATTTCTGGCATAAATATGAATTATTACTATAAAGTTCATAATATTAATATACTTTGTACTTTGCATATCACAGTAAGTATTATTTATGATACAATTTCTGATATAAATACGAAGTATTACTATAAAGTTTATAATATTAATATACTTTGAACTTTGCATATCACTTAAAGTATTATTTATGATAAAATTGCTGGCATAAATATGAACTATTACTATAAAGTTTATAATATTAATATACTTTGAACTTTGCATATCACTTAAAGTATTATTTATGATAAAATTTCTGGCATAAATATGAACTATTACTATAAAGTTCATAATATTAATATACTTTGTATATCACATTAAGGATATTCTCGTGGTCGACCCCTTGATCTCACTTTTAAACTAAAAAACAGTTCATAGGAACAGTTCATAGAAATAGGAAACAGGAAAAAAAGAAAGGAGAATCGTTCGTGAAGATCGAATAAAAAATCAATCCAACCGATTAATCGAGATAAAAAGATCGATCTCCGTAGAATCGAATCGAGATCGCCCATCCCTAATTATAGATAAAATACATATAATAAATGATGTGCATATGAAATCTAAATATCCATTATATTATTATGAAATAGAGTATATTATGTTGATTATTATTTGTTACAAACATCTTTGTTCTTTGTGTTTTCAAATACTTATAAAGGAATTTTATAAATTCTTTATATTTGTTACTTTTTCAAATGTACGTTCATTCTTTATGTGAAAGTTTTGTTCATAAAAATGTAATTTTTTCAATCACTGAGAAGTTTTAAAACATAAAATACAAAATGTCCTATAATAAAATCTAATTCTTCTAAAAAAATCAAGATGATATAATTGTTACGGGCGATCCAGTGTGCAATATTTTTTTTTTTGGAAAATATTTTTATTGTTGTGCAAAATCTAATTTATAGAATATCGATTGCTTTTAGAAGTGAATTAAATGCACACTTTTCAGCGTTCGTAACCTGATTGCATTCCAATGGCTAATGCAACTCAGCATTTTGAGGGGTCTATTTCATATGTTTTAGAACATCTGAAATTCAGAACTCATGTCTTCAGGTACACAATGACCCTTGACACAAGTTCTGAATAAAATAAGTCATAAGCAGAAATACTATGCATAAAGAGAAAAGAAATGAGAGCGCGCGAAGCATGATTAAGGAGGGGAGGGATGATTAGCACAGTATAAGAATGAACACGAAAGAGAGGTGAAAGAAGCGATGCAAGAGAGAATGAATCCTGAAGGAGAGAGAGAGAGCTATCTCCCTGCAGCTCAAGCTAGCATCTCGCGTTAAAACCACCTTTCTGCTTTTGCTTGCTTCCATCTTTCGTCCGCCCAGGCGCGCACTAAAGAAGGCAGATATATGCATATATTTTATCCGATTCTATGACTGCCACGACCAGCTCTGCGCTCATCGTAAGATCCAGCATACACCTACCCCTTCCCATACCCCGCCACTAACTATCCGAGCCTTAATCCTTTTTTTTTTTTTTTTTTGGTGAGGAGGAAAAATGGCAAAATCTTTTATAGACGTTGTACAGAACTCTCCTAGGACGGGTCTAGGCATTCCTGTTAAAACCAAAATACCCCCTGTCTCGAACCAATACACCACCCGCGGAACCGCCTTTCGGCTTTAAACTTCACGGGTGGTTGGTTCCATTAAAGTCGCATACGACTCTTCCGTCATCCGTTCGCTCGGAACTTCCATCCGCGGCCACACGCCCACTAGGGTAACCGACTAGCCGCGCCACCCTGGGGAGAAACAAACAGATTCCTCCCCCGAACGACGCGGACAGTCAAGTCTACCCGAGACGCCGGACCGCGGGTGCAGGCCCCGATGCGATTTCTACTGCCCCTCCCCGTTGTTTTGCTCTCGACGCCCATCAAGTTCTCTCGTCTTCATCACAAGTGTGACGAATGACTCGATGAGCGTCCAGAACCGTTCAGACTGGAGCATGAGGGGGACCATCGTGTCAGGATTAAGTTCGGAACCCACCGCCTGACCGAGGACCTCCCTAGCCACACCCCATTTTGCGCAGACGAAGAGTGCGTGCTCTGCGTTATCCACCGGGGAATCGCAGTAGCAACACGTCTCCTCTACTCTCTTCTTAAAGCGCCTGAGGTACGCGTTAAAACAGCCATGGCCCGAGAGCGCTTGCGCCAAGTAAAAGCCGACTTCCCCGTGCTTTCTGTTCAGCCAGGTGGCGAGCTCCGGGATCAGGCGGTAGGTCCATCTCCCTGTCTGCTCACCATGCCATCTCATCTGCCATTTCTCGACGAGTCTGCGCCTTCCATCCTTGCGGATGGCCTCTTTCGCGCGAGCGATTTCCTGCAGGTCGGCGCAGGTAAGCTCCTTGCGAAGCTGAAAGGTTTCCTGCCTTTCCTCCGCCAATAAATCTATTTGCGGGACGCTCGCCAGGACCAGCACAGCGCTCGTCGAGATAGTTCTATATGCTGAAACTATTCTCAACGCGATAAGTCTCTGCGCCGAGAACAGCTTCTTCTGGATAGCACGGTTTTGCAAGACATTGGCCCAGGCCGGAGCTGCATAAAGCAGCTTTGAATGGACCACGCTCGCCACCAATCTTCTTTTCGCTTCCCTGGGTCCACCAATGTTTGGCATAAGCCGGGCCAAGATCGCTCCACATTGGATGGCTTTGGCAGCTGCGATCTTTAGGTGTTCGCCAAAGCTAAGCCTACGATCCAGCTGTACCCCCAGGTACTTAATGCTTGTTTTCCACTCGACTTCATGCTCTCCGAGAACGATCCTCGGATATTGGAAGGATCTCCTGTCCGTAACGAGCAAAGCCTCGGTTTTCTCAGGGGCCATTTTAAGGCCTCTGCCATCCAACCAGCGCTTTGCTCGCCACAGACTTTCATTGATCCTCAGCTCTAGGATTCTGACGTCGTCAGCGGCGCACACGACAAGTGCGTCATCCGGGAAGCCGACGATGCTCGTTCCAGCAAGCAGGTCCATACGCAGAAAGTCATCGTACATGATGTTCCAAACGAGTGGACCCACCCGCGACCCTTGAGGAGCGCCACATGTCATCTCTTCTTTGAGAGAACATTTGTCGCCCTCTTATATCACCCACCTGTCGCTCAGTTAGTCATCCATCATTCGCAACAGGTAGTCTGGAACCTTTTTCCGCATCATCGCCTCGATGCAGATGTCCCATCTCGCGGTATTGAACGCATTGCGTATGTCAATGCTAATCAACGCTGTCAATGCTAATCAACGCGAGCTTTAATGCTTATACCGGCTGACCTACCGCAACCGATCCACGTGCTTTTAAAGACTTAAACTAAATTGTCTGAAACAATGAAATTTTTTTAGTGACAAAGTTATTAATAAAACAATTACTAATAACAATTAAAAGCTAAAACATTTCAATTTAAACTGAAATAAAAGAAACTAAATATCGTTTCTGGAATACTTATGAATGTGTATCAAATGGTAGTACTCAGCCACTTCCTTTTGCTAAGATAGCAAGGATGAAGGTATCTATTGACACCTATAGGCACCGTGCGGAGTCATGGTAGGGAGAGTTAAATCGACGCCAGCGCATGCAGTGGATAATTTATTTGAGGAAAGTAGATGGCCTTTCCGGTTTTGTATAATTATTTAAGTCAGTGAAATATGATAAATAAATAACTTATTCTACCATCTATATTATTTATTTATCATATTTCACTGACTTAAATAATTATACAAAACCGGAAAGGCCATCTACTTTCCTCAAATACTATAATACCGGTAACATCGAAAATTATTAATTAAGTGGATAATTTAGGCGTTAAAGGAGGCTGTTTTATATTTCCGAGCAATCAAAATACATGTGCAAATCTAAATTTTGTATTAATTTAAAAAATATAGCTGAAATGAGCCACCGAAGTTGTTGTGTTGTGAATTGTAAAAATACAAGCAGCAAAAGTGAGTGTAAATTTTATAAATTTCCAATGTCTAAATGGAAAATAAATCAAAGAAATAAGTGGGTAGCTGCAGTAAGAAGGCAAAAGTTATTATTTCTACGGAACTCTTGGACATCTCGTACATGTTATGATAGAACAAGATTTTTACCTTTCATTTTCGTTTGTGTTTGAAATTCTATTATATGTTTAATTGATTGAAAACATGTTTTAATAATTATATCCATGATGAATTTGAATCTGAAAATAAACAATTAATATTTATTCACTCAACAAGTGCCTAAAACTGTCATTTTGAAATTACAATTTAATTCTTTATTATTTTTCTAGTCTGTTTTGATCTGTCATTAACTTAAAGTAGTCGTCATGACAAAAAACAGTCTCTGGAAAAAGAAGTTTTTCTATGATTTCAAGACTGAGAATTATATCATCAGCCATGTCATATGTAAGAAAAGACACTCTTTTTAATGAAAAAAATTAAAAATTACGAAAAATAATATTTTAATAATGTTTTCTATAATAGGACATTTCTTTACTATCGCTTCTTACCAATTTATGGAAATGATTGAAGTTTCTTAAATCATAGCTTATTTTTTCGGGGGAAATATTCTCTACAACTTAACCGTTTCCAATTTTTGAAAATAAATCAATTATCATCAAATACAGCAATTTGTTTATAAAAATTTTGTTTTGGAAAATTGATTTTTAATTATTTCAGCCATTAAAGAATTTATTTTCAAAAATTGGAAACTGTCAAGTTGTAGAGAATATTTTTATCGAAAAAATAGGAAATGATTTAAGAAACTTCAATCATTTTTAAAAAATTGGTAAGAAGCGATAGTAAGGAAAAATCCTATTACAAAAAGCATTATTAAAAAATTATTTTTCGTAATTTTTAAATTTTTTCATTAAAAAGAGTGTCTTTCCTTACATATGACACGGCTGATAACTTAATTTCCAGTCTTGAAATCATAGAAAAACTTCTTTTTCCAGAGACTGATTTTTGGCACGACAACTACCTTAACCTTATATTTACTGGTTTCTATATCATTTTTATTATGGAAAATACTTCCTTTTTACTGCTGATTTCACACAAATCCTTCACAAGGAAAAACAATCGAATTTTAAAGTGAATCAAATTGTTTCTTTGTTAGTTTTTTTATTGATAATAAACATTTTTATAACTAAGTCCCATTATAATACATTATAAAAGTTCTCGAACAGCCTCCTTTAGTTCACTCATGCTATGGCGCTGCAGTCACGCACGGTGCCTATGGGTCAGCAAAAGTCGGATTACTAAAATTCAGCATTCACATAGTTTCCCACGTACCCCTGCCACATTTATTTCGTCCAATCCAGCACTCCTTAACAAACAAAAATCCCTACCATGCTCACCTAGCAATGAGCTTAAGAGTTGGATCTAAACCAAGCAAATTCGCATTCTTCTAAGTGTCTTGATTAGATCCAGACCTTAGAATAATAAAGAAAACACTTTTCTTTTATCGTGCCCGTCTGCGTTCTAAATCGACAGTTCCTTCGCGATTCATTAGTTGCTTAAAACCGTGAAATTCTTTTTTTTCTAACGAATATTTAATTATTTTTGAAATCGTGTCGGGCGGACGAAAAAAAAACAAAAGTCTTCATCTAGACAGAAGCAAATTCTTAATTGAATATATTCAAATATATTTCAACCTTCGGCGTACTAATTTAAAAGTCCAGATTAATAAAAGTGTCAAAGCGTTATTTGTGTATATTGTGCACAAATAAGACTCAGGTTTCTCTGCGACAACCAATAGAAAACCATTGCCCAGTCTAGGACAAATCAGGAGCTAAGGGAAAAATCTCTCCCTCTCTCTCGCAGTCACCTGGGACTGGTAGATGTAAGGAAAACTAGTAGTAAGGTATCGTTCCAACATATATATATATATATATATATATATATATATATAGTTGTATATCCTTTTTGATTTTTGATTTTGATTTATTTATTTTATAATTTTCTGAGTTGAAATTTGGCAGTTTGAAGCCTCAAGCGGGCTTATAATTGAATTTAATATTTTTATTATATTAAGTTTAATTATTCGTACGTAACAATAATTAATACCCGTATTATAATTCAATTTGATGGAATTTTATTAGCCAATTTTTCTATTATAATATGTAAGACTGATATAATATCAATAATATTGATAATATAAATAAATATAAATAAATATTGTATTTTTATTTAATACTCACAATGTAAATATTAATGTTAAAACGAAGATAACAGAACTTTGATTTCAATTTCCAGCCAGAATTGCAAAGACAATTTTCGCCCAAATTTTCAGCATATTACCCTTTCTATCAGTAAAAATTGCTTCAAATTATATTTAAAACTTTCTAGATTAATGTGTTGTAAAAAAAAAATATGATAAAGTAGCTTTTATCCCCAAAAATTTAATTTTCATGCATTTTTCCCAGGCATTACAATGAATTTAGGCCTCATGAACACATAGCGCCTCTAGCGGCCATGGTCAATTCTTGTGACATATCCGTTTCGCGGTTTACGTGCATTCTGGTTGAGATGCAGGGGGCTGCTCTGACCGTTCTCTGACTGTTCTATGACCGTTCTATATGACCTGGCATTATTACGGCTAAGATCGGTAAAAAAGACATTAAAAGCTTTGCAATTATGATTCTGTGGCGAAATTTGGATTAGAATGTGAAGCAATAAATACAATTATCTTATTTTTCAGCGATAAAAACTAGAAAAACGTAATACCTGTCATTGAAGGCAGTGCAGTGGTTCACAATTGGCGGAACGTCTCTACCGTGAAGGTTTACTATTGGTGGAGACGTTCCGCAAATGGTGAACCACTGCACTGCGTTCAATGACAGGTATTATGTTTTTTTAATTTTTAGCGTAAACAAATAAAATTATTGCATATTTCAATTACCAGTTAACGTTATTTTCAACGTAGAATAAGGATAAAAACATTTTGAATGTTTATTTTGCCTCATTCATGAGTTATAATGCTACTTTACGTTAACTTTACGATAATGTTACGACAATGTTACGCTACAGCGTAAAGCTATAGTTCAGCCAGTTCGCTAAGGACGGCCATAGAACAGCCAGAGTACGGTCAGAGTATTCTATGACCGTTCTCGCACACGGGTCCGCTAGGGTTGACAGATTGTCTGGAAACCTCCGAGGAAATGCCTCACTATTAATAAATAAGAAATAGTCTAAGAGCCTTCTTTGTTCCAAATCGGAACAGACCATGAGAAAATCGTTCTGGAGAGTTTGGGTTACATTAATAGTAACCAATAAACTTTGTATTTATTGTTTTCTTATATAAACTGTTTGGCCTACTAGCCTTGAATTTCGCTCAATTCTCAAAACTTGTTGGAATTTGATTCCAAATTTCAATAAACACAAAATCTCCAGAACGATCGTTAAAATGCGAAAACTGTATAAGTATCTGTCAACCGTTAAAGTGAAATAATACCATAGTTATGTGACCAGTGACTGACCCGTGGAGTCAATAGGGAAATTGTAACTTGACACTCTAAAGTGGCTGCTGTTGATATCAGTGCTCCCAGATCGTGGATGAAATTTACCCTCTCCATACCTACCAGTTTGGAGCCCCGAAACGAAAACCCAATGATTACCACTGTCTGTGACGTCACTGCTTCGGGTTATGCCGAAAATGTACGAAGACGAACGATTCGAACTTGTAATTTCTAGTCGTCCTCGTCTCGATCGGCTATTTGAAGGTTTGAAATGATTTCTGTCAATTTCTATTTACAAAACTTGACAAGATGACAGAAATTTTGAAATTTTGAAATATTCAATGTTTATGACTTTCAGGAATTTTTATAAATGGTTTTTGAGTGTGCAGTTTGCGGGAAATATATTATAAGGCACTAGAGGTTTGTAAAGTCTTAATATATTGAATGTATTATGTAAAGGAATTTGAGGTTAGGTTACTAATATGTCATTCTCAGGTGGTTTTAGTTTACATTGTTTATGTTGTATTTTTCAATTGATTTGAAATATTCTTAATTTAGAATGCTACTAATTTATATGAATTTTTAATTTATCAAAATATTAAATATTGTCACTGCATAATTACTTTTGATACTTACCTTTCTTCTAATGCTATTTTCTTGAAGCTGCATGTAGACTAAAATTTCTTTATTAAATAATAAATTAAAAATAAATAAAAACTTAAGTTATTTCTTCGTATATATACTTTCTTAAATATTGATTTGTATAAAATATGTGAACACAATTTTGAGAAGAAATGTTATTAATTCAATATGCTTTCACACAAAAAATTTACAAACCCTTTAACGGCTTAAAATATTTATTTCCTTAGACTGCACTTACAATTCATCATATAAATAATTAATTATTTACAAGGAGAGCAGAATTACATCATAAATGGACTGTTTTAAAGTAAAATCTTACAAATTATAATTAAGGTAGTTATTGTGCCAAAAATCAGGTCTCTCGAAAAAAAAAGTTTTTCCATCATTTCAAGAATTGAAATGATATTCTTAGTTCTGTCTCATGAAAGGAAAAGCATTTTTTTATACAAGGAAAAGTTAAATTTGAGGAAAAAGAATCATTTGAATATAGTAATGTATTCTGTAACTGAATTTTATGAATCCTTATATTTTATATCTTATTTTTGCATGTAAGAAGAATATATTTATACTCATAAACAGAAAGTAATCAATATGTGAGTTTTTTCTAAATTAGTTGTATCACTTTTCGCAATAATAAAATTAATTATTATAATAATTATAATAATAATTATTTAATTCTTATTTAATTTAATTATTATTATTTAATAACTATAATTAAAATTATAATTTATTTTCAAAAATAGAAACTGTATAGTTATATTGAATGTTTTCACCGGAATAATAAGCGATGATTGATTAAAATTCTACAATTTTTAACAAGTTTGGTAAGAAGCGACATAAAATTCAGTTACCGAATACATTATTTAAATGATTCTTTTTCCTCAGATTTAAGTTTTCCTTGTATAAAAAAAAATGCTTTTCCTTTCATGAGACAGAACTAAGAATATAATTTCAATTCTTGAAATGATGGAAAAACTTTTTTTTTCGAGAGACCTGATTTTTGGCACAATAACTACCTCAATTATAATTTGTAAGATTTTACTTTAAAACAGTCCATTTATGATGTAATTCTGCTCTCCTTGTAAATAATTAATTATTTATATGATGAATTGTAAGGGCAGTCTAAAGAAATAAATATTTTAAGCCGTTAAAGGGTTTGTAAATTTTTTGTGAGAAAGCATATTGAATTAATAACATTTCTTCTCAAAATTGTGGTCACATATTTTATACAAATCAATATTTAAGAAAGTATATAAACGAAGAAATAACTTAAGTTTTTATTTATTTTCAATTTATTATTTAAAAAATAAATTTTAGCCTACATGCAGCTTCAAAAAAATAGCATTAGAAGAAAGGTAAGTATCAAAAGTAATTATGCAGTGACAATATTTAATATTTTCATAAATTAAAAATTCATATAAATTAGTAGCATTCTAAATTAAGAATATTTCAAATCAATTGAAAAATACAACATAAACAATGTAAACTAAAACCACCTGAGAATGACACATTAGTAACCTAACCTCAAATTCCTTTCCATAATACATTTAATATATTACAACTTTAGAAACCTCTAGTGCCTTATAATATATTTCCCTCAATTTGCACACTCACAAACCATTTATAATGATTCCTGAAAGTCATAAACATTGAATATTTCAAAATTTCAAAGTTTCTGTCAACTTGTCAAGTTTTGGAAACAGAAATTGACAGAAATCATTTCAAACCTTCAAATATCCGATCGAGGCGAGGACGACTAGAAATTACAAGTCCGAATCGTTCTTCTTCGTACATTTTCGGCATAACCCGAAGCAGTGACGTCACAGACAGTGGTAATCATTGGGTTTTCGTTTTGCGGCTCCAAACTGGTAGGTATGGAGAGGGTAAATTTCATCCACGATCTGGGAGCACTGGTTGATATGCTAAGAACGCACGTGGGCCCGACACCCACTATTGGACCAGGCTGTAACCGCCCTCACTTTCTTAGGGGAGAATTCTCATCCTATCAAAAGTATCGAAAACGACTAAAACGTAAAATGAACCAATCAGACCGATTATTTACGCCGCAAAACTCAAATAATCGAGTGGGAACTTTGGGGTAAAAAGACTGAAGCTCCCTCCCTGGTCAGACCATTTTCTGCGATTGAAAGTAGAAGTTTTTGTTTTTTGTGTGTCTTTTATGTTCATTAATATTGAAAATAAAATATCTCAGTTTTAGTGTGTAATCTTTAAGTTTTTAATCACTCCTTTACCTATCTTCATAGGCCGACCGAAGGCTTAGACTGCAAGTCTGTGCTCAATTTTACCCGCCTTTGAACTCGTTATAATCGACCTTTTGATTCGATTATTATCGAGTCCTGTGATTGGATCATCACAGGAGGAGATTGCTCAACCTGTGGAAAAAGAGACTGAGTAAAAATTGGTGTAACAGTCTGAGCTCGTCACACGCGGCAAATTCAAATAGTTTTAATCATTGAAATAATGATTACAAGGTAGCCTGCTGTGGGGCAGGTTCATCCGTGTCAAAAAATTGAAATTCACCTCGCTGAAGTGGAACCCACAACCCAGCGAAGTCAAACAAATCTGCTGCTGCTTTCCAATTATTAAAATAATTCTATTAATTTAATTTGGCATTTGTAAATTATGAGAACATACGTGGAAGTTAAGAAAACTATCAAATTCAATGAGTGTAAACTAAGAATAGACTTTATTAATTGTTAATAAATAACAATTATTTATAGAGCTTTAAATAAACCGTTCACGAAGAGGCAAGATCAAAGTCTGCTCCAGGATCGATATATTGCGTGTTTCTAAGGTTTTCGCGCAGCGATGCATAAGGTCTTGGCGCATTCCCACTAAAATATATTCATTCTTTATAACCAATCAAGTTCGTAAAAAGTCTCTACTCTAGATTATGCATATGACACTACTTGCATCTTGATCTTTGACCAACTAGGTGGGGAAGTTGAACTCAAAGGTGGTGTGTGTGTGTCTCAAGTGGACTCTTAAGCACGTTCTCGAAATTTGATTCCTAGACTTATTTCTGTCGCTCGTAATAAAAGTCAGCAATATATTAACGCGATAACATTTTACGATTTAATGTTGACAAGATTCATTACAAAAATCTAAGAACTAAAATAGAACTCAAAGTTGAATTATTTCTACTTTCTTCCCTTAGCATAGTTTTCCTAGAACCACTTTCGTTTAACTTAGCTTAACTCCTATTGATAACATAATTATTTATAATATGTGCTGCATAATATCATTCTGCTATAAAATATTTCAGATTAATGTTCTTATAACTTTACACTTATAACATAACAGACTCTTTCTTAATTCTAATAAATTCTTTTTAACATTAACTTCCATAACAATTAGTACAGATTCATGCGACTCACATTATATAAGAATATTCTATGTCAATTTGCCCTTAACTGTACCAGTCTCTCTTATTTTACCATAAATTCTTAAGTCATTGTTTAACTATTAATAATATTTCAAATTTCTCCCACGTCTTTGTCATGAAGGAAGTACTGCCTCTTTTGGCGTAACTAGCAACTACTGAATAGAGTCTCATCGTTACATTGGGCTGATACACGCGCCATCAGACGAGTGGAACTGTGAGTTACTCGTAAGTTCAGATTTTCAGACGTTGCTCGTAGGTAAATGATAAAAGTTAGAGAAATTAGAAATAAGTTAACACCAGAGTTGCTATTGAAGGAATTATCACGCCAGATCACGAGTACAAACTGCAATATGCAAAATTATTTATCATCAAAATATTAAATAATTAATAAATTATAATTATTTGTATTATTTGCAATTAGTATTGAGATGTAATGCAATAAAAACTATTTCATATAGTTATTCGCTGCGGGCCTGCCCTTGAACTGATAGCGGATATGACGGTTAGCGCTCGGAGCGACAAAAATCGGAATTTTTCGTTAGATAGGGATGTAAATAATACAGCGTCATATTAATGAAAAATATTTTTATAAATATACATATGCAAATGAAAGAAGTGTATATTTACTATTAAAAAAGTTCTTTTTTCGAAATAAGTTTTGAAAGAGCCATACGGTAATTATAAGTTTTGAAATGCATATAAATAATAATACTTTAAACCGGTGTAAACATAACCTTAATATGATTATTTACATTGACAACTCATTATGAATATTATAATAAGAACTGAATTTGACTGAATAAAGCATGGGATTAAGTTTCATAATGATTTATAATTTTTATCATATTCATATCTTTTCAAATCTAATTACCTATTACAATAAAATGGTATACATTTCTAGAATTTTTTTTTCTGATGTGTAAGAAACAAGTTTTTTTATTCTAAATTATTAATCAAATGTAAAGGATGACATACTTACTTTTTCCTATTAATTAAAGTAATCTACTTATTTCGACGTTCTCTTTTATGCACAGCGGTCGGAAAATAGTATAAAAATGCGTACCAAGAGGTGAATTTCTAAAAGTCGAGCGAAAACAATTCACTACATAGCAATTTACATTTCCTTCACGCCGCTTATTTTCGACATTCTCTGCTATTATTTTGACAGTCACCGAATCCTAAAAAAAGAGAACTAAAATTTAAATACTCATGTATATTTTTTAATTTTATATTTCATTTATAATTCAAGTTAATTAATTGCTCAGTACTAAAATTTCAGTTCTATGAAGTAGTTCATAAAATAGATAAAATATGATGATTTTAAAATATTTCTACGTAACCTATATCATTTTTATTTGTTAATGATTCCACTTATATGTTTCAAAATTGTAGAATGCATATATATTTACCTGATAATTTGTTATATTCTTCTCAGTCGTAGATAACACAGCACAACAACAACAATATATTTATTATTACAATTATCACTTTAGTTGAAAATCACATGTAAACATTAAATGCCCATCTAACGAAAACCGCCACATACAACCGACAGAGGCACTACGATGCTTCCGTGTCCGCAGCGAATATCAAATTTGTATATTTGTCTCTACTTCTTATATTTATTTAATTTCTATTGACATTGCAGAATTAAGAAATGACAAAAATATATTTATGATCAATTATTTGTTTATTAAGGTTTGTTTATTTTATTAATTTGTTAAATTAAAGCGTTATGAATTTTTTTGAATTTTAAACTAACGATACGATTTTTAAATGACGAGAATAAAACTCCTGAATCTAAGAAAATACGTAACATAACATTTTAATGAATAATTCAGAATAAACATTTATTATGTATAGAGATACAAAATATTCATTTTTGTTCATTTTAAATTGACAATCAGTCATTGAATTCCCTCACATTCTTAAATTCATAAAATTTAAAACTGACAACAAAAATATTTTTTATACCTG
The DNA here is from genome assembly GCA_030998225.1 of Diplolepis rosae. NCBI lineage: Eukaryota > Metazoa > Arthropoda > Insecta > Hymenoptera > Diplolepididae > Diplolepis > Diplolepis rosae. The sequence continues at coordinate 554,703 of JAPYXD010000148.1, read as the reverse complement.
TCACCTCCGGCAACTCTACCACCTTGAGTAACAAACAAATTAAGGAACCAATGAAGGGATCAAGGCAACATTACCGCGTGCGTGATTATATCGACTTAAGATACAGCAAGATCCAATAAGAAATAGGAAGATCGTTAAAATCGAAAGGCAGACTCAAATAGAATTGATATATTTGGCTATGACATTAATAACAGGTAATAAATTCCATCGGAGAGTGAGTCATCGGAGAAGGCAACTCATCCTATCTTTAGCTTTAATAGCAAATATGGAAAAGGTGTTACACCTTTAATTGGTTTTTACTCCCACCATAGTTGTCCTTTCAAAGGCCTACAAAAAGCGAAAGTTCCAATAGAAGTCAGTCCAGGGTCATCATTTCTATACCGTGAGTTCAGTCCAGTCAGTCTACTGGACTCATTTCATCACCGACCTATTTCCAACCCAGGGTAACTACTAAGTACTTCAAATTCTATATATGAATTTTCATATTTCCATAGTGCTTACTTAAAGATAATTTGTATGTTAATAAATACATTTTATATGATCAACCCTTTTCATTCACTGACTATTCCTCATCCCTTAGAGAGGATCCTTTCAATCCTTACATAAAACGATGAGATCTTTGAAGAAGAGAAGTGTTACGTTTCTGACGTAACATATCTATACATAATAAATATCTATTTATCATTATATTTATTTTATATTTTAATAATTTTATAATTATAATATTTGACTACGGTGCTATACTTTTCGATCGTATCGGTTCACAAAATGATCTCATTGCGAAAGCTGCACTTTATCACGCTTCATGTTTCCTCGATTTTACGAGCCCTCACGTAGCAATGAAGCGTGGGCGCCCTCTCGGTCCAAAAGTAGCTTCATGTTTCGAATTCGTCAAAGATTTCATTATTGAAAATAAAGAAGAGTGTCAATTTTCTCTCGACGAAATTTCACAACAATTTCAAGGCGAGATTCCTTGTGTGAAAAGGATTGTCTAAAAACTAGAAGATTACTTCGGAAATAATATTATCGTTACTAAATCGGGAAAGGGTACGATAATATCTTTCAAAAGCCTCGGTAAAAAAATTGTAACGGACGCGTTTTATAAGAACAGATCGAAAGACGAAGAACGAGCGCGTAAACGAATTGTCGAATGTGCTGCAAAAATTATTGCCGAAGACATTCGAAGTAAAGTGTATGATATTAATGAGTATCCAGCCCCGGATAATTTTTTGCAGAATGTCGACAGCGTAATTCCAGAGACCTTGACAATTTTTTTGCCCTCCATGATAAGCAAAGAAAAGAAAAATCCGGAACTATCGGAAAAAAAATATTGGCAATTAGTCACTGCATAGCTTCAGCGACGAGACCTCGCTTGTTTATATCAACTTTTCAACTTGGTCTAGCTGCGATGTTGCATAAGCAGTACGGTTCTAAGCATCTACTCGATGCTCTGTCAAAAGTCGGATTTTGCTCATCGTATAATGACGTATAAATGTTCGAAGCGTCTGTTCTCCACGATTCCCAAGTTCGTAATCTGAGCGATTCTTACGTTCAATTCGTCTACGATAACGCTGATCACAATACAAATACGATTGACAGGCTGAAAACTTTTCGTTCTATGGGTGGAATCATGTGCGTCACACCAAGTTCAAGTATTGAATGCAACAAAACAGTGCAGAAATTGAAAAAACTGCCATCCGCCAGTTCACTGGGCAGTTTTGGATTTGTTCCATTGTCATATTTCGAACGAAAGAATTCCGAGGGTTTAAAGAAGATATTTGTTGAGAATATGTTTATGGAAAATACTGCCGTGTTGAAAATAGTCATTAAAAACGAACATTTTCTGTGGCTTTATGGAAAATCGAAAAACGGGACAGAGATCAAAGGGTGGAGTGGTTTTATGGAGGATGTTTTTAAAGAGCGACATTATACGGTGAGCAAAGTAATCCCAGAAAAATTTATCAACAATCCTCTGAGTATTTATGACACTTTTTTTTTTTTTTTTTTTTTTTTGGTGAGAAGGAAGAAATGGCAAAATCTCTTATAGACGTTGTACAGGACTCTCCTAGGACGGGTCTAGGCATACCTGTTAAAACCAAAATACCCCCTCTCTCGAACCAATACACCACCCGCGGAACCGCCTTTCGGCTTTAAACTTCACGGGTGGTTGGTTCCATTAAAGTCGCGTACGACTCTTCCGTCATCCGTTCGCTCGGAACTTCCACCCGCGGCCACACGCCCACTAGGATAACCGACTAGCCGCGCCACCCAGGGGAGAAACAAACAGATTCCGCCCCCGAACGACGCGGACAGTCAAGTCTACCCGAGACGCAGGACCGCGGGTGCAGGCCCCGATGCGATTTCTACTGTCCCTCCCCGTTGTTTCGCTCTCGACGCCCATCGAGCTCCCTCGTCTTCATCACAAGTGTGACGAATGACTCGATGAGCGTCCAGAACCGTTCAGACTGGAGCATGAGGGGGACCATCGTGTCAGGAGTAAGTTCGGAACCCACCGCCTGACCGAGGACCCCCCTAGCCACACCCCATTTTGCGCAGACGAAGAGTGCGTGCTCCGCGTTATCCACCAGAGAATCGCGGTAGCGACACGTCTCCTCGTCTATGTTCTTAAAGCGCCTCAGGTACGCGTTAAAACAGCCATGGCCCGAGAGCGCTTGCGCCAAGTAAAAGCCGACTTCCCCGTGCTTTCTGTTCAGCCAGGTGGCGAGCTCCGGGATCAGGCGGTAGGTCCATCTCCCTGTCTGCTCACCATGCCATCTCATCTGCCATTTCTCGACGAGTCTGCGCCTTCCATCCTTGCGGATGGCCTCTTTCGCGCGAGCGATTTCCTGCAGGTCTGCGCAGGTAAGCTCCTTGCGAAGCTGAAAGGTTTCCTGCCTTTCCTCCGCCAATAAATCTATTTGCGGGACGCTCGCCAGGACCAGCACAGCGCTCGTCGAGATAGTTCTATATGCTGAAACTATTCTCAACGCGACAAGTCTCTGCGCCGAGAACAGCTTCTTCTGGATAGCACGGTTTTGCAAGACATTGGCCCAGGCCGGAGCTGCATAAAGCAGCTTCGAATGGACCACGCTCGCCACCAATCTTCTTTTCGCTTCCCTGGGTCCACCAATGTTTGGCATAAGCCGGGTCAAGATCGCTCCACATTGGATGGCTTTGGCAGCTGCGATCCTTAGGTGTTCGCCAAAGCTAAGCCTGCGATCCAGCTGCACCCCCAGGTACTTAATGCTTGTTTTCCACTCGACTTCATGCTCTCCGAGAACGATCCTCGGATATTGGAAGGATCTCCTGTCCGTAACGAGCAAAGCCTCGGTTTTCTCAGGGGCCATTTTAAGGCCTCTGTCATCCAACCAACGCTTTGCTCGCCACAGACTTTCATTGATCCTCAGCTCTAGGATTCTGACGTCGTCAGCGGCGCACACGACAAGTGCGTCATCCGCGAAGCCGACGATGCTCGTTCCAGCAGGCAGGTCCATGCGCAGGAATTCATCATACATGATGTTCCAAACAAGTGGACCCACCCGCGACCCTTGAGGAGCGCCACATGTCATCTCTTCTTTGAGAGACCATTTGTCGCCCTCGTATATCACCCACCTGTCGCTCAGATAGTCATCCATCATTTGCAACAGGTAGTCTGGAACCTTTTTCCGCATCATCGCCTCGATGCAGATGTCCCATCTCGCGGTATTGAACGCATTGCGTATGTCAATACTAATCAACGCACAGAATCCCTTACGCTTACCAGTTCCTTTTCTTGCATTTGTGGTGATGTTAACCACAGCTTGGATGGCGTCCACAGTGGATCTGCCTTTCCTGAATCCGAACTGGCTTTCCGAGAGCCCGTTCTCCCCGACCAAGAGAGCCTGAAGCCGTTGTAGAATCAACTCCTCCAGAAGCTTCCCCATCGTATCCAATAAGCATATTGGTCTATACGACGAGGCAACCTCTAGAGGTTTGTTGCCCTTCCTCAGCAGGACCAACCTTCGCTTCTTCCAATCTGCGAAGAACCTCCCATCCCGAAGACAGGAGTTGAAGGCTTCTAGGAGGATTTCCAGGTATGCCCCGATCACCTCTTTGAGGATCTCGTTCGGCACCCCGTCGATACCCGGCGCTGTATTTGCCTTAAGCCTTCCACCCGCTCTCTTTAGATCTTCGAGAGTGAAGAGTTCTTCGCGCCGGACCACGCAGGAACTTCGGTTCTGTCTTTGGAACGGCTCCACGTGTGGAAACAAGCTTCGCACAATGTACTTGACTCGATCGGGATTATCCAGGCCCGGGGTCTTTCTTCTAGTCAACAATCTCTTGGTGACTATTTTGAAGGCGAGACCTCATGGATCCTTCTCGACCTCACCGATCAGGTCTTTCCAGCATTGAAGTCGGCTTTTCTTTATGCCTCGCCTCAAAGCTGTTTTTGCCCCTTTCCATGCCTCGTGCAGCGTAGCATCCCCCTTTGAACGGGTGAATTTTCGCCGCGCTGCGAGGCATTCTCGACGTAGGGCTGCCAACTGGTCGTTCCACCAGTTCATCGAACCCCTGGCTTGCCTGCGCTTACGGCGAGGCATCGAGTAGTCACAAGCCCCGACCACCTTCTGCCTCACCGAGCGCACAACAGCTTCGTACGACCCAGCAGGGCAGACCCAACCAAGCTCATCGATAAGCCTGGTCCTCACCCCACCAAAGCGGGTGAAGAGCCTGCAGGACCCCTCAAAAGCCGGTCTGCTCAGTGCCAAGCACAGGGCAGACACAACCTCCTCTTTTTCAACGGTCTCGTCGAGGTCCCTAATTTCGTGGGACCTCGTCGAGACCAGGGCTGAAATTTGCGCCCTTTCCCCGACCGCCAGGTCGAGCTCCTTTCGGAAGGCCGAAACGTCTCCCCCCTTTTTGAAGACCAGAAGGACTTCTTCCTTCCTGGTCCTCCGGATAGACAGGACCTCGAGTCCTGCCTTCCGGGGGTCGACCTTCGCCTTCATTTCCTTCAAGATGTCGGCGTAGGAATGGCCGTCCTTCGCCGACACCTTGATGGCGTCGCCCGACCTGGCGGGCGAGGAGCGCTTCGGGGTACCCTTGTCATTTGTACCCTGTGCTTCTTGCACAGGGTCCTTCGACCTTCTCTCCGTTACCATTTTTTTTTCTTTTTCTTTTTCTTCTTTTTGGCGACCACCTGCCAGTCCCCATCTTTAATTGGGGCCTGGCTCTTGGCCACCTGTGCATACGACGGTGACGGGCCGCCCTTCCCCCTCTTAGGAGTTCTTTCCTGAGGGGGGGGGGAGTGGGCTGCCCTCTTCTCACCTTTTGTCTGCGTTTGTGGGGTGTCTCCCAGAGACGCAGAGCGCGGTCTCCGGAAGATACCCATTTTTTTCGAGGCGGGGTGGGTCTCCAGCCTCTTCTGGAGTTCCACCCCGCTTTCAAGTAGGCACCTGTGGGTGTTGAGCATACCGCCCACCACCGCAGCTGCCTCGTTGACCGAGTCTTTCACAAAGCCAGGGTTATTCCTGAGCATACCCTTTTGTATTACGCTCAGGGCCCTGGCTAGCTTTTCCATTTTCTCATTTTGCTCCTTCAGGAGCTGAAGGACGTCCTTCCATCCTTCAGCTCCTGATGAAGCACCCAAGTCGACATTCCCCACAGTATTTTTGCTCAAATCCATAAATCATTTTTACCAGCGCATCGTGCGTAGAGGAGCGGGTCGGAATAGTTGGGAACGGGTGTACCCTCGGACCGAAGTCCTACCCCAGTTCCCTGAGGCCCAACCTCCGCTTAGCCGGTCCCGGAATACACGGACAGACCGGACTCGCTCGAGGCAACACAGGCTCCGACACCTGTGTTCAATACGCACTACCTGATCAAGGTCCCGAAGGGGCTGGCTTCTGATCCCGCATGGCACCCCACCTCGGCAGAGCTAGGCTCACATCAACCTCGCCACCTCGTGGGCCGGGGAAGACATCACTCGGCGACGAAGCACTCCCAGTGGGATGCAATACGGAAACGATCGTTTGGACTGTTCTTGGTCACAGACTGCGGAGGCTTTTGTAGTGTCCCCCAGGAGATTCCATACACCAATTCGCTCTTAGTCTCTTTCAAGAGGGAGACCGTCTATAGGTTCTCCTCTCACATTCGAAGAACACATATCACAGTCAGGCGGCGCTGTCATTCAATCAGTCCACTCATACCTCACAGACACTCGCAGGCTCGTTCTCAGCGCCGCTGCCTGGGGCATACATCCTTCTTCATGCATGGGGATGGACGCGTTCATAGCGTCCCCCGCTTTCAACATGGGATAGACCCGTTTATAGGGCACCCTTCACGCAATGCGAAGATGGCTGTCTATAGAGCCCCCTGCATTTGTTCACCGAGTCATCCGGACACTACAACCCCCATGACCCAAGGGCCGTCTGCTAAGCCTCCCCACCCGTCCTTTTTTGGCATAGCCAAGAGAAGGATTTCGTCAAGGTACCAGTCCGAGGGGAGGAGTATTTATGACACTATTTACACGGTTTTGTGCGAGTCAAATCAAAACTGTAAAGCACAAGGTCAGAAACCCTATCGTAATGCTATCGTAAAGCTATCGTAAAGTAGCATTATAACTCACGAATGAGACAAAATAAACATTCAAAATGTTTTTATCCTTATTCTACGTTATAAATAACGTTAACTGGTAATTGAAATATGCAATAATTTTATTGATTTACGCTAAAAATTAAAAAAAACATAATACCTGTCATTGAAGGCAGTGTAGTGGTTCACCTTTTGTGGAACGTCTCCGTTAAAGTTGACCATTGGTTGAAGTGAGACACAACTATACTTTCATCTCACTCTAACAAATAGTCAATCCTGACGGTGAAGACATGGAAAGTGATAAACCACTGCACTGCCTTCAAAGACAGGTATTATGTTTTTTTAATTTTTAGCGTGAATAAATAAAATTATTGCATATTTCAATTACCAGTTAGCGTTATTTTTAACGTAGAATAAGGATAAAAACATTTTGAATTTTTATTTTGCCTGATTCATGAATTATAATGCTACTTTACGATAGCTTTACGATAGCTTTACGATACAGCGTAAAGCTACCGTTCAGCCAGTTCGCTAGGGTACACACATTTGTTACGTTTGATCAGCCATTATACTATAAGGCAAGAAAAATAGTAGCTTGCAAAGACGCAGATGACGATAATTTAAACTTGGTTATCGTCCGTCTTGGTGGTTTTCATACTGCTATGTCTTTTCTCGGTTCAATCGGTTATTTGATGAATGGTAGCGGATTAAAAGAAGCACTTTGTGAGATTTACGCTGCGAATTCTGTTGACCACATGTTAAATGGACATGCCTATAGCAGGGCAGTTCGCGGGCACACATTAACTCAATATGCTATCGCGGGTAAAATTTTATCCTCCCTTATTCTTATTCGCGGCGAAGAGAAATAAATATATGACAGATCTAGCGTGCAACGTAGACGCCACTGACTTCTTTCAGAAGTTAAATAGTGAGAAATTCCGAAGTATCAAAAACAAATTTTTGAATCATTTTAGAGAAATTGAAAAAAATGGACCAACTTCCAAACTCTGGCACCAATATTTCACAATGGTCACATTACTGAAGCAGTTCATTGCTGCGGAACGATCAGGTGACTGGGAACAACATTTTGAATGCGTGCAAAATATATTACCGTATTTTCACGCTTCTGGACATTTTCCGTACGCCAAATCGGCGCGTTTATACCTACAAGATATGTTGAAGTTACGAAACATAATTAGTGCCGGCGAGTACGGAAAATTTGTGAATAAAAGCTTCTTCACGATCAGACGAACTGAGAAGGTTTGGAGCGGAGTTTGGAGTGACATGACGATTGAACAAGCTTTAATGAAAGAGATAAAAACTGTAGGCGGATTGACTCACGGGCGAGGTTTGACTGAAAGCGTAATAGGAAAATGGGTTTTATCTTTTGTTACACTCATTTCCGTTACGAGTGGAATCGAAAAGTTCTGCTCTGTTTAGTTCTCAACAAGCGAGCAACACGTTGACTCGCGAATTTCCAGAATCTCGCGAGACTGTTCGGATATTGAAAAATTAAATAACTTTTTCGCGATGAGAGATCCTTTTCCAGAAACAGATTTCATAATGTCCATTTCTTCGGGTTTAAAGGGAAACGAAACTATTAATTGCAACAATGCATTCGAAATTGGAATCAATTCAATGAAACGAATGGTGGGCAGTAATTTCAAGACAATCAAATTCAAACAAAAGGACAAAGCACTCTCCCTCAATGCGATAAATTGTAAGATTTCTGTCGATGACGAAACAGTAATCGACCCAACTCTTCTTCTTCAAAGAATTTCCTTGCAAATCAAGGAACAAAGTGACATGAAACAGTATTTGCAATTTGAATTGGCTCTATTTCCGATGTCAATATTTAACAATGGTGGAATGCGAAAAACGCAAAAGTCAGTGCTTTACGATCAATTTCTCGCATTACCGAAACCACTATTAGATGATAGTAATTTGATACACGTTATCGACGGAGGGTTTTTGCTTCACAAAGTACTCTGGCATATAAATGATGCAATAGAGGTCGCGTTGAAAAAGTACGTTGATTATGTCTCGAAACATTTCTCAAAAAACAGTGTTATCGTTTTCGATGGTTACCCAGACATGACAAAATCAGTGCATACTAAAACCGTGAAACGCATGCGACGAATGAATCGGAGAATTGGGCGAGAAATCGTTTTTGACCCATCCACGGCTATAAGTTGTTGACAAGGACAATTTTTATCAAGTAATAAAAACAAACCCGGGTTGATTCCCATGCTCCGCAATCATTTAGAAATGCATGGATTTTCGACAAAGCAGGCTGACGAAGATGCCGATCGTTTAATTGTCACGACAGCGATTGATTTGTCACAAGAAAAACCTGTTGCAATTGTGGGAGAAGACGTAGATTTTATTTTGATTACTCAACTTAGCGTGACCAACAGTAACGTATATTTTCTCAAACCAAGTAAAGGGAAAACCTTCGAAAACTTTTATAACTCGAGAAGCTTCAGACACCAATCGATCAAGAATTTAATATGCTTCATTCATTCATTTACCGGATGCAATACGACATCAGCGATTTTTATGTAGGGAAAGGCTAAATTAATTCGCTTGATTAGTATCAGCAAGGAGTTACAGAAAATCGCTGAAAATTTCAATGGTCCAAATTTTAATGCACGAATTATAAAAGAAAGCGGAAATCGTATTCATTGAATGATTTACGATTCGTGATGTTCAAGAAACTGAGCGCGAGACAATCGTTTCAATTGCAAAGTTTACCTCCCACGGAAAGCGCAGCTGCGCAGCATCATTACAGAGTTTATCATCAGGTACAAAATTGGCTAGGAAATTACAAAAATCCGATAGACTGGGGCTGGAAATTAAGTAAAAACGGATTGCTAGAATCAGTTTCGTGAAAATGTAAGACGGACTGTAAAAGTGCAAAATGCACCTGCAGAAAACATGGACTCAATTGTAGCGAAATTTGCACGAATTGCTTTCCGAATTGCACGAATTTGAAAGAAATCACAATTATTGAAGACTATGATTTTTAAAAAAAAGTTATAGCAATGTTTTTAAATAATCGTTTATTAATATTACATAAAAACTGTTAAATAGGTCTTTATTACAGTTTAAAGTAATTAGAATTGTTTGCATATTTTTCCTGTTTCAATTTTTCTTCAATTACGTAATTATGCAATCCAATTATTTCATTATAATTATGTGATTCATTAATAATTACATTATTCAATCGTCATTACGTCCCAAAAATAATCATTTCAATACTTTATATTAAAATTGATATTACATTATATTATATTATTATTTGAAAACATCTGAGAATAAATCTGAATGCGAAAATAAACAACTTAAAATTTTTTTTATTTCTGAACATATTCAAATAATATTGAGTAAAATTACGTATATAGATATTACAATATTTTATGTTTATGAAACGTCTTGCTTGCAAATTCAGTGTTAAATGGATTGTCCGTGAAGCTGATATACAAAATCGTTTTCTTGAAAAATACAAGCCTTCGTCCAGTCTTGAAATCACCATAAACGTCTCGAATTTCTTAACTAGGTATAGAACAATAGTCTTCTTCAAGGAGGAAAAGAACCTCTCAGGATTTCTTTATAAAGAAAAAAAAGAAATTGTCAGCCAGCAAAGCCACATGTCCCGAGTCGGTTTTAAAACAGTTCAAATCATTCTGTGAGAGACTCCGGTAACAAAGTCCTCTAGAAAAGTATTCCAAATTTAAGCCTTGTTCGCGATCGCCATTAGTAACCAATTGGGCATCCATCTTTAACAATAAAATTTAAAAGAAAATCTGTTTGCAAAAATTTTTGTGTTTTTTCATTTTATCCGGTTTTTTATTCACAGTGAACTCTAAATATTTTTCAATTTGTGCTGCTGCTTACTGTACTACTTCATTTTGAATTGCAGGCTATGAGATAAGTTTTTTACTTATATGATAATCCTTATTTTAATTATCTCCTATATTCTAATCCTTTACAGAAATTTTGAATTAAAGTATAAATTTATGTAGTGTATACTATTTTTCTTGCTACCCGGTCGAAAGTGCGAAAACAATTGCATGTGTCCATTGGAATATATTGATGCCTGCCCCGACACTTGCGGCACGAGCGGAGCGAGTGCTGCTGGTCGGGGGGGGGGGGGGGGCAGGCATCAAATACATCTATAAATTAAGGTTTAGATTTCTACATCCTTGTTTACATCTTTGGTAATTATCATAGACTAGCATGTATCTGTCAACGGACTTTTTGGGTAAGGTGTCAGTTTCTATTACTAATTGAGCTTCAGTTTTCAAGTTTTTGTTAATTTCTTCTTCATCTGTCGATTCATCAGATGATATGTCAATCATTTTTTTATTTTTATTTTTGTTACACTTCAGTCACTACTATTACATTCTAAATAATATCCACTCATTGCCACTAATAAATATTAGCAGAGAGCGGACAAATTTTGACGCTTGAGGTTATTGACATTTTTACTCCCGCTATTATAGAGGGCGCGCATATAGCGTGACCAATGCATGAAAGTTAGACTTTCTGCCGTGAAATTGGTGCCGAAACCACGTACTTTCGACTAGGGTAGTAAGAAAAATTACTTAAGACTCTATTGGCCTTAAGGAAGACATTCTCATCATGACACTCGCGCTTCGCGCTCATTCATTAATACATTTCAGTAAACATAAAATATACATCCTGTCGAGATATGTTTCGATGGGAATTTGTAGACCTCATTTAGGCAAATAATTCTCTATATTAACTTTTTTTTTATATCTCACATATTTTGTGTAGAAAATTGAATTTTTGAATTTTAATCGTATTTTCTGGAATTGAAACAAAAAATATATGTTTTATCCGAAACTGTGTTAGATGAAAATTGTAGATCTTTTTGAAACGAACAACTTTGCATTCTTTCGTTTTTTTCGTATTTCACATATTATTGTTAAAAAAGTTGAATTTTGGATTTTCAATATTATTTTTTTAAATTAAAAAGAAAAATATACATCTTGTGAAAAAATGTTGCAGTTCAAATTTGTAGATCTTAATGTAGAAAATAATTTTGTATCATAACTTTTTTTCATTTCTCGTATAATTTAACTGGAAAATGGAATTTTGATATTGACTTTTTTCAAGGATGAACATGCTGTAACATTTCTAATTTTGGTTTAGTCGGAAAATGTCATGGATATAATTAGTAGAGATTTATGAGCACTATCAAAGACCAGTATTGAAACTTTTGATTTCTTCAAAAACACATAAGAAGTGCTCAATCCCTCAATTTTGTTTGGTTGTGGTTGGTTAACGAACCAACTACCTACTACAGACAGACGGACAGACGGAAAGACGGACAGATACAGATACAGAATGTGGGTCATTTCCAAGATCATACGTTTTTTGTAGTGGTCAGATCTATCGACTATTTTTATATTGTTAAAGTTGAATGTATGATCTTGGTGCCATTCATGTTTGGTGAGAGCGGTCCATTTTTCCGGGGGGTTATACACTGGTAAAGGGTTGCTTGATTTGAGAGTGTGGGCTAGGTTCTCTGTTATGTAATTTTTTTCCCTCCAGAGTTTGATAAGATTGTTGACTTTACTGTGGGTTATATTTGTGGGGTCCTTTTTTAGAGGCTCATAAGTTTTTTTGTCGGACAAAATGAGTGTGGCTTGAAGGATGTACTTGTTTTTGTCCCTGGCTACGGTTGTATTACCCTTGTCTGCTTTGGTAATGAGAATGTGTGGGTTATTTTACAGAAAATTTTTTGTTAGTTTTGAGTTTTTTATAACTTGTTTTTGGAACATATTAAGGGGCGGTTTATGCTTTTGGTTTATAAAACTTTGTATGCAATTCACAAACTTTAGTCTCGCTTCATTTCTATCTTGTGCTTCAATTTTGTGAATGTTGGATTCAAAATCTGCAATGAGGTGTTTTGTGGGAATTTTGTTGGAGGGATAAGGGATGCCAAAATTTTTTCCAAGACTAATAGTTTCGGTTACTGCAGTTGGAATGTCTGTGTCAGTCAGGTTAACAAACCAAGAATCAAACAATTCATAAAAATTCCAATTCTGCTATTTTCATAAATTCCAAAAATCTGTTCTCATTTTTTTCAGACCAATTCCCACAATATTAAAAATCTCCAGTGCATCATCAAGAATATCTTCTACACAGTCTCTAACCCTTATGGTCATAACACTCCGTCCATCTTGCACGCATATTTCCAAATTTTTTTCTCTGCTCCTTTCTCTCGGTTTCCTTCCATAAAATCAAAACTCTACGTAGATACCATACCCCCTACCTTCCAAACCCCCTTTTTTTTCAACATGTCTCTACAAGTATACTTCATAACATAACTTCAGTCCTTCTTTAAATCTCTGTGAGAAAAGTGTCATGGGAAAATTTGTGACCAATAGGAGAAAAGAAAAGGAAAAAGCAGAAATTTTGCAGTTAATTTCCACCATTTTTCAGTGCAAAATTCCACCAATGCACTTTCAAGCCACATAAAGGTTAGTAAGTGTATAAATTCTCAAATCATTTCCACACATCCCTATTTTTGAGACGCGCAAATTCAGATACCCGATCGATAAAATTTAAGTTTCGTCTTCGTTTTATATTTTTTATAGTCCATGTGTACAATTCATTTATATAGTTTTTACAAAAATGTTTATCCGTCACGCGTGCAATTCTTTAATGTTCTCCCCCTGGTATTTTATGGAAATATTTCGTTTGTACAGTTTCATTTTTTTGCAAATTTTAGGTATTTAGACCAATTTTATAGTGGAACTTTCGCAATTCTTTTATATCATTTCTTACCACAATGTTCATCGGTCACACGAAATTTTTTTTTAAGTTTCTTCCTTTGTATTTTTTATAGAAATAAATTCTCACTGATGAGGACTCCAATCTGAGTCGAAACGTTTGAAAACATGAAACCTTGAGTTACATTTTTCTGGACCCTAAAGCCAACTAAGAACATCAACAATATCGAATATTATTAAAACTAAAGGGTCGATACAAGTCCTAATCATTATTATTAATGATGGAATTTCTCTCAAATTATTACCCTCACCTAAATTCCCACTTATCTTTCACGCCTACTAGAGAATTGACAAAAGAAGAAAAGCAAGCTATAATCAAAGAAGCACATTCCACTCATTTTGGAGAGAAGAACACGCTTGAAAAGGCTAAGACCATCGGCTTATGGCTCGGAATGGACAATAAAATTAAAAAATACGTGCAGTCTTGCCCCATTTGCCAACTACAGAAAACAACGCGGATAAAGAATCAAGCGAAGAGCATATTACCTGGTATACCTTTAGCACCTAACGAAAAATTGGCACTAGATACCTTTGCAGAATGAATCATTGAATTCAATAATAGAAGCCTTAATCGATCACTACATTTATACTTTCGGAGCACCTAAGACCATACTTTCTGACCAAGGATCAAACTTCTTATCGGAATTAATGACACAATTTGAAAACGCATTGAACATTCGGCATATTATAGCAACTGCATTCCACCCGCAATCAAACTGGAAAATCGAAAGAATGCACTCTACACTAGTAAACCTGATCAAGACTAGTCTTGCCGAAAGTAATAAACAATGGGACGAAAACTTAAAATATATCAATTTCGTCATCAACAACACAACTACCAATCAAACGACTGGACATTCTCTCTATGAATTAACATTCGGAAGAACACCCAATATACCGTCAACGGTTAACACCTCACCTAACCTAACTTATCAGGACCTGATAAGGAAATGGAAGAAGAAACACGAAGCGATCATATCCAAAACCCGAGAGAGAATCCAGGTAGAAATGGAAAAGACAAAAAGGAGACTCGACGAAAATATAACTAGAAAACATCCAATATATAAAGCAGGAGATCTTGTCAAAACACTTAACAACACTAAGCAAAATAAATTAGAACCTGCCTGGAAAAGTCCTTTTGAAGTCATAGATTACATCGACAATAACAATCTAAGAATTAGAAATAAAGATAAGATCATTCGAATACACATAGACCAACGATGCCAACGCTGTACGAAAAAAAGAAGAATGAGAAGAAGATTACGCTCCGCTGTATGTTAATAGGCGCATGCGCAGTTCAATTTTTACATTACATTCCTCTGTATCGTAATACACAACATTACGCTTCTTTCAACTGTAGCGTAAAAACGAGTTTACGCGCCGGAGGCACATACAAAAAATCCCACTTATTTTATATTTTTTGAAGTACGAAACATCGACAAACCTTTACTAAAAAGTAAAATACATTGAATAAAATTTTTTGGAATTTAACATCTTTTACAAGACAATTCGTATATATATACATAAACTACCATCGGAAATTACAGGTTGACCTGGAGCAGCCCCCTGCATCTTAGCCAGAATGCACGTAATCCGCAAAACGAAAATGTCACAAGAATTGACCGTGGCCGCTAGGGGCGCTGATTGTTCATGAGGCCTGAATTCATTTTAATGCATGGGAAAAATACATAAAAATTAAATTTTTGGGGATAAAAACTACTTGATCATATTTTCTTTACAACACATTAAACTAGAAAGTTTGAAATATTATTTAAAGCAATTTTTACTGATATAAAGGGTAATATGCTTGAAATTTGGGCGAAAATTGTCTTTGTAATTCTGTCTGAAAATTGAAATCAAAGTTCTGTTATCTTCGTTTTAACATTAATATTTACATTGTGATTATTAAATAAAAATACAATATTTATTTATATTATCAATATTATTGATATTATATCAGTCTTACATATTATAATAGAAAAATTGGCTATTGAAATTCCATCAAATTGAATTATAATGCGGGTATTAATTATATCATCTTGATTTTGTTAGAAAAATTAGATTTTATTATAGGACATTTTGTATTTTATATTTTAAAACTTCTCAGTAATTGAAAAAATTACATTTTTATGAACAAAACTTTCACATACGGAATGAACGTACATTTGAAAAAGTAACAAATATAAAGAATTTATAAAATTCCTTTATAAGTATTTGAAAACACTAAGAACAAAGATGTTTCTAATAAATAATAATCAACATAATATACTATCCCAGGTAGAAATTTCTTAAGTTTCACTTGACAGTTGATTAGTTAATAGTAAGTTAAAACTAGTAAGAAAATATTCGTAAGGAACTTGCTAATTATTTGTGAGTTTAACTATTACAAGCTAAACTGGAGTAAAACTTGTCTAGTTTCCCACGTGATTAACTGTTGAATATTGCTTGTAAGTAATTGTTGAGGCATTTGTAAGCGAAAACTTGGAGTAATTTCATTGGATGTGTGCGTGCTAAAAATACAAGTTAAATGTCAAACTAAAATTTAGTATATTTCTCCTCAAAAGGAAAAAAATTAGCCAAAAGTATCAGTATGAGTCTGGTAAGTATTCATCGCGATACGTCTATATTTTATAGATTGTGACATTATTTTTTCAATAAAATTGGCAATTTACCATTTTTTGTTTCTTGGCCAAAATGTTGCAAAACCATGTCACGTACAATTTATTTTTTAATCTACAAAGTTCTTTGATTAATTTCTTACTTAATCTATAAATTCCTCGGAATCCCGCATAAGTTTTCGTTACCTGGTTTTCAAAAACCTTTCTGTATTCTCATTTTTGGTATTAGGTTTTTATATAACGGTTTTTGTGACAGACGGATCAACTGATGCCGACAAATTTTTTGGAATCGACGTTCAATTCTTAACAAAGAACTGTCTATTGCCTCAAAAATAACTAGAGAGTGCCTTAACAACACTTCGAAAGTTTAGACTCACTAATAACTAAAATGGCGTAGCATTACATTTCTTCTGAATACTTAACAAGTTTTCCTCAAGAGGTCCTCACTAGTTGAAAAGGAAAACATACGAGTATCTCAAATAAAACTTTTGAAAATTTCTACTTGGGATATTTCATAATAATATAATGGATATTTAGATCTCATATGCACATAATTTATTATGTGTATTTTATCTATAATTAGGGATGGGTGATCTCGATTCGATTCTACGGAGATCGATCTTTTTTACTCTATTAATCGGTTGGATTGATATTTTTTTTCGATCTTTACGAACGATTCTCCTTTCTTTTTTTCCTGTTTCCTATTTCTATGAACTGTTCCTATGAACTGTTTTTTAGTTTAAAAGTGAGATCAAGGGGTCGACCACGAGAATATCCTTAATGTGATATACAAAGTATATTAATATTATAAACTTTATAGTAATACTTCATATTTATGTCAGAAACTTTATCACTAATAATACGCATTGCTTTAGAAATTGTGCAATTTAAAAAAATAAAAAACGTTCCTGATTCGCAAATATAGTGTGTTTTTAAGCCTAATTTCCTTTTTAATTGATATAAACACTTTTTTATTTTGATAATTTAAATTCACAAAATATGCAAGTAACAATTATATCTCCAATTGTTATAAAACATTTTAAAAAAAGGTTATTTTACAGAAATTTATCATTTTTAGGAAAAGGTATCGATTTTTGAAGATCGCTTCAAAAATCGATCTTTTTAACCGATTAATCGATCAAATTGAATCAATAATTTCAGAATCAATTCTTTTTTTTTAAGATCGCCCATCCCTATCTATAATACCTTAAGTTCAGTCAGTCAGCTTTGTTGATTTTTTTATTCAAAGCGTTTTAAATTTAGTATAGATTAAATTTTAATAAGTTAAAGGCGCTCATGATAAATAAACCACAAAACAATGCACTTTTTCAGAGCATTACGTGTAGCCTGTTTTGCAACCTACAGCAACAAATTTCCGCATTTTCACTTAAATTTTTATATCACCGACTGTTAAAACCATTCCAACTTACCTAAAAAGCACACAAAAGCACTTCAGACACCAATTTTTCACAAAAAACGTTAAATTTCAATGTTCTATAATGCTAATCTGTATAAGGTAGGCCTCATGAACAGCCAGCGCCACGGTGGCCAACGGTCAACATCTGTGACATTTTCAACTCCAGAGATTCCGGGGGCTGACCTGGAGTATCAACTTTCGGTAAAGTGTTTTATTTTATGGAAAGATATTACAAAAGAAATTTTAATTTAGATTTCGATTTCCCAAGTAGAAATTTTCAAAAGTTTTATTTGAGATACTCGTAAGTTTTCCTTTTCAATTAGTGAGGACCTCTTGAGGAAAACTTGTTAGGTATTCAGAAGAAATGTAATGCTACGCCATTTTAGTTATTAGTGAGTCTAAACTTTTGAAGTGTTGTTAAGGCACTCTCTAGTTATTTTTGAGGCAATAGACAGTTCTTTGTTAAGAATTGAACGTCGATTCCAAAAAATTTGTCGGCATCAATTGATCCGTCTGTCACAAAAACCGTTATATAAAAACCTAATACCAAAAATGAGAATACAGAAAGGTTTTTGAAAACCAGGTAACGAAAACTTATGCGGGATTCCGAGGAATTTATAGATTAAGTAAGGAATTAATCAAAGAACTTTGTAGATTAAAAAATAAATTGTACGTGACATGGTTTTGCAACATTTTGGCCAAGAAACAAAAAAGGTAAGTTGCCAATTTTATTGAAAAAATAATGTCACAACCTATAAAATATAGACGTATTGCGATGAATACTTACCAGACTCATACTGATACTTTTGGCTAATTTTTTTCCTTTTGAGGAGAAACCGTTTCACTCGGTTTTCGTTTCCTTCCCCTTTTTCGTCCATTCTTCGATATGCAAAAGTTTTTTCCCAACACCTCATAAACGCACTAAATTTTAGGTTGACATGTAACTTGTATTTTTAGTACGCACACATCCAATGAAATTACTCCAAGTTTTCGCTTACAAATGCTTCAACAGTTACTTACAGGCAATATTCAAAAGTTAATCACGGGGGAAACTAGACAAGTTTTACTCCAGTTTAGCTTGTAATAGTTAAACTCACAAATAATTAGCAAGTTCCTTACGAATATTTTCTTACTAGTTTTGACTTACTATTAACTAATCAACTGTCAAGTGAAACTTAAGAAATTTCTACCTGGGTTCATAAGGTATTTTTCAGAATGTCTTCATAGTGATTTGTAAACCTAATCAAAATATTTTTACAAATTCTTTCCTGGATTCTATTTTGAGGTTGAACAGAATTCAAAAAAGTCATGCAATTTTTAAAATATATATATCATATTTCAATAACTTTAGAAATATTTATCAAAATATTGATAGTTTGGATTTTTTGAATTCTACAAATTAATGTAGTACAATCATCATTTGAAATTTGATGATTTTTCATTACCATGTTTGATTCTAGGGCAGAATCTAGCAGAAAAATTTCAAAAATATCTTAATTAGTTAGAAAAAAACTATGAAAACTTACCTTTGAAATGAGACTACAGACTTTTGATAATGTTAATTAATTTTAGATTCATTAATATTATTGAGAAAGATCCCCTGAATCAGAAAAACGGCTTTACGAAAGTGCCTGTCTGTTTGTCTGCCTGTAGTAGTAATAGGTCGTATACTCGATAACCCTCGATAGAAATAGATTATTGGATTGAATTGAGCTTTGGCATACATTATCGGAGCCGAAAAAGTAAGGATAAGTTCGTTAACCAGCTACATCCGACAAAAATTGGCAAAATAGGAGCATTTTTTGTGTTTTTGAAAAAACTTTATGAAAAAATCAAAAATTTTAAGACTGGTTTCTGATAATTCTCGTAAATCTCTACTAATTATCCTCATAATATTTTGCGATTAAAATAAAATTAAGAAAGTTACAGTATGTTAAAACTTGAGTAAAGTCAATATCCATTTTCCAGTTAAATTATACGAGATACGAAAAAATGGTTTACTACATAAGGATCTACAACAGTAACAACTGTCCTTCCTTCCTTCGACCGTTATATTAGTATATCATATAGGTTTGGTTTCGTCTGTCTTTGGATCAATAAAACAATATTAGAGAAAAATTATTGAATCAATTTATATCAATAAAAATATTAATATTTCAATAAATTTAAAGACTGAAATTATGAATATTAATCAAATTTACCATGGCATTATTTAACATATGATTCACAAGTTTGTGTTCTCAAGCTTTAGCACACTTTTCATTGGTGAATTTAATTCAATTTATCGTATCTTCGTTTCTCTATCCTACAGTTTGCGTTGGTTCGTCGGATTGTACACACCATATTATAATGTAATTTTAAATTACTGAAGCCCTCAATCTTTGAGGCTTTAATTTTAATGACATTTTTAAGAAAAAGACTAAATCTTCATGTGTCCTTTCGTTTTTTTGTAATTTATGTAAGTACTCATTTATTATATCAACACAAAACATAAAATAGTTCTCTTTGGAAAAATAAATTTGATTGTAAATTGATTTGTTCAATTTTTAGTGACATATATATTCCTTGAAAAAGACCCGCAGTGAAGTTGAAACGTAGGAGAATTTTTGACCAAATATAATGAAGGAGTTTTTTATAGAATGTTTTTTTATTGACCGCAAGACCGACGAAACCAAACCTATATGATATAAAAATTTACAAGTTTGAACTGCAACATTTTCTCATAAGATGTATAGTTTTCTTTTTAATTCAAAAAAATACTATTGTAAATCCAAAATTCAATTTTTTAACTAAAATATGTGAAATACGAAAAAAACTTAAGAATGGAAAATTGTTCGTTTCAATAATATATTTTTCAAATTAATTAGTTGAGTTTGAAATTTTGTCACTGCCTACATTATCGGAGGATCACTAGTCGCGTATCAGATAGGATACGTTGTCGACAGGTGTCCTCGTAGACAATTTCAAACTCTTATATCGCAAATAATGCAAATAAATTCAATATTTAAAGAATTTGAAAATCTTTCTGTGGAAAAAATGACGCTTTCGACTGCGCTGGGATTCGAGCCCAGGTCTTTCGATTGCCACAGAAAGATTTTCAAATTCTTTAAATATTCTTTAAATATATTTTTCATTTTAAGTTTAAAAAATACGATTAAAATTCGAAAATTCCATTATTTGAACAAAATATGTGACATACGAAAATATGTGAGATACAAAATAAGCAATAATACAAAAAATCGTTTCTTTAAGAGTCTATGAATTTTTTTCCTTTTTTAAATATTTGGAAGAAAATAGATTTTTTAAATCTTGTAAATTATTGGAAAGTTACAGAAATGTATATAGAAAATCAAGCGTGAAGCGCGAGTATTATAATGAGAATATGTTCTCCAAGGCTGATAGAGCTTTAAGTAAATTGAATTTCTTTTTTCATTTGAAATCAAAAACAAATTTAGTAACTTTGAGAAAATGTAATTCACATCGATAATATTATAAAATTGACTTGAACTTAAGTATCAAATTACATGTAATAAATTTAAATGTATGCGAAGAATATAAGAACAAGTGCGACGATCGAATCGCGCGCCCCATCAGGCACGCTCAAACTTGCAAGCGAAGCGCGCGATGAGAATGTGCCCACGAAGCGGGCAGATTTTTGTAGTATATTTTTACAAAATTAATATTTTGCTCTTAACTTGGGCTCATTCGAAGCAAAACTGTATTAACTTTTATTTTAGCATCAGGAAAAGATTTTAAACTTTTACTATAAAAATTGAGTTACTTTAACAATAGCTTAAATAACACGTGAACCTCTAATTTCCGATGCGGAAGTGACTGTGTAAAGAAAGGTTTCAAATATTACAAAAAAAGCATAAATTGTATTTGAATTAGCGTGGGATCTTGCACTTTGAGATTTATTTGGTGTGAAGTAAATTCGACAAATCATTACTATAAAGTAAAATACTTGAAAAAAAAATTTCAAAATATTTAATATTTTTACCCGAATGTATATGCAGTCGACTGGCAATCAAAATACCCGGCTCGAATCCCAGTGCATTCGAAATCGTCTTGTTTTCCACAGAAAGATTTTCAAATTCTTTAAATTTAAGTATGTAACTATGAACGTATTGATATGTTTAATATTTTTAAATTATTCAATGTTTTATTAAAATAATTAAAATAGTAGGTTGTATTGACCCTTGATTTAATTTATAATAGACTTCTGCATTTATGGACCCTAAAGCCAATACAAACGTACCAAGTTTTATTAAAACATTTTGAATTCAAAATAATTCTGAATGTTTGAGTATAAAAGGTTTAAATATTTGAAAAATACATAAATTATATCAAAATTAGCAAACGAAATCGTACACTAATTTTAATTTGGTATGAAGTAAAATTGAAAATAAATTCTTTAGAATAAAACATTTTGAGAAAACTTTCAGAATGCATATCATATTTTAAATGAAAATTTCAATATATAAGTATAAATAAAAGGTTTGGATATTCAAAAGTAAAATATATTACATCTAATATTTCATCGAACAGCACACTTTAGGATTTCATTGGTATGGAGATACACATTTTCAAAATTACACGACTTTTTGTAACATATGTTCAACCCCAAGTTATAGAATCCAGAAAAGAATTTCTAAAAATATTTTAATTAGGTTAAAAAATCACTATGAAGACATACTAAAAAAAATCTTTTGAAATGTTAATTTTTTTACAGACTTATTAATTTCCTTCAAAGAGATCTAAATTAAAATTTCATTTGTAATATCTTTCTATCAAATAAATAACTTTAACGAAAGTTGAAACTCCAGGTCAACCTGTAGTTTCCGATGGTAGTTTAGATATATATACATATTGTCACGTAGAAGATGTTAGATTCAAAATTTTGCAATTAAAATTTTAATATAAAACTTTAAGCATTTATTGACCTTCAATTCCATTGGAAAATTTGCTGTTTACTGCTCAAATCTTCCCCCGATTTCAGAAGAACAGACAAATTAAAAATAACAAAATATTCCGTTAAAAAATTAAACTCGTCCATATGATATTGTCAAATTGTAACAAGATTTGAGCACTTCGGACAAAAATTTTTATGTAAACTTTAATATCGATAAATATTTACATGTTCATAGGAAGATATTAATGAACACATATTTTAGCTTTTTAATTTATCCACATATATTAGAAAATTTTTCCTTTCCTTACACCATTTCAGTTTTTGAATGAAAACTCTGTGCTTAGGCTACAAAAATGTGAGATGAAAATATTTCTAACATAAAACTGAGAATGTAAATTTTAAACTTCAATTTTATGTTTATCTCTTCTTAATAGAAAATATCTCTCTAACTAAAAAGTTTTATATGTACAAAATTGATAAGAAGTATGGAAATTTGAATAGGAAAATATATATTGATATATATATTTATTGGTATCAAATTTCACTGAAAGTTTATTTTTGAAGTGTTCAAATGCTTATAAAATTTAACACGATATATCAGATATTTATTTCAGGCAGATTTTTTCTAAAATATCGGAAAAAAAGTGTTGTTTCTTAAATAACATATTTCGTAAATTTGAAATTGTCGTCTGGTTCGCGCCTCTTTTTCACGGAGTCGACTGAGTCGCAAGAGCGACGAGGAAGAAACAAGGGCAGCGCGCGCCGTCGCCCCTCCATAGATATTCTGATGGTAAATCATGTTTGGATTTTCTGACTTTCATTATTTACCGACGCGCAAAGTGCACCTTTAAAGTAACTCCAGGTTATGCGTTCAGAGGGCGAGTTTATCAGCCTACTTTTGTGAAATTCTCTTATTCCATTACTTTTGCAATCTCCCAACTCATCTCTGGATATATATAGCCTATCTATATAAAATAGCCAGACAATAACTAACGACCACGGTCGTATAGACAGGTCTGGCATCTCCCGTGGTGGGGGATGTTCCCTTATTGTAGTCAGAATGTTTCATATTTTCGCAACGGATAGCGCTAGTATCGAGTAGTGGCCCGAATGACAGCACTATAGCATGTATGTATATAGATATTCCTAGAATGTAGTCAGCTGTGAAAGCTGTCTGTAGGTAGGTATACATTGTACCATAGTTTTAGTTGCCCATAAAATCACCAGAAGTCACTATATTTGAAAAGCAGTGTTTGACGAAGATTATGAAAGGAATGCGTAGGCAAAAATTGCAAGTATACATCAAATATGGGCGGTAGAGAGCGCTTCAGGGAAATGTACAGGAATTCTGCATTTTGCAATCCTCGCAGTTTTTGCTAACACATACCTTTCATAATCTTCGTCTAACACTGCTTTTCAAATATAGTGACGTCTGGTGATTTTATGGGCAACTAAAACTATGGTACAATGTATACCTACCCTGTCAGTAAACCACGGTCGTATAGACAGGTCTGGCATCTCCCGTGGTGGGGGATGTTCCCTTATCGCGACGAGTAGTAGTTTCGAAAGTGACCGCTTGAGCAGCGCTGCAATCGAGTAGTTGAAGGAATACCCGTGGTTTACAGACAGCTTTCACAGCTGACTACGTTCTGGGTATATCTATATACATACATGCTAGGGTGCGGTCATCGGGCCACTACTCGATACCAGCGCTATCCGTGGCAAAAATATGAAACATTCTGACTTTAATAAGGGAACATCCCCCGCCACGGGAGATGCCAGACCTGTCTATACTACCGTGCTAACGACTTTTTCCGCCATATCACAGTGCTGCCCTCATCGTACTACTAAGCCAAATCAAACCCAGCAAAGAAATGTCGATAACGTTTGGGTAAAGCAGAGCCAGAGATGAGTTGGGAGATTTCTAAAGTAATGTATTTAATTTTGAGTGATTTTCCGCAACGCACCCTATTACAAAACGCTCTTGGGAACTAAAATGAAAGGTTCATGCTACTACTTGAAGGGTAAAACAGAGCTACTGTTTATCACTTTTGCAGCGCCCTCAATTGCGTAAAGCTTTTTCGAACTAAAATTAAAGGGCCGCACTGCTGCAATAATATGTGGGGCACACACAATGAAGCGCGTCATGGCAGTGTATCCCAGCCCCCGGAATCTCTGGAGTTGAAAATGTCACAGATGTTGACCGTTGGCCACCGTGGCGCTGGCTGTTCATGAGGCCTACCTTATACAGATTAGCATTATAGAACATTGAAATTTAATGCTTTTGGTGTCTGAAGTGCTTTTGTGTGCATTTTAGGTAAATTGGAATGGTTTCAACAGTCGGTGATATAAAAATTTAAGTGAAAATGCGGAAATTTGTTGCTGTAGGTTGCAAAACAGGCTACACGTAATGCTCTGAAAAAATGCATTGTTTTGGGGTTTATTTATCATGAGCGCCTTTAACTTATTAAAATTGAATCTATACTAAATTTAAAACGCTTTGAATAAAAAAATCAACAAAGCTGACTGACTGAACTTAAGGTATTATAGATAGGGATGGGCGATCTTATAAAAAAAGGATTAATTTTGAAATTATTGATTCAATTTGATCGATTAAGCGGTTAAAAAGATCGATTTTTGAATCGATCTTCAAAAATCGATACCTTTTTCTGAAAATGATAAATTTCTGTAAAATAACCTTTTTTTAAAATGTTTTATAACAATTGGAGATATAATTGTTACTTGCATATTTTGTGAATTTAAATTATCAAAATAAAAAAGTGTTTATATCAATAAAAAAGGAAATTCGGCTTAAAAAGCACACTATATTTGCGAATCAGGAACGTTTTTTATTTTTTTAAATTGCACAATTTCTAAAGCAATGCGTATTATTAGTGATAAAGTTTCTGACATACAAATGAAGTATTACTACAAAGTTTATAATATTAATATACTTTGAACTTTGCATATCACTTAAAGTATTATTTATGATAAAATTTCTGGCATAAATATGAAGTATTATTATAAAGTTTATAATATTAATATACTTTGTATATCACATTAAGGATATTCTCGTGGTCGACCCCTTGATCTCACTTTTAAACTACAAAACAGTTCATAGGAACAGTTCATAGAAATAGGAAACAGGAAAAAAAGAAAGGAGAATCGTTCGTAAAGATCGAAAAAAAATATCAATCCAACCGATTAATCCAGTAAAAAATTCCGTAGATTCCGTAGATTCCGTAGAATCGAATCGAGATCGTCCATCCCTAATTATAGATAAAATACACATAATAAATTATGTGCATGTGAGATCTAAATATCCATTATATTATTATGAAATATAGTACATTATGTTGATTATTATTTATTACAAACATCTTTGTTCTTAGTGTTTTCAAATACTTATAAAGGAATTTTATAAATTCTTTATATTTGTTACTTTTTCAAATGTACGTTCATTCCGTATGTGAAAGTTTTGTTCATAAAAATGTAATTTTTTCAATTACTGAGAAGTTTTCAAATATAAAATACGAAGTGTTCTATAATAAAATCTAATTTTTCTAACAAAATCAAGATGATATAATTAATACCCGTATTATAATTCAATTTGATGGAATTTCAATAGTCAATTTTTCTATTATAATATGTAAGACTGATATAATATCAATAATATTGATAATATAAATAAATATTGTATTTTTATTTAATAATCACAATGTAAATATTAATGTTAAAACGAAGATAACAGAACTTTGATTTCAATTTCCAGCCAGAATTACAAAGACAATTTTCGACCAAATTTCAAGCATATTACCCTTTATATCAGTAAAAATTGCTTTAAATAATATTTTAAACTTTCTAGTTTAATGTGTTGTAAAAAAAAATATGATCAAGTAGTTTTTATCCCCAAAAATTTAATTTTTATGCATTTTTCCCATGCATTAAAATGAATTCAGGCCTCATGAACAATCAGCGCCCCTAGCGGCCACAGTCAATTCTTGTGACATTTTCGTTTCGCGGATTATGTGCATTCTGGCTAAGATGCAGGGGGCTGGTGTATCCCTAATCCCTACTACTCGCTTCGATTTCACGCTATCTGTTGTTGAGTTAAAATCAGAAATTGTATATTTCTCGATTTCATGCAAAGGAGGCGCGAAATAGACGCAGAATTCAAAATTACGGAATATAACATTAAGAAAATTACACTTTTTTTCTATATACTTTGAAAAATATTGATCTGAAATAAGTATCTAAAAAATTTTGTGAAACTTTAAGCTGATTTAAATACTTGAAAAATAATGTTTTAATGAAATTTAAAGTCAATAAATGCTTAAAGAATCGAAACAAAATATCGATTTCAGCATTTTTTTTTAAATTATGCAGAGAATATTTTATAATAAGATATCATTCAAGATGAGATACAAGTTTCAAGAATGAAGGGTTTGAACATTTTTATAATAGGTAACATCTTTTGTATGAAAATTTCGATAAATAAATGTAAATGAAGTGTTTGCTAATTTAAGGTAGTTCATCCGCAAAAATTAGACTTCAGGCAAAAATAGATAAATTCATTTTCCAGAATAGCAATATCATTATTGAAGAGATAATTTGGAAGAAAAGAGATTAATTTCGAAGAAAAAAAAATTAAAAGATAAAAAAATAATGCATTTAACAAATTTTATTTTTAACCGGACTTGTTTTCTTATCGCTTCAAGCCAAATGTAAAAAAATGATGTGATTCTGTGAAATCACGGATAATTTTTTTAAGAAAAAGGCTTTCTACAACTTAACCGTTTCCATTTTTTGGTAATTATAATAAATTCTTCAATGGCTGAAACCATTAAAAATAAATTTTCCAAAACAAAATTCTTGTAAAAAAATTACTAAATTTGGTAAAAACTTATTCATTTTAGAAATATGGAAACGGATAGGTTGTATTAGGTCTTTTTCCTGAAAAAACGATTCTTGATTTATTTGAATCACATCATTTTTTTTAAATTTGGTATGAAGGGATAAGAAAAAATCTGCGCGCTTCGCGGGCACATTCTCATCGCGCGCAGCTCGCTTCGCTCGCAAGTTTGAGCGCGCCTAGGGCGCACGATTTGATCGTCGCGCTTCGCGCTCCATTCTTCCTGGACCTCGCGCTTCGCGCTCGGTCTTGTGCTCTTCGCATACGTTTAAGTTTATTTCTTATAATTTAATACTGAAGCTCAAACCAATTTAATGATATTAAAAATGATGTAAATTAGTCATTTTCTCAAATTCACTAAGTTTCTTTTTCAGTTTAAGTGAAACAGGAAATTCAATTTACTTAAGGCTCTATCGGCCTTAAGGAACACATTCTCATCATGACACTCGCGCTTCGCACTCGATTTTCTGTATGCATTTTTGTAACATTTTAATAAATTACATGATTATTGATAAATTTATTTTCTTCCAAATATCTCAAAAAGGAAAAACAATCGCAGACTTTATTTGAGGAAATGATTTTGCAGAACAACGCTTATTTCGTATCTCACATATTTTGGTGAAAAAAATCGAATTTATTTAATATTAAAAATCAAAACATAAAATATACATCCTGTCGAGAAATTTATCGATAAGAATGTATAGACCTTATTTAGCCAAACAATTTTTCATCTAAAAGTTTTTTTTGTATCTCACATATTTTGTCTAAAAAATTGAATTTTTGAATTTTAATCGTATTTTTTGGAATTGAAACGAAAAATATATCTTTTATCAGAAACTGTGTGAGATAAAATTTGTAGATCTTTTCGAAACGAACAACTTTGCATTCTTACGTTTTTTTCGTATTTCACATATTATTGTTAAAAAATTGAATTTTGGATTTTCAATAGTTTTTTTTTAAATTAAAAAGAAAAATATACATCTTATGAAAAAATGTTACAATTCAAATTTGTAGGTATTTATGTAGAAAATAATATTGTATCATAACATTCTTTCGGATCTCGTACAATTTAACTGGAAAATGGAATTTTGATATTGACTTTTTTCAAGTTTTAATATGCTGTAACATTTCTAATTTTGATTTAATCAAAAAATGTTATCAGCATAATTTGTAGAGATTTATGAGCACTATCAAAAACCGGTATTGAAATTTTTTGTTTAAAAAAAAAATTATTTTCAAAAACACAAAAGTAGTGCTCAATCCCTCAATTTTGACTGGGTGTGGCTGGTTAACGAACTTGTCCTTACTTTTTTGGCCCCGATAAAGTGAACCAAAGCTCAATTCAATCTGATAATTCGGTCGAGAGTTATGCCGCACACGACCTACAGACAGACAGACAGACAGACAGACAGACAGACGGACAGACAGACAGACAGGCACTTTCGTAAAAACCCTTTTTTCTGACTCAGGGGGTCTCAAAACGTAAAGATTTGATGAAAATTTC
This sequence comes from Diplolepis rosae, assembly GCA_030998225.1. Classification (NCBI taxonomy): domain Eukaryota; kingdom Metazoa; phylum Arthropoda; class Insecta; order Hymenoptera; family Diplolepididae; genus Diplolepis; species Diplolepis rosae. The sequence goes on along the minus strand of JAPYXD010000148.1, from coordinate 525,943 downwards.
GAAAGTCATTTTTCACATAAAACCAATACCTTCTCATCCATGATGAGAATGTAAAAAAGTCGGGGTAAAAATAAAATTTGTTAAATTTATTTTTTCTAATGCTTCAAATATTTTTCTTGGAAATTAATCTCTTTTCTCTGAAATGATCTCTTCAATAATAATTTTTCTATTTTTGGAAGCAAAATTATCTTTTTTTACCTAAGATATAATTTTTGAAGATAAACTACGAAGAAAGTACATAAATTATATCTGAATTCACAATATGAATTTACACCTTAAATTTTTTGAAGTATGAAACATCTTATACATATGGCAGTTTCAATAGATGAATGTAAATGAAGTGTTTGCTGATTTAAGAAAATACATAAATTATTTGTGAATTTACACCTCAAACTTTTCTTGATATGAAGCTAAGTCGACAAACCTTTACTAAAAAATAAAATACATCGAATCAGTGATCCCAGAACGTGGGAGCTGGCAGCCCCCACCATAGATGCCACGAGCTCATTGTGTCTTCCTCATTCTACCAAGCTATGACAGTCGAGCGAGGAAGAAGCCATGAGCTGGTGGGGTCTATGGTGGGGGCCGCCAGCTCCCACGTTCTGGGATCACTGCATCGAATAAAATTTTTTGGAATTTAACATCTTTTACATGATAATTCGTATATATATATAAACTACCATCGGAAATTACAGATTGACATGGAGTTTCAACTTTCGTCAAAGTTGTTACGGCGGGGGAAAAGCGTGGCGTGGTGGTGTTGTGGGTGGAGATGCTGGTTGGTGCGAAATGGTGGTCTTCGTTCCTGAAACCAGGCAACCCAGATAGCGCCGGGTTAGCGCCCGGATTCAGTCAGTCATGTAGGGTGGTGGTTCCTCCTCTTCTGCTTCTCTTCTGCTCCTCTTCTTCTTCTTCTGCTTCTTCATGTTGATTCGTAGCGCATGGATGGGCCATGGTTAAAGGCGAGAGATCTATAGAGATCTTCTGGCGAGGGAGAGACGGAAGTCCGTTGTCGATCTTCTGGCGAGGGAGAGAGATGGAAGACCGCTGTCGATCTTCCAGGGGAGAAAACCTAGAGAGATCTTCTGGCGAGGGTGAGAGATGGAAGACCGTTGTCGATCTTCCAAGGGAGAAGACCTACGCAGATCTTCTGGCGAGGAAGAGAGATGGAAGACCGTTGTCGATCTTGCAGGGGAGAAGACCTAGGCAGATCTTCTGGCGAGGGAGAGAGATGGAAGACCGCTGTCGATCTTCCAGGGGAGTAGACCTAGAGAGATCTTCCGGCGAAAGGTAGGGGTAGAAGACCCGGAGGATCTTCAGGCGAGGACTTCCCAGGATGTAGAGGTTGATGGTATCAAAACTCAGCTTCTTCTCGAGGTTGGTTTATTGAGTCGAGGTTAAGAGCGTAGGCGAGACCTACACCCCGAATGAATCTGCGAGCGAAAACGCGCCCTTTTATCTAGCTTCTCTCCCTTCGGTGGTCCTGTGGAAGGGGTCGATTTCCCCGACTTTCCTAGTGCAGTTTCCCTTGCTTGGACGTCTCTCGCACTTTCTAATTTTTTTCATAGTTTTTTCTACATAGAGAGTCCCATTGCTGGGCCCTGGTAGTGGGAGAACGTAAGGGTTCTCTAGCTACTCCGTACAAGTGCGAAAGAGAGTAACAAGAATGTCCAGTGGAGTGAGAGAGAACGCATGCACAGCGTGTGACTCTCCTCACTGCGCTGGTACTTGGTGCGAGTGCGAGAGAGCGTACCGAGGCATGGGAGAGAAGAAGACAGAGGATCTTTTGTTCCATTCTTGCCTAAGAGGTGGAAGGGCATGCTGTCGCCAGATGATGGTCAAGTAAGCGCCGTTCAAGGGAATGAGATTTTTCGTTATTTGAATAAAATATATTAAATTTTATAAAATCTCATTCCCTTCTATCGCTGTGCGTATAACAAAGTGTTTTATTTTATAGAAAGATATTACAAAAGAAATTTTAATTTAGATTTAGATTTGAAAAGGTTTTTTTCAGTATGTCTTCATAGTGATTTCTTAACCTAATCAAAATATTTTTAGAAATTCTTTCCTGGATTCTATCTTGAGGTTGAACAGAATTCAAAAAACTCATGCAATTTTTAAAATATGTAGCTTCTTCAAGAAGTTTTCAAAAATCGATGTATATCATATTTTAATAAATTTAGAAATTCTTATCAAAATATTGATAGTTTAGAGTTTTTGAATTCTTCAAATGAATGTAGTACAATCATCATTTGAAATTTGATGATTTTTCATTACCATGTTTGATTCTAGAGCAGAATCTAGCAGAAAAATTCCAAAAACATCTTAATTAGTTAGAAAAATACTATGAAAACTTACCTTTGAAACGAGACTACAGACTTTTCACAATGTTAATTAATTTTAGAGTTATTAATATTATTAAGAAAGATCTAAATTTGATGTCTTTTAGATTCTCATCATATGAGAATTAAAGTTTTGGTTTTATGTGAAAAATCATTTTCGGAATTTTCGTCTAATTTTTACGTTTTGAGATCCTTTGAGTCAGAAAAAACGGTTTTTACGAAAGTGTCTGTCTGTCTATCTGTCCTGGTCTGTCCGTCTGCAGTAGTAATAGGTCATATACTCAACAACTCTGAATAGAAAAAATTGTCGGATTGAATTGAGCTTTGGCATACATTATAGCAGCTGAAAAAGTAAGGGCAAGTTCGTTAACCAGCTACATCCAACAAAAATTGTCAAAATAGGAGCATTTTTTGTTTTTTTGAAACAAACTTTATGAAAAAATCTAAAATTTTAAGACTGGTTTCCGATAATTCTCGTAAAGCTCTACTAATTATCCTCATAATATTTTGCAATTGAAATAAAATTAAGAAAGTCACAGTATATTAAAACTTGAAAAAAGTCAATATCCATTTTCCAGTTAAATTATACGAGATACGAATAAAAGTTATGATAAAAAATGGTTTACTACATAAAGATCTACAAGAGTAATAACTGTAAAGTGACATGCTTGATGACACTCTTTTTATTTTCTTCTATTAACATTATCAATGCAACTTACGATAAAAAACGCAAAAAACGAGAGAAAGCAAACGTTTCGGTTACATATGCGGGGGCCCTCTTAATTTAATAAAAAAACCCAGATGAGGGTTCCGATCTAAGCTGAAATGTCAGATTGATATTAATTTTATCATTTATGGACCTCAAAGCAAATCTTTTCCAAAAATATACTACTATTAATTTCTACTTATATCTCAATATGGTATTCAAATAAATCGATTAATTATAAAAAAAAATACAATAATAGAAAAATATTTTTTAAACCCTTTTACAGACAATTTCAAAACAACATTTAAGAAGAGATATCAAAATATTGAAATAAGACGATAATCTTAGAAATTATAGACTGTTTTTACCTTTGTAAAAAACAAGATTCAGATATGCTTTCAATTTAAAATTTTCGCATAAAATGTCTTATTTTTTTATTTAAATTTAAAAATTGTTGAACTTCAAATAAATTTATATAAGCAAAGAAGTCGAGGCATATCAATTTTATTTTCCGAAATTGGAAAGTTTATAACTTTATAGCTCCTCTTTATAGCTCTTAGACTTCCTTTTTTACAACAAAATTATATATAGAGTATAGAACAGAACTTAAAATTATTAGCAAGCATATCCCGCTCAAAAATGCAACAAATAGCATCTATGTGACAAATTTCATTATACAGAAATTCTCGATGAAATAATCAATGAAAAAAGTTCGTCAAAATATCTCTCTTTAAATATTCTACACTTAACATTACTTGATTGAAATTAAAACAATAGTGTGACGTCTTGGTCACTTACCCTTTATTATTATATTTAATTTGTTTTCCTCGTTTAGAACGGTAAAGAAATCCAGAGGATTTCCTAACCGAAACTGGGTGAGGGAAGCCAACAACAAATAATTACTCAAATATTTTACAATGATCCACTTTATTCAATGAGACTTCAGATTCAAACATAAATTGTGAGAGAGAGAGAGAGAGATTGATTTCTAAATACAAATTCCTTCTTTGTTGATTATTGAAAGGACTTACTTGTTGAAGAATCCTCTCAGGAACCACTGATAATCCGAAATTTGTCCTCACTGATAATCCAAACTTGTGACCGGTATGCTCCGATACTTGAAGATACTTGGGGAGTGTTATAAAGTTGCCGAACTGAACGATTGGGACTTGAAGAATTTAATACTGAAGACGGGTCGTTGACACTTGATGACAAAGAGTACTGCTCGAGGACTGAAGAAGACACTGCCGAGTGCCGGGCGAAGATTGAAGAAGACACTGCCGAGTGCCGGGCGATGGTTGAAGAGACACTGACTTTTGCCAATTAACAGCTAGTTTTATAGGCCCTCATCTGGGGCGAAAATCCCCTCTATTACGAGTCACGAACAATGCGTTAACGTGTTTTCCAAGAATTGTTTTGTTAAATGCTGGTTCTGAGCTCGGTGCGTGCCAAACTTGTCGTTTCCGGTGGTCAGAATTGCCATATTAGGAAAAGATCTAGAGCAGTACCCCTACTCTTTGGTTTCTCCGATTTTCCTTCTTTCCGTAGCGGTAGACCCCCCGCTTAATCTTCTACCTGTGCCTACCGGTCTGGGAGGTTTGTTGACATAACACGGCGAGACGGAGTTCCTCTTCCAAAAGTAGCTAATACCTTTACTATGTTCATTCACTAATTCTCACCTCTCTTTTTCCCTTTACAACTTGTTTACGTTACGTATCTAGTGCTTCCGCATATTTTACAATTGTGGATTCGTTGATTAATATAAAAAGTATTATAATTATTTATGTAATAGAGATGGTCACAGGACGTGACAATAGGAATAAATTAAGTTAAATTTATATTTAAGACTATTAATGTACTCAGTAATAAACCAGCAATATTTTTATGAATTTTTTTCATTATTTTAATGGAAAGAAAGAAATATATATTATGTATTCGCAAAGAAAGACTAACCAAAAAGAAAATTATTCAAACCATAGAAAATATGTTCTCGAAATTGGAAGTTCTGATATTTTGATATTGGAAGATATTGCGAGTTGTTTTATTGAATAATGAAAATATTTTGAGTTACGATGGAATAAATATAAGAATTGTTATTTATAAACCATATTTATACTTTCAAACACAAAAATGCAGTAATATCGTATGAAATTTAATTCTTTTATTTTTTACACAATTTTTTTGATTTTTTAATTTAATTTCCCCGACACTCCAAGTTGATTAAAATTATTGTCAAAAGAATTTATTTACTTACTTTCATTTTTAAATTTTTACCAAACTTTATTAAATTTATAGTTGAGGAAAAGAATTTGCAAAATAAAATAAAGAGGGTATAGAAGTGGCTTGGATTATAATTATAATTATTTTAAAATAATTTATTAAATATATATGAATTGCAAGAATATATGGTGGGTTCCATGGCAAATCGGACGGGTTCAGGACTCCATGTTTCCGATTTACTTCAAATTTCAAGGACTGAAAGACTAACATAAATAATGAAGAAACCCAAAATTTGAGATTATTTCATGCATTATTTAAAAAGTTATGGGATAAACAAAACAAAAAAATGTTTTTGTTCTTTTTCAATTATTTTAAAACTGAAACAAGGAAAAATTCTGAAAAAAATTACACAAATTTTAGGTATATAATTAAGGTGCGCACTGAAAAATGGTGCAAAATATGAATTTTTTTGTAAAGTGATGCGCGTGGAATCACGATCTTCGATCGACGGCGTCGGGCGCAATTTCCACTAATGTTCTATTACTAACTGCTTTTTCGAGAACGTTATTATCAAAAAGTGATGGGAAGTGATGGTTAGTTGTTTGATTATCGCTTTATACTCGTGACATATGAATAATGTAATGAGTTTTATGATTATTCATAAATTATCATAAAAATAATTTTTTCTATTATCATGAAAATAAATGTGTTCGTAAAAAAACCACGAACAAATTTTTTACGTCAGAAAGTATGAAGAGTGATTTTTTGAATTGTACGTTGATGAGAATGTGATAAATCGCAAGGACTCTGACTTTTCGTCAATATTATTGTCTTCGAGAGATTTTTGGAACCGGATGGTACCTGGAGGCCGCGAGAAGGAAGATTTTGGGAGTCATTCACCGATTTCTGGTAATTTTAACAATTAAAAAAGAAAACATAAATGCTAGGAGGAACAAATCTTATTATTTTCTATCCTTCTTATAAAACTTCATCTTTTATAACTCTTATCCTGTATGTGTTGCAAAGGAGATCATTTTTTTTGACATCTTTGAATTTATTGAGAAAATGCTCTGGGAATGCCCTTAAACTGCTTTCATTTGAATCTGCCAGTATAATCTATTGAGAGGAAAATGATTTTTAAGCTGAGGCTTGATAAATTTATTATATATCAGCACGTGATGATTTCACTATATTTCTATTTGTATCGAGAGTGAAAAATCACGTAATATTCACTTACGGTTCTTTTTGTATGGATTACAACAATGTTTCCTTTTTTGTCAAATCATGTCAACTGCTCTTTGAAAATAAATTCTCGTGGATTTTTTACCAACTAATTTATCTTCATGATAATAAAAAAGATTATTTTTTTGATAATTTATGTATAATTATAAAACTCATTACATTATTCATATGTTATGAGTATAAAGCGGTAATTAAACAATGAATAATCACTTCCCATCACTTTTTGATAATAACGTTCTCAAAAAAGCAGATAGTAATAGAACATTAGTGGAAATTGCGCCCGACGCCGTCGATCGAAGATCGTGATTCCACGCGCATCACTTTACAAAAAAATTCATATTTCGCACAATTTTTGAGTGCGCACCTTAATTATATACCTTAAATTTGCGTAATACTTGCGGCTATCACTATGAATTTTTTAAGATTTTTCAACGATGGCGTTTTTTCAAAAAATCAATTTGTTTGAAAAAAACATTTTTTTTATCATTAAATTTGGAGTAAAAATTTTCCCAAAAAATACTGCTACATCGGCCATCTAATGATACGTTTGTGTAATTTTTTTCAGAATTTTTCCTAGTTTCAGTTTTTAAATAATTGAAAAAGAACAAAAATATTTTTTTTGTTCGTTTATCCCATAACTTTTTAAATAATGCTTGAAATAATCTCAAATTTTGGGTTTCTTCATTATTTATGTTAGTTTATCAATCCTTAAAATTTCAAGGAAATCGGAAACATGGAGTCCTGAACCCGTCCGATTTGCCATGGAATACGCCATATAAAGATTTATTTAGATTTATTTAGATTTATTATAGAACCGCATCATTTTTAAAAAGGGCATAACCGGGTTTCTATGTGAAATCGGCCTTGAAACCAAATCAAATTTCTCATCGACTATATGGAAGAGGTTGAGCAAGAGATGAGTTTGCCAAATTTTCAGATCATAATTCGCCATTTTGAATGAGTAATGATGGATTTTACCATTTTCGTTTATTGCGTTTTTTAGCTAAACTAATCATAGGAAAATTTTGAAAAAAATCAGGATTGTTTTTTCCAATAAAAGATACATTTGTGAATTTTTGCAGATTTTTTTATGCATAATTCGTGATGCAAGAAATTTCAAAAATTTTTGCACACAATTTTTTCATGTTTGATTTGCGCGACCACTCTTTTGAATTATGCTATTCATTAGTTACCTATCGATAATTAAAACAGAATTTTTGCAGATTTTTGCAAGGTGTGGATGGGGGTAAAAAAATAAAAACCGTCAAAATACACGTTCTTCCAACATCTTATTATTAAAGCACTTTTTATAATAATAGTAGACCAATGAAAAAAAAATTGTTATTTGCTAATAAACCTCTAACACGGTTTACTGCTGAAATTTTTGCAAAATATTTTGCGAATTTTGGTTGTTGCGAAAAATCGAAATTTTTACATGCATTCTGAACAAATGGTTAATTTAGATTATTTGCAAGTCGAAATAGTGTTGCGAAAAATATCTTTTCTTTTTCTTGAATATTTTTCGAATATACAGGTGAAATTAATTTCTCTTTGTTAAAAATAACATACTCATTTTTCCACACAAGACATGAAAAATACCCTCAAATCGTCCTTCAGTTATTTTACTTCTTGAAATTTTAATGAACACAAATGATAAGAAAAGCTCGTAAATTAAATAATTAATTAACTTGGATTTCTGGATAACAAACAATTTTTAGCAGCTATTTTGCATTACATTACTTACATTTTCGTTACATTTCTTTATAAAGTTTTGCCCGTTAAAAAATTTAGTCTGTTCAAAAACTGTTCGTTTTAAATCAAAGTGATATATAATATGTAAATTGGTTTTCCTACAAAAATATATTTTTTTGCCATCGAGTTTTTACAAATATAGACGGTTAATTATACTTTCATAGCACTTCATACTCCATAAGTGGCTGAATATTTGCCAAGCATACATATTTTTTTCAATTATAAATTATTCATCATCGCATTCATTTTCGCAACACTATTTCGACTTGCAAATAATCACAATCATCCATTTGTTCAGAATGCATATAAAAATTTCGATTTTTCGCAACAACCAAAATACGCAAAATATTTTGCAAAAATTTCAGCAGTAAACCGTGTTAGAGGTTTATTAGCAAATAACAATTTTTTTTTCATTAGTCTACTATTATTATAAAAAGTGCTTTAATAATAAGATGTTGGAAGAATGTGTATTTTGACGGTTTTTATTTTTTTACCCCCATCCACACCTTGCAAAAATCTGCAAAAATTCTGTTTTAATTATCGATAGGTAACTAATGAATAGCATAATTCAAAAGAGTGGTCGCGCAAATCAAACATGAAAAAATTGTGTGCAAAAATTTTCGAAATTTCTTGCATCACGAATTATGCATAAAAAAATCTGCAAAAATTCACAAATGTATCTTTTATTGGAAAAAATAATCCTGATTTTTTTCTAAATTTTCCTATGATTAGTTTAGCTAAAAAACGCAAAAAACGAAAATGGTAAAATGTAGTCGATGCGAAATTTGATTTGGTTTCAAGGCCGATTTCACATAGAAACCCGGTTATGCCCTTTGGCTCGAAGCGATAAGAAAATAAGTTTGGGCAAAAATAAAATTTATTAATAAAATTATTTTTTTGTATTTCAAATTTTTTTTATGAAAAATAATCTTTTATCTTTCAAATTAGCCCTTCAATAATAATATTGCTATTCCTGAAAGCAATATTATCTATTTTTGCCTGAGGTCTAATTTTCGTGAATGAACTACCTTAATACAATTACTTTAATACCTAGACAAAATTTCAAGTGTTTATTATTGGAATATGGTGGAAGTAAGGTAGTGATTTTCTAATTAAATGACAAAGTCTTCAATTTGAGTGATCAAGTTGAAAGCCTTTTATTCATTTTAATCTTTACTCATTAGAGAGTGTCGAACGACTAAACACACTAAACACATTCGTCCAGGGAGCTATCTCTATCTCGACGTATAAACACATCGATTCATATGAAAAATGAATTACAGGAAGTATAATATTACATTAAACAATAATATTATATTATATGAGTTGTTGATCAATTTGTATATTTTAACACTCCCACTCAAATTTAGGAATCAACTATAAATTTAAATGTAGAGATTACAATATTCTCTCTTTTGTTTCACCTCTTGTTCACTTGGACAATGAAATGATGGTCCAGCATTCGTTGCATGGGTGTCGAAGGGAAACCCAAGAAAAACCCCACCAGACCATTTCTTATACGACATACAATATCTGTGTATATAATTAAAATTAACTTTGTTTTACAAGCTTATATTAATATTCAAGGATAAAGCAAAATTAACACATGTGATAGAAATTAATATTAAAAATATGTAGTCAATAATATATATGATCGTTTGCTTTCTTTTACTTAATAACTAAAGTGTTGAAGAATGATAAGGTTTAGATGCTCTAAAAGTTTGGTCTCAGGTTTCTAGTCCTTGAGTGATTATTCCAGACCCATCTGTCTTCGGAATTGAATGAATTGTGGTGCAGGCAGCGACTTTGTCAGAGTATCAGCAATTTGCTCACCTGTACACACATATTTAAGTGTTATATCCTTTCGTTCGATTTTCTCTCTCGAAAAATGGTACTTTACATCGATATGTTTGGACCGTTTGTGATCAGTTGGATTATTTGCAAGTGCAATGCAATCATTGTTATCTTCGAAAATAGTTATTGGTTTTGTAATTTCAATTTTAATACTTTGCAAAAGTTATTTTAGCCAACAAGCTTCTTTGACTGCTTCGAAGACAGCCATATACTCAGCTTCTGTTGAAGAAGCTGCTACTGAGTTTTGTCTTTTACTATTCCAGCAAATTGTATTTTGATTAAATAATTTAAAAACGAAGCCAGTGGTGCTTTTTCGATCAGATTCAGTACTTGCCCAATCGGCATCTACATATCCAACCAACATATCGGTGTAATCGCCCTTTTTGTATGTTAATTTAAAATTTAAGGAACCTTTTACATATCTAAGTACTCTTTTTAAATTTTGCCATAATTCTTTGTTATTTTTAACCTGATATCTGCTCAATATATTTAGAGCAAAACAAAGATCAGGTCTCGTACACAACATTGCATACATTAGACATCCGATAAGACTCTGAAGGAGCATCGTGAAATTCGTCAGATTCTAGATCTTTATAGTTTAATTTATTCGGCAAGGGCGTGCCGAGAGGATTGCAATCAGTCATATTGAATTTCTTTAGAATTGACACAAGATAAGCCTTTTGATCTAATGTAATTCTATCGCTATTCCTTTTGACATTGATTCCCAAGAAAAAGTTTATCTCATTCATATCTACCATAGAGAATTTATTCATTAAATATTTCTTGAAGTTTATCATTACGCTCTTTTCAAAAGTAATTATTAGGATATCATCAACATATAGAATTACGTAAATGTTTTTCGCAATATGTCCGCGATCTAGAAAGTATAAACAACGATCGACTGAAGAATTTTTGAAATCACGTTCTTTTATGACTTAATCAAAATGCTCAAACCAGCATCGAGCAGCTTGTTTTAAACCATACAAAGCTTTATTTAATTTGCACACATGATTCTCTTTTGCATTGATTCCTTCTGGAATTTTCATATAAATTTCCTCTTTTAATGAACCATTTAAGAATGCTGTTTTTACATCCATTTGATGTATTAATAAATCATGTTGATTTGCAAAAGCTATCATTAATCTAAAAGTTGTAATACGAGCAACGGGTGCAAATGTCTCATCATAATCTAATAAACACTGTTGACTAAATCCTCTCGCCACGAGTCTTGCTTTATATTTATATGGATTTCCCGAAGCATCTGTTTTAATAGTAAAAACCCATCTACAGTCTACTATGTTTCTTTCAAGTGGACAAGGCACAATATCCCACGCTTTGTTTTGTAAGAGGGAGAGAATCTCCTCTTTTATTGCTTTCTCCCACTGACCTTTATCCGCTCGGTTTTTAATTTCTGAGTATGAGTTTGGAATGTCACACATTACAGACTGGGCACTAGTAAAATTGGAATATTCTTCATTATACGAAACATTGGGCATGTTCTTAATACGTGCACTACATCGTAATGGTGACTTAGTTTGAGGTGTATCATTAACTTTATCTTTTTGTGAACTAGATTTGCTAATTTCACTCTCATTATTGTTTATTTTTACATTTTTAACGATTTTAGAAATTTGTTTATCGTTTAACAATTTATCAACTACATCTGGATTAGATGCAGATTTGTTAATTTCACTCTCGTCACTGATTTCAATTATTTTATCAGTTTTCTGTCTTTTTGCAATCGAATTTTCGTTATCGCTTTGTTTTGTATCTTTTACGTGCCCAGAGAGTCGTGATTTTTTATAATTAATTTCGTCAAAAATGACATCACGTGCTATAATTATTTTATTTGTGTCTGCAATTAATATTTTATAACCATTATGCACATATCCAACAAGAATCCCCTTAAAAGATTTAGTGTCAAATTTATCTTTTCTTTTCTTATTGTGAATATAAACTGTACAGCCAAAAATTCTCAAATGATTTAATTTTGGTTTTCTGCTATGCCATAGTTCATATGGAGTTTTGTCTTGTGAAATGGCTTTCGTTGGAGTCAAATTAAGTAAGTAGGTTGCAGTTAAAATAGCCTCACCCCATAAATCTTTATTTAATTCTGCAGCATGAATTAAAGTACGCGCTTTTTCAAGCAACGTCCTATTCATTCGTTCAGAAATTGAATTTAGTTGAGGTGTATATGGGACTGTCAAATGATACTGAATTTCCCTCTGTGCACAAAAGATTTTGAATTCATTTGACAGATATTCGTTACCGTTATCACAGTATAAGTGAGAGATTTTCAAATTGAAATGCGCTTCACTTTTTGCTGTGTAATCTTTAAAACATTCAAAAACCTCAGATTTACTTGTTAATAAATAAAGGACCGAGTAATGGGTAAATTCGTCAATAAAAGTAACGAAATAGATTTTACCATCTATTGTTGCCGGATTTATTTTCCCGCATACATCAGAGTGTACTACGAAAAAGGTCGTGTAACGTGAGATCTGTCCCTCGCACTTGAAAAAGGTAGACGTGCTTGCTTACCGTATACACAAGCTTCACAAATTTCATTTGTAGGATTTATTGTCTCTAATTTATTACTGTCAAAAAGCAAATCGTTTCTTTTTATTTCAAGGAATTTGGTTTTGTTCATATGACCTAATCGTTCATGCCAAATTTTATATGAATTTAATAATGTGTCATTATTATTAGTTGTTATTTGATTACACAACCTTTTCCTCAATTGAAATACAACGTTTAGTAGAGAATTTTGTAACTCACCAAATGCCAGGAGTTTGTTACCCTTGTTTATAGTGACGTTACCAGTGTCGCCGAAAACGATACTCATGCCTGCATGCTGCAAGCGTCGAACGGAGAGCAAGTTGTATGGAACATCTGGTGAATAGAGAACGTTGTCCAAAACCCCAGCTACTCCTAGATTTGTCACAATTTTTATGACTCCTTTTTTTGTTGCAGCAATTTTCTCGCCTTTTTTTGCTATGGATATCTGAAGTGGTATAGCCAAATTCTCAACCGTCGTAAAAACATCCAGTCTGTTTACAATATGGTCTGTTGCCCCAGAATCCAATATGAAACGCACTTTTCCTGATGCACCTGTCTCACTGATCAATGGATTTTCAGCGACATTCATGAATGCAAAATACTCATTGTTGTCATGAGTTTGCACTGTTTGCAGCGTTCGTGAACGTTCTTCAGCAGCCTTCATTTTGTTGTAATAGTAACAGTCTTTCTTTTCATGGTTCCTCCTGCCGCAGTGATCACACTTCCCTTTTTACATTCTCATCATGGATGAGAAGGTATTGGTTTTATGTGAAAAATGACTTTCGAAATTTTCATCAAATCTTTACGTTTTGAGACCCCCTGAGTCAGAAAAAATGGTTTTTTACTAAAGTGTCTGTCTGTCTGTCTGTAGGTCGTGTGCGGCATAACTCTCGATAGAATTATCAGATTGAATTGAGCTTTGGTACACTTTATCGGAGCCGAAAAAGTAAGGACAAGTTCGTTAACCAGCCACATCCTATCAAAATTGAGGGGTTGAGCACTACTTTTGTGTTTTTGAAAATAATTTTTTGAAAAAATCAAAAATTTTAATACTGGTTTTAGATAGTGCTCATAAATCTCTAAAAATTATCCTGATAACATTTTTTGATTAAATCAAAACTAGAAATATTACAGCATATTCAAATTCGAAAAAAGTCAATATCAAAATTCCATTTTCCAGTTAAATTATACGAGATACGAAAAAACGTTATGATACAATATTATTGAATAAATAAAGTCCTACAAATTTGAATTGTAACATTTTTTCATAAGATGCATATTTTTCGTTTTAATTTAAAAAAACACTATTGAAAATCCAAAATTCAATTTTTTAACAATAATATGTAAAATAAGAAAAAAACGTAAGAATACAAAGTTGTTAGTTTCAAAAAGATCTACAAGTTTTGTCTCACACAGTTTCTGATAAAACATATATTTTTCGTATCAATTCCAAAAAATACGATTAAAATTCAAAAATTCCATTTTTTAGACAAAATATGTGAGATTCAAAAAAAACTTTGAGATGAAAATTGTTTGGCTAAATAAAGTCTATACATTCTTATTGATAAATTTCTCGACAGGATGTTTATTTAATTTTTTGATTTTTAATATTAAATAAATTCGATTTTTTTCACCAAAATATGTGATACGAAATAAGCGTTGTTCTGCAAAATCATTTCCTTAAATAAAGTCTACGATTGTTTTTCCTTTTTAAAAGATTTGGAAGAAAATAAATTTATCAATAATCATGTAATTTATTAAAAAGTTACAAAAATGCATACAGAAAATCGAGCGCGAGTGTCATGATGAGAATGTATTCCTTAAGGCCGATAGAGCCTTAAGTAAATTGAATTTCCTGTTTCACTTAATCTGAAAAAGAAACTTAGTGAATTTGAGAAAATGACTAATTTACATCATCTTTAATATCATTAAGGTGGTTTGAGCTTCAGTATTAAATTATAAGAAATAAACTTAAACGTATGCGAAGAGCACAAGACCGAGCGCGAAGTGCGAGGTCCAGAAAGAACGGAGCGCGAAGCGCGACGATCGAATCGCGCGCCCTAGGCGCGCTCAAACTTGCGAGCGAAGCGAGCTGCGCGCAATGAGAATGTGCCCGCGAAGCGGGCAGATTTTTTTGCATTGAATTTGTTGAATTTTCCTCCTTTTTTGAATTTGTTTCGGGGATTGAAATCTTGACCATTTTTATAGAACTTCCTTTTGTTATGAAAATTCTTTCCTTTGTTATTGTTATAGCCTTTGTTGTCATTATAGTTTTTTACGTCTGAATTATTTGCATTTTGCACTTTTTCATTGCCTTGAGTTTCCACGCTCAAAATTTTTGCACTGGTGTCACTTTTCTTTTCTTTTAATTTAATTTCATGATCCAGCAATTTATTTTTTACATATAAAAACTTCATATGCTCATCGGGATAATTTTCTATTGCTGTAGCAATTGAATCGTACACGGAGAAAAATGGAGATCAGAAGAATATGAATTATTACTGGGAAATAAGGCATGGTTACTCGAAAATAGGAATGATTACTGGATAACAGAAGAGAGAATCACGCAGTTTGGGAATGAGTCCTATACTGCTCAATACTCTCTTTTCTCTTTTAGAAATTATTCCTGTTTTTTATTAATCGTTCATATTCTTATGAACTCCATTTTTCTCCGTGTATGAAGGTGGTAGAGCAATCAAGAGTATTGTGATCTTTTCGTCATCATCTAATGTTTTTCCAGTGGCAGATCGATATTCAATCAATAAATCATCGAAAAGTAATAATTGATTGCCAAGAGGAATATCGTCCTTGATTTTGAAGTTTGCCATCTTCTTTTTAACAGCAATTTTAGATGCAGCACTTTTTCGATCGTACACTGAATCGAGTTTTTTAATTACGTCACGCGCACTGTCTTCTTAAGTTGCAATTAATACTAATGTATTATGCAAATGTCTTCTAATTATGCCCTTTGCAATTCTCTCCTTTTTCTTCCAGTCATCTTCCTTTTTCTCTGTAATTGGATCATCAAGAACTGTCAAGGCATCTTCGTCTTCAATTAATCCACGAATTCGATGTTTCCATAAACTGTTGTTTTCACCGTCGAAGAGTGTTATTCCCGGATCTTTTTTTGCTTCGGCGCTCATTGTCACTAGTAACACTAGCACTAGTTCTCCCACAAAGTTTTATTGTCTATTACTTTCAGTTTTAACTTTAATTAATTATTTATAAAGCACCTGGGCCCATAACCTATTGGAATATGGAGGAAGTAAGGTAGTGATTTTCTAATTAAATGACAAAGTCTTTAATTTGAGTGATCAAGTTGAAAGCCTTTATTCATTTTAATCTTTACTCATTAGAGAGTGTCGAACGACTAAACACACTAAACACATTCGTCCAGGGAGCTATCTCTATCTCGACGTATAAACACATCGATTCATATGAAAAATGAATCACAGGAAGTATAATATTACATTAAACAATAATATTATATTATATGAGTTGTTGATCAATTTGTATATTTTAACATTTATCTTTTTAACTTTTCTGCCGAAAAATTCGAGAAAATGGTATAGCAAGATCCTATGTAGGAATTTGGCATAGGAACTCACATATGATCGTACATAATATCTTATATAGGATCCTATGCAGGATCCTATGTAAGGTCCTATATGAGATCCTATGTGGTATTCTACACAGGATTTTTCAATAGGGTAAAAAATGTTTATAGACGAACGACTCGATTTAAAAGAATTGTGATAAACTTATTATTGTTATTGATGAAATTTTCTGTTATATTTTATTGTTATGTTTTATTCACAATGTGATAATTATTTTTTTCATTATATGAATGTTGTAATGCTTCTTGTATTTATTCTATATATTGTTTATCATAAAATACTACGAATATGGGAATATGTTTACAAGAATTACAATCTTGAAATTTTAAAATTGCCTTATTTATTATAAATCCTATATACATCCCTAATGTCTCTTGGTTATTGCTATTTTTATAATTGCAAAATATAATTTGTGTTAGTAAAAATAGTTCATAATGTTAAATAAATTTTAATAAACAGTTGAGTTAGTTAATTTACAACTACAGTTTAAAAAAATGCAATAACCAATTTAGAATTTTGATTTTAAAAACCAACAATTTCCACACATTTATTTACTTCTCCCAATTACTATAACATAATTGAAATATATGAAAAACTAAATATTAATGTTTACTTGCACAAATAAATGTATTTATATTTGATTATAACTTATAATCATTGCACTAAAATTCTAAAATTAATTAGTTGACTAATTATATTAATTATTTAATTAATGACAATTTTATTGTGATTACTTCGCGTTTTATATTTATTTTATTCAATTCATTAACTGGGACAAATTTTTCTTATTGCTTTCACTCCTACTTGATCGTTCAGAAAATCAGTATATTTCACTTTTTTCTCATATATTTTGTATTATTATATGCCAGAAACATTTTACTTTATATTTCTGTAAAAAAAAACACGAAAAGGCAGTTTAAATTTAAAAAAAACATAAATATTTACATTTTTGCCATGTATTTGAAAGCAAGTCGGCTCTAAAGGTAATCAGCGCCACCATTTCGCCTGGTGGTCGTGATCCAACTCTCAGCCAACTTTTATTCTACAGGCCTCCAGAAGAGTAGCGCTGGGCTGACTAAAACTATGGTACAATGTATACCTACCACAATTTTCACTTCCTTTTGTGGAACGTCTCCACCGTTAAAGTTAATTATTGGCTGGAGTAAGACACAACTATACTTTCGTCTCAATGTAACAAATAGTCAATTCTGAGGGTGAAGACATGGGAAGTGATGAACCACTGCACTGCAGGGTTGCGAAGGTAAAATACCTAACGTAATTTACATGGTTTTCTAGACGTAATTTACTATGTATATTACGTGGAGGTTTTCTACACGTAATTTACGTATATGCTAGACTTACAGTTTTGGCGGGTGCGCAAGCTAACCTAATTTTTGTGTATGGTTCGCGAATCTTGTCATTTCGTTAATAAATGTCAAAATTATAATTTAAACATAAGTAAAGGTGGTAGGCCAATGCACAAAAATTACTTTTTTCCAGGAAAAGATGCATTGCCATTAAAAATGATTTGCTAGCAGATAAGCAGATGCATATTGACAAAAGGCAAGATAGCACTTGCACTTTAAGTATGAGTCTTGTGCTAAATAAAAGCAATATTTCTTCAGAAGAAATAGTGCTGTTAAGGGGTTATATACGTTTTCATGAGTCAAAAAATCGAAAAAATTTTTATGAATTATTTCGAACAAACATACTTTCAAGAGTTTATGTTCAAGATTTCAAGTCAATCCGAGCAGTAGATCCATGGAGACTAAATATAAGGAGACCAATCTCCATATATCCATTCCTGAAATGAAGTTCTACCAAGTACATAGTTACAAAACTTCCCGATGAGGGCATGTTTGTTCCCTGGGTGCAAAATGGCGACACCCAATACACGATGTTTATAAACCGTGGATGCCGCCATTTTGCACCCAGGGAACACACTTGCCCTCATCGGGAAGTTTGCTAACTAAATACTTGGCAGAAAATCACTTCGTGTTTTGTGCGGTATGGCCATAAGAGATTGGTCTCCTTATATCTAGTCTCCATAAGTAGATCGTAAGTAGCAACTCGATTTGTAGCGCGCTATCTGCCTTGCGATAGGCAACTCGCCCGGCGCCGTGGCGCCCACCTACTGGACCTTTATCTGCTGCATTTTTGGAATGCAGAGGGCTAAGAATTGTATTTCTAGAGCATTTAGAGAAACTTGCTTCGTTATCAAAAATGTGATAGGCCTGTAACAGTTTGAAACTACCTTCCAAAGCAGCAACATCAAAAATAAAACTCAGTGGCTATTGCTACGAGCTGCACTACTTACTCTGTGAAAATGAATTCTAATACGACCAGGGGAAAACATATCTGCCTGCCTGTTCAACGAAGGTAATGCTGCAGTTTTGAAAATTTTAGAAGCATTGGGGGTACCCTGTGGCATCCAATCACACGAGTTCGTCGCGAACGAGGACGAAAAGCGCGTCTCGATTTCTGAGCATCAGCGCGCGCAAAATGCGATCAAAGAAGGACGTATGGCTCGAAGACAACATCAAATCAACGTGTTGGAGGCTGCTTCGAGTGCAGAAAACGTTCTTTATGGTCCTGGCATTGACGACAGCTTGTAAGTCCAATTGCATTGATAGTGTTCATGAATGAAGTGCACTCAAAACTTTAAACGTGATTTTCTCCAAATGATGTTTTTTGAAAAATGCCTTTGTGGTGACCACGATATCTCAAAAACTACTTAACCAATTCATCTAATTCTTTTTTTATTCTTTTCCTAGTTACAATACGGAGTACTTGAACGATCATTTTTTCATTTGCAGTATTTGTCTTGACTAATAATTTTTAAAAAATACATTTTCGAGACTCAAAAAATCGCCTTTTTTTTGTATTATGGTTTCCGTATGAAAAAAAAGTTTTTTTTCGATTATTTTTTTTTTATTACAGTTGAGTTGTTGGCATTCAAACGTGGTCACCGCCAGACTCTACAAAAAAACGCGCATCAGGACAAGAGCTACAACTTTCACAATTTTCAATATTTTTTCATATTCGACCACTTTTTTTTTCGTAAGAATATGTACTATGTATACCTGTTATGCGAGTTTCTAATAAAATATTTCAAATAGCCAAAAAAAATCACAAATATGCCCTAAGTTTCCTGTACCAAAACGTATATAACCCCTTAAACAATAACGCTAAAGTAAGTCTTGTGCTCAATGCTTATATGAAAAAAAACTTCAATATCATGTCAATTAAAAAGAATTTACCGTGGCTAAAATTAATTAATAGTAAAGATGGTTCACAAAAGAAATAAAAAATGTTCTTAATTTTGCACAAATTATAATATGACTATTAAATTTAGTTCCTGTCTTTTTAGTACTTTTTTTCAATGAACAATTTTTTTCTTGAGTTAGAAATCGAATGATATAGACTTTATAAAACTATTTTTCTAAATCGCAAGACTCATCTAATGACATGTTAAAAAATAAAGCTTATAAATAAAATAAAATTTGAGTTTGAATTATTGAATATGAAATTATTAAATATTATTAATTTATTTTAAATTAATTAGTTGAGTTTGAAATTTCTGCCACTGCCTACATTATCGGAGAATCACTAGTCGCGTATCAAATACGATACGTTGCCAACAGGTGTCCTCGAAGACAATTACAAACTCTCATATCGCAAATAAATGCAAATAAAAATCAAATTTAAAGAATTTGTAATCTTTCTGTGCAAAAAAGACGCTTTTGACTGCGCTGGGATTCGAGCCCAGGTCTAGCAGTCGACCAGCAATCGAAATGCCTGGGCTCGAATCCCAGCGCAGTCGAAAGCGTTGATATTAAAGCTATCAATATTATGTTATTTTGCTGTAAATAAAGGATCACTGAAAAGCTTATAAGCTTTACTTTACGTTCTTTGAAAGAATTATCTATTTCCGTAAGGTCCTCTTGAGATAAATGATTGTTATTCTCAGAATTCTATATTTTCGTCGATTTCACTTTACAGATGTTTATTAACATAAATTAAACAATAATTTAGTATAAGTATAAAGCAAAGTCATCACAGCATTAACAAACATTATAAAGTCTGTATATTACTATAATATTTATTGAAAAGAAATTTACGTTATCCTGCATATAACATATTACAGTAGTTCGGTAAATATTTATAACTTCTCTAGGTTTTCTATTAAAATTATTGATATTCCAGTAATTAGCAAAAGATAATAAACAAATAAATTAATAGATTTTAATTTTTATTTACTTACCTGTGACCTAAAAGTCGATCTTAAGCACTGTTTTTTAAAATTTTGTCACACTGTAAACATTTTGCCACAATTTTATCAGTTTCTTTTAAACACCTGAAATTTAATTCCGAACATGAGATTTTATTTGCGCATTTCATTCTTTTTCCTCTTTCAGATTAGCTCCTTTTATATTTTGATTTTAATTTCGACACTTGCCGAACTAAGAGGAATGAAGATTTAAATTTCAATTATAATTAATTGCATAAACAAACGCAACAAGAGAGATTATATATACTCTTTTAAGGTTCGCTACCTTGAATATGTGTTTTTATACCTCTCCGACTGCGGGCTGGCAAATCCATCCACAGAAATTGATTGGTCCATTCTGTAAAATCCTCTCTTTTGAACAACAGCATGTGCCAATAAAGTACTCTAAATGATTTTCTTCGCCCTTAGCCGGAGAGGTATAAAAGCACCATTATTAAAACATGCTAAAAACTATGAAATGTGGACTTGTTTTGCATCATTTTTGTCAATGCTGCACAAAAACACTTCGTTTTGAGGTTACTAAATGGAAAATTTCATTACCTCTGACGTGATTCCTAGAAATGCAATTCGTTTGATCTATTATTAATATTATGTGCTTTAAGGGCATGTGATCACTGATCTCTATAATACACTGGTTGCACAATGCCAATGGGAAAGTCCGCAAAGTTGTGTGCCCAATTGAAGGCTCAGCCGCCATATTTACTTAGGTTGATTACAAAGAATGTTGCGGTAAATTCAAATATAGTAAAAAGAGAAAAGTGCAAATATTAATGAAGCAATATGAAATCCATGCTTTTTTACCGGTATTAGTATTGATAGTATACATAATTAAACTAATGACATGAAATTTATTAAATAATACTAAAATATAACTCCGCAATATTTTTTATTATGGTATATAATGTTGTATATATTTAAATGGACATATGTATTTATTTATTAACTATAATTAAATATAAATTTATTATAAATTTATCAATTATAGATTATAGAATTCAACAAGTAAACCTACCTTGGAGTTGTGTGAAAATTATCTCACGTTCTGAACGTGAACTATTAATAATAGTCACATATAATAACTATTTTTAGTATAAATTAATTCGCGTTTCATAATTCAACCCTTATGTACCTGTATATAAACGGTTTTAAAAACTGTAAAAAAGCTCCATCCCCATCTGTTTTAAAAAATGTTGAATTACTCGATCTTGTTGGCGTATTTCATCATACGTTTAAATTGCTTAGGAGTAATAAGTTGCTCCAACTGAAAGAAGTTATAGAAATAATTTTAAATATATACAAAAATTATAAACTATTGTATTTTGGTCGTTTACGAACATTTTAATTTATTAGAAAATAATAAAATTGGAAAAGAAATAAGCCCTAAAATATAATTAATACTGAATGCAGATATTACATAAAAATTAAGTATGTACATGCTGTGACAAGTATATGTTACTAAATAATAGAATCCAATTCTATAAAGATCTAAGTAATAATCGGGGTAGGTATACATTGTACCATAGTTTTAGTTGCTCAAAGTTTCAATTGCCCATAAAATCACCAGATGTCACTATATTTGAAAAGCAGTGTTAGACGATGATTATGAAAGGAATGTGTTGGCAAAAACTGCGAGGATTGCAAGATGCAGGATTCCTGTACATTTCCCTGAAGCGCTCTCTACCGCCTATATTTGATATATACTTGCAATTTTTGCCAACGCATTCCTTTCATAATCTTCATCAAACACTGCTTTTCAAATATAGTGACTTCTAGTGATTTTATGGGCAACTAAAACTATGGTACAATGTATACCTACCTTACGACCTCACCTTCTCTCTCTTTCTCCAACGATCAAATGTGTCCACGTACACGTGCCCCAAGTTGCGTGCCTACTCTATCTTTAATATCCAGAACGTAGGCAGCTGTGAAAGCTGTCTGTAAACCACGAAGGAATAATAAGGAGACCTATCTTCATGCAAGCGACTTGGCAGTAGCAACGGCACGGTAAGTAAGTTGGAAGTAGTGGAAAGGAGTGCGCAAGTGCGCAGTTGTCCTCTTCTTACTCACGAAAAAAATGTGCGAGTGAGATGAATTTGTCAAATTTTCAAATTGATCTAAGCCAGAGTGGTTATGTTGATTTATTTGTTGATCATTTGCAAGCGGCAGATATTTGTTCAATTTCAATTTACTTAAAAAAAAAAAAATATTATCTCAGGACTCCTATAAAGCTAAAGGAATGCATTATAAAAGTGGTAAGTATATATCGAATATATGATTGTAAATCTTGAAATTGAAATTATGGTATTTGTTATTACTTCGTAAATCGTGTATTAAATAATGTTGCATAGTATTTTCCTTTAAAGGTGAGGGAATTTAATCCGAGAAATTTTCAAGATTTTGAAGATCGCATGTAATATAATAAATTGTTTTCTTAGCTATGTCGTGTCGCGTACCGGGTTGCATAACCTCTCTGGCTTAGATCAATTTGACAAGTTCGTCTCACTCGCGCATTTTCCCGTAAGTAAGAAGAGGACAACTGCGCACTTGCGCACTCCTATCCACTACTTCCAACTTACAAGCCGGGCACTTACCGTGCCGTTACTCCTGCCAGATTTGGAAAAGTTTCCCATGGCAGTTTGGTCTCCTTATTATTCCTTCGTGCTGTAAACCAGGGGTATTCCTTCAACTACTCGATTGCAGCGCTGCCCAAGCGGTCACTTTTGAAACTACTACTCGTCACGATAAGGGAACATCCCCCACCACGGGAGATGCCAGACCTGTCTGTACGACCGTGGGGCTGGCGAATTCATTTGCAGGAATTGAATGGTCCATTCTGTTGAATCCTGTTTGTTAAACAAGGGAATGGACTTTCAAGACCCCAGCCGGAGAGGTATAAAAGCCAAAGAGAGGTAGGTATACATTGTACCATAAACATAACATAACCTAAAATTTCAGCGGTAAAAAGTTTTAATACCTTGAGAGTAAAACAATTTCAAGGCTGCTTTTCATTTCAAACACATGTACACAATCAAATGCCTCTTATTTAATAACAAACATATTTTCAAAATTGATAAGTACACATAAATTGATATTTAAAGCATAAATTCTCCAAATTATATATACTGTGGATACGCATGAAGAATTCTTGAGACCCTGAACAAAATTTTTTTATGTTTTTCCCATATAATTGAAAATATATTTAAAAATAAATAAAAAGCTTAAGCTTATAAATAGAAGTATTTTCCATTTTTATTTTCCAGCTTCAAACGAATGAAATGAAAAATAAATATTTTGTTGAATCCTGTGTTCAACATAAAAATCCATGCGAAGGGAATATTTACTCAATTAAAAATTTGTAAATGTAACAAAAAATATTCATTACTATAAAATTTGCTAGTACATATTTTTAACATATTTAAAATTTTTAACATATACAGATCGATGATGACTAGTTAAGTGTCGCAAAGCTTGGCATGCTTTTTTTTTTCAAAACACTAAATTTTTAATTGAGTAAATATTTCCCTTCGCATGGATTTTTATGTTGAACACAGGATTCAACAAAATATTTATTTTTCATTTCATTCGTTTGAAGCTGGAAAATAAAAATGGAAAATACTTCTATTTATAAGCTTAAGCTTTTTATTTATTTTTAAATATATTTTCAATTATATGGGAATAACATAAAAAAAATTTTGTTCAGGGTCTCAAGAATTCTTTATGCGTATCCATAGTATATATTTTCCGAAGTTTAATGTGTTCTTTTTCTTATTTTGTATTAATTGATTTAGCAAAATGTGTATTTTATGTCTTAGAATCATTTTAGGAACATTTTTTCATTTCATATTGTTTAGAAACTTAATTATTTAAAATTATTTAAATATTTGTCTATTAGTATAATGCTTCTGTAGAGCGTGCCGCGTGCAGCGCCGCTCTGGTGAGAAAACTTCGCACATAGAAACTATAATCACTAAGGAACCGCCATTTTGTTTTTAGTCGGACAGGGCTGAGCGAGAGACAGCCTAACACACAATTCACTCTCGCCCGAGCTGACAGGTTTCAGGCTGGCTTGTCTCCTCTATCTATAATATCTCTATGATAAAAGCACCATTATAGGTGAATTCGAACAGGACAGTTGAGTTAAGTTGGCAGGTAGTCGGTATTCTGCTGAGTTTTCAGTGCTGTCAATTGAAATTTTTGGTGTTTTTAAAAATATTTTCAAGAGTGTTGGAACTGCAGGAAATGAGTGGTATGATCTTCCAATGAAAGTTGAGGTAATCGAAACTATCTTTATGTAGTTTATGTTTAATAAAAATATTTGTTTTAGAAAATCACTATGCAACATTAATAATCATCTGAAAATTTATATTCAATTGATTCAGTTTTTTACAACACAAATATATTAGTGTTAAACTAAAGTTTAGCAACTGGACTTAACTTAGCTCCAACTTGAAGTTACGTTCAAACTTCTTTCAGATTGTTTTGATTCTTAGTTTGATGAGAATTACAAGTACATTAGTACATTTATATTTATTCGATATATGGAAAAACAATCAGTACTTTTGAATTTAATTTGAAGACTTATAAAACTTAAAAATATTTTTAAAAACATGTCCAAGAGTTGAATGATTATTAATAACTGAATATATGAATCGTGAACAAATTTAAATTTTAAAAACTTGTTGGAAACACCATAGCCGGAGTTACCGAGCAAGCTCGTTCGCTCCCTGCCTAAAAAAAAACTGAAACCTACCCGGTACATGTGTCTTTGCTAACTGACCATTTTTTAAAAATGCTATTTTGAGGGGTTCTTTTTTTTATACGTGATTTGCATATTGGACTGCTTCATTGTGATTTGTAAGCTATGAGGTAAGTTTTTTGAGCTTCATGATTTTAATTATTTTCATTATTTACTGAAATTTTGGAATAATTTTTTAATTTATGACACTGAAGAGGGCCGCCATATGTGGCCGAAACGTTTGCATTTCTTGTTTGAGTTTTTTAAATATATAATCTTAATTATTTTTTAAATAAAAGGAAAGCAGAAACTGACCCTATGCCAAAACAACATGAATTTTATAAAACTGTTGTGGTTTTTATGTCAATATAATAGTAGACATACCGAATATGTCACGTTATGATTTTTTTCACCCTGTCTGTCTGTTGTACATTTTATCAGGGTCCAAAATGAGAAGACGAGTTCTTTAAAGGGGGTTGAACGTGATATAAAGTTCAAGAAAAGGGTGCTGATAATTTTGTATACATTAGTTGGATTGTTACCTGCAAAATCTTTATACATTCGTCTTCACCGTTTTTGAGGAATAAATGACTTAAACATGCATTATTTGATACTATTTCTAATGGCGGATCGTGAATTACGAATGGTTAACAGAGTTCCCAAGCATATTTTTTGTGGAGACGCTGCAAAGTAATAATTAAAAATCGTAAACAATATTGTTAGGATGCCTCAGGCAGAACTTGAGGTACTTAGGTTCCTCCGTTATTTTATAATATGTTATGTTGATCAAAAACATGATATTTTGTTGTGAACAGTGGCCATAATTAATAGCTGCGGCAACGCAGCAATTAATTATTCATAATCAACCAAATAACATAAAATAACATCAAAATAAATTACAATCATGAATTCAATTGGGAAGAAACCACAATTTTAGTTCATGAAATTGCTGAAAAAATGATATAGTATTTAGATTGTTTGAATTCCTTCTATTGATTGATTATCACAATTCAGCTAATATAATCAATAGTTAGAGGAGAAAAAAAACACTTTTTCTGCGAGAAAACAGCTGATTCAAATACTTGTTTATAAAAATTACTATAAAGAACAAATATTTAATGCTCTGAGAAGTTGTCGCTCTCCATGGTTAAGTAAAAGTAAACAGCTTGATCGATTGGGAAAAGGGCTGACAAAATAAAGAGACAACAGATCTTCTTGTGTCAAGGTAGCGACGTTTCGTTTTCTTGGTTCGCCAACCTCATCAGGCTAATTTATTTAAAAGGAAACAAATTTTAAAACGTACTATCACACGTAGGTAAAAGACATTAAAGAAATTACTTAACAAAGATGAAAATTACCTTAAAAGTTCGGTTAAAATTGAGTTAAAATTGTGACAAGTCAAAATTTTCAAAACATGTTTGACTCGAAGGTGTTCTGTCTACTGAAGGTACATCATGATAGAACGTTGTATTTATTAATTTAGTAACTATTACATGTAAGAAAATAAATAAATATTGGATACAAGTATATGTGTGTCAAAGAGGCTTAAGTACACGGAAAAAATTAGTACTGGGAAATTTACATGACAGGGCAAATTTTTCCGAAGATCTTATATACTTTTTGTAAAGAAGCTTAGAACTTCATCGAAAAAAAGAAAAAATGTCCTAGATTAATTCAAACACAGTCAAATAACGAAATTCTTTCACATTTTATTGTATATTATATAGTTTTTACAAAAATTATAGAAATGCAACTACTACTTCTAAAAAGTGCTTCAGGTTTCAAAAGAGTTTGAACAGAATAATTTGATTAGAAATAGATGACCTGCTATACAAGTCAAAGAAAGATTCTTGGACTGCGCTTGAAACTCTTGTGGAATTTTTACTGGCACGATGCGCAGTTGTTAGTGTTAGTTTTTTAGATACGCACAGTTTACTCTATAAACTGACATAAACAGAAATGTGTTCAGCGATGTGTAGTGATAGTGTATAATAGTATAATTTGTAATACAAATCAATAAAAAATTAAGTAAAAAAAAGACAGCTTGCGAAAATAATTTTTTTTTTCTTGGTGCCTTTGATAGTCCATAAAAATTTCATTGACTGGCTTTGAAGTTTTCATGCACGAGTGCTGTGCGAGCTCCATCTACCTATATTCCGAATTTTATATTAAATCTTAGAAATATCCAATCTTTGAACTTTATTTTCTCAAATGATTCATAGAAATTATAAATTTCGCGTACTCAAAATTTTCACGGACTTTCTACTAAATACTTTTGGAAAATTATATACTTTTTTCAGGATTTTTTATCTAATTGTACAAGAACGATACTTCTATTAGGTGCGCAATTAAGTTCCCGCTGTTTGTCAATAGATGGCTCAAGCAGTAAGTGCTGGTCGATTTTGACCTATCCAAAACGTCATGAATTAACCTTAGACATATGGTAAACAAACCGTTTTGACACATTAGTGATTTTGTTTTGGCGTCATATACTTTTGTTTTTGTGAAAAAGTCTGATTTTGTGCCAAATAATCGTCATTTGCGGGAAGTCTTGATTTTCTTCTTTCATTCGGAGAAAACGGCGGCTGAAGCGCATCGAGAGCTCCAAAAAGTTTACGGAGATGCTGCTTTAAGTGAAACAACGTGCCGTGATTGGTTCCGTCGCTTTAAAGACGATAATTTCGATGTTGACGACTGTCCGCGTGAAGGAAGGCTAAAACCCTTCGAAGATGCTGAATTGGAGGCATTGCTCGATGAGAATCCGTGCCAAACGCAACAAGAGCTTGCTTCAGCATTAGGAGTTACCCGCCAAGCCATTTCCAAGCGATTGCATGCGTTGGGAATGATTCAAGTTCCGCTCATATGAAGACATCAAAAAATGGCTTGATTCGTGGATAGCCTCAAAAAAGGAACACTTTTACAGTAACGGTATGTACATTTGATTTTCGATTTTTTTTCCTATTTTGGCACACTTGTCACGAATGTATGTTCACAGTTTCAGCAATATAGCATTTTTTGTTTGTTTGTGAGAGGCATAAAGGTTAGAAGTGTTTTGCGTGTGTTGGCGATTTTCTGTCGCCGAAAAAAAATGGATAATAGAATATGCATCAAATTTTGTGTAAAAATGGATTTTTTCGGATATTTTGGGTCTGAAGCGTGTGGCAGCGGAGTTTGTTCCAAAATTGCTGAATTGTGATAAAAAAACCCGTCGCATGACCATCGTTCAGGAAATGTTGAATGACGTCAACAACGATCCAGATTTGCTTCTAAGGGTCATAACTGGTGATAAATCATGGGTATATGGTTATGACATCGAAACCAAAGCACAATTGTCCCAATGGAAGCACACTGAATCACTAAGGCCCAAAAAAGCACGTCAAGTTCGGTCAAATGTCAAGGTTTTGCTCACTGTTTTCTTTGATTATCATGGCGTAGTGCATCAGGAGTTCTTACCACAAGGTCGTATGGTTATTAAGGAGTATTACCTTGAAGTTATGCGCCGTTTGCGTGGAGCAATACGAAAGAAACGCCCGGAATTGTGGAAAAATAATTCATGGCTTTTGCATCACGATAACGCACCTGCTCACTCGTCATTGCTTGTTCGTAATTTTTTGGCCATAAACAACACCGTAATTATGCCTCAGCCACCGTATTCACCAGATTTAGCCCTTTGTGACTTTTTACTATTTCCAAGATTGAAGAGACCAATGAAAGGACGGCGTTTTGCCACGATTGAGGAGATAGAAACCGAATCACTGAGAGAGCTTAAGGACATACCAAGAACTGAATATCAGAAGTGCTTCGAGGATTGAAAAAAACGCTGGCACAAGTGTATTACATCTGAGGGGGATTACTTGGAAGAGGTCAACATAGAAATTCATAAATAAATTAATATTTGTCGAAAAAAATGAAAATTCACTTTATTTTTTGAACAGACCTGGTATAGTTAAGTTACCAATATATTAAGTTATCTTTCCTGTAATTACAGTTACCCCAATTATAATATTTTCGACTACAGTAATGTAGTTGGGGTAACCATGATAGATTTCTTTCAGTGTAACTTGCATTAATGCTTCGTGATTAATTATCATCGCAGTAGATAAAAATGAAAAATTTTAAGACCAGAAAACGCAGTTGAGAATTTGATAATAGATACATTTTGGCATTTTTTGGGAAGATAATAATTGAAAATACCTGTTCTTCATTGGGTGCCGTCATCATCTTCGAGAACCTTCCAGCATCAAAGGCTCTTGGGTTTCGGCAAATGTTGACAACAGGAATCTATGGACAGAACTTCCCCTGTATATCTATTCAACTCGTATTTCTTAACTTTATTATTATAAATTAATTAGTTGAGTTTGAAATTTTTGTCACTGCCTACATTATCGGAGGATCACTAGTCGCGTATCAGATAGGATACGTTGTCGACAGGTGTCCTCGTAGACAATTTCAAACTCTTATATCGCAAATAATGCAAATAAATTCAATATTTAAAGAATTTGAAAATCTTTCTGTGGAAAAAATGACGCTTTCGACTGCGCTGGGATTCGAGCCCAGGTCTTTCGATTGCCGGTCGACTGCTCTGACCACTGAGCTACACAGGCGTCCGACATCTCCTTCTCCACAGGAAGATCTCCTTATATCGCCTAGTGGCTCAGCCTTGCGGCTGTAAATGATTTCAAATTAATTAGTTGAGTTTGAAATTTTTGTCACTGCCTACATTATCGGAGGATCACTAGTCGCGTATCAGATAGGATACGTTGCGTCATTTTTTCCACAGAAAGATTTTCAAATTCTTTAAATATTTTATTATTATATTCAAACTTTTTGAGTAGTGAATTTTTAAACTTTTGAGGTTCGGAAAACGTACTTTTTTACGACCTCAATTGATAAAAAAATTTATTTCATTCAAAAAATTTCTGCGCATAATGCAAATCATGCTTTTTTCTCAGCTGTCAAATGACATTTATTAGAAATGGATTCAATTTTTAATTAATGAAAAAACGGTCAATTTGATAAACAAATAGATTTTTTCAAATTTTGTACTAATTTTTTTCACTCTTTCATCGGTGAATATTCCTGAAATTATTTCAAATAATATTTAAAGAATTTGAAAATCTTTCTGTGGAAAAAATGACGCTTTAGACACGTATCCTATCTGACACGCGACTAGTGATCCTCTGATAATGTAGGCAGTGACAAAAATTTCAAACTCAACTAATTAATTTCAAATTATATTATTCCTTCCATTTAACGTGTTGAAACAGTCTCGATTTTGCAGAGAAAATCAAAAACCTTCAAGTCCTACGGGGCCACAAAATTATTTCTCTAGATGCAGTATCACTCTTTACAAATGTTCAAATTGGTATAGCCATTAAAGGCATCAAAGACAGATGGCCTCAAATCCAACCGCATATAAAAATGCCATGGTACCAATTTGAAAATGGTCTCAGAGTCTGCTCATCTAACTCCCCTTTTAACTTCCAAAACATCTCTTATAAACAAAAATCCGGTTTTCCTATGGGTTCCCCCCTTTTTCCTATCCCAGCTGAAATTGTTATGGATGACCTGGAAAAAAATGTATATCCTCTCTCCCGTTTCAACTCCCTTTTTATTTCATATACGTAGACGACATTATAACAGCGGTACCGAGTGATGAAATTACCACAATCAAAAATATTTTCAACAGCTATAATCACAAAATACAATTTACAGTTGAAGAGGAATCAGACAATAGAATTTGTTTTTTGGATGTTCTTGTTATTCGAAATGGAAAATATATACAGACTAATTGGTATCAAAAACCGATGTGGTCCGGGCGGTTCCTACACTATCATTCGCATCATCCACTTAATTACAAAATTAATGTTATTAACAATTTAGTTGACAGAGGTATCACCCTAGCGCACAAAAACTTTCACAAAGAAAACATTCAAAAAATAAAATCTACTTTACTTAAAAACAATTACCCACTTGCTTTTTTAAACTCCGTTATAAAAAAGAGATTAAACCTTCTTTCGCAGAGAGGTTCAAAAACGAACGCTCACACACATGAAGTATGTGAAAGAGTCCCAAACACACATACGCACAACACATTCAAACTTAACAGGTCAAACCCCCAAATATGTACCATTGCCTTACGTACAAGGCCTATCGGAAAAACTGTCAGGTATCCTCAAACCCTTCAATATAAAAATCGCTCCTCGCAATACCAATGGCCTCTCATACTTTTTTAAATCAACCAAAAACCCTATTTCAAAACTTGATACTGCTAATGTCGTCTACAGTATCCCTTGCTCTGACTGCACAGCAGCTTATATAGGTACAACCAAACGGCCCCTAAAGACTAGAATACACGAACATACAAAAGATGTTTACAACCCCCCGGAAAATGGACTGCTCTAACCAAACATGCTTGGCATCAAGACCACAAGTTCAATTTTGATGATGTAAAGATAATTGACAGATCAGATAACTACAAAAAACGCATGATACTTGAAATGACTCATATAGCGGACAATCCACAGGCTGTAAACCAAAGAGCCGATACTGAAAACTTATCTGTTTTTTACCTCCCCCTTTTTAATGACAAATTATAATCTAGCCAACAAAAATTTTGTAAATTTTAAGCACAATTCTAAATCTGTCAAGAACAAACTATTTTAACTCCTATTACACTTTATGGTCTCCTTTTGTTGTAGTACTTCAGTCATCTTGAGCACATCCGTCAACTTTTTTTTCCCCTTTTTCCTTAAAATCTCAACTCTAAACCTACAAAATGGTAATAAGTTTTTAAACAATTTTAAAACTAATAAATAAAATAATTTTATTATTAAAAAAATAAGAAATGGATCATAAGAAATATATCTCCTGGAATTTTTAATATGATGAATTCTTTACAAAAAGTTTTTAATAACAATGTACTATGTTTACTACGAAATATGAATGTTCCACTACATCACTAATAACAATGTCTACATGCCTTTGTATATATCTGAATTTTTAAACACAATGTAAGCCGATACAACGATTTTTGAAAGTCTTGATAAGGACTGAGAAATCAGTCGAAACGTTGACTTTCAACAGCTATGAAATATATTTCAATTTTAAATGATTTTAAAATGAGATATTATTTTCCTGCATAACATCTATCTAAAAAAAATACCAGAAAGGCCATCATCCTCAACAATATTTACTCATAATTTACGTTTATATTGTAAGGTTATTCGCTCCATTTCAATTTTTTACTCTAAAAGTTTTTTTACGCGGGTTTATCAGAAGTCGTTATTATTCAAAAAATAGTTGAGCACTACACTGTTAGAAACGTTTGGAAATTTACAAACCAATCTTCAGATATTACTATATATTTTTTATGTATTCATGTATTCACTGATTAATTATTTCAGTGAAAATCAGTTGATTTAACGGTGGAAGGGGTTTTCACTGATGAATCAGTGAACAGGCAAATCACTGATTCACTCGGTGGAATTTTGACTGATTTGAAAATGTACTGAATGTTCTAAATTTTCATTAATATTATGGAGCTCAACTGAATTTTCATAAAATATATCTCAAAAATACAAAACATTAACAAACTTATTCAAATCCATCGAAAAATTGCGTAGCTGAAACTGAGTTTCAGTTACATGTGGTTGAATTTTTAGCTGCATGTAACGGTAAAATTGGTATTTTTTTTTTTTTTTTTTTCAATATTGTAACTCAAAAGTAACAGAATTTTCGGTAATTCTGTCTTAATTTTGTGAGGCTGCAGCTGAATAAAACTACGGTCACATTTTCTGTGTAATTGCGGTAGAATTCGTATTAGCAATTCTAAGCCAATTGTCATAAATAACCCTTTGTAATTTTATACTATATATGTAATAGCATCTATATCTTCAGTAACATTTAGACACAAACATATACTACTTCTTTATTTGATGTATCTCAGAGTTATGGGTTAGAATTTTATTGTTATTCCTATGAAAAAATTTTTTTGGGTAATTTATCGATGTTTTCTGTACAATTTTTTGTAAATTTTCTAAGTATAATTCTGAGATAATTAATTTGGCATGGGGTCAGAATTATCACTGTGGGTCAATAAAACAATGAACATGTACGGAAACATGTCACGATATAATTTCTAAGTATACTTGATAATTTTATGTATATTTTTTACATTTTTCACGTTACCAAAGTTTATCCCAAAATAGGGCTCATATGTGCAATATCTTATTCAATGTTTTGTTATTTTATAAATAAAGATCACTGATGAGGACTCCGATTAGACTCGAAACGTTTGAAAGTATGTAACTTCCTGAGTTATCATTTCTGGACCCTAAAGCCAATTATTAACAACAACATCGTATGAAATTCCAGAGTATACTGCAAAAATTTGAGAATGCGTAGTTCACTACTTTCTGCGTAATGAATTTTCGAAGCTTAGCTCCTGCTCTCGGAGCGCGTGATTTTAGCGCTGTGTTTGACTTATTCGGACTTTTTCGAATCAGGTGTACGACTAAATTGTACATATGTAACCTAGAAGTACACATGATCTATGCAAGTTTGATTAAGTCGAACATCGCGCTCCAAGCGCGGAAGCTATACTTTGAAAATTCATTTCACACAAAATATTGAACTAACCATTCCCAAATTTTTGTAGTATACTCTGGAATATTTATCGATGTAAAACGGAAAAAGATTAGTAGCAAATTTGAAAAAAATCTAATTGTTTAGAAAATCACCCGTTCTTTTATTAACATAAAATTGAATTGATTTCTAATAAAACTTATTTGAAGCTGAGGAAAAAAGCGTAAATTTTATGTGCAGAGATTTTTCGAACCATATTCCTTTTTTTACTAAGGGTGATCGTAAAGAAGTACTTTTTCCGAAATTCAAAAGTTTAAAAATTCACTACTCATAAAGATTGAATAACATATTAAAATAAAAAAATGATATAATAAAAAAAATATATATAATGTATAAAATATATATACTTATATATTGAGATGTAGGTTCTTTACCCAGAACCTGTATTCTGCGAACAAGATCTTCGTTGAGCGCCAGTCACTTTGCTTAAAGTGATAAAAACAGTTTAAAACTGACTGAGACTCGAAACACAAATATTATCAAAAACAAATTGGGGTCAATTTAAAGTCAAAACAGTGAAGCGGGTAAAGTAAATAAAAGAAGCCGAATTTAATTATTCAAAAAAAGTTTGGTAGAACAGGATTTACTAAGAAATTCTTATGACTCGATATAATCTGATTATTAACACAAAATGCCCATAGTATTAGGAAAATGAAAGGTTACAAAGCTCGGAACGTTCCGAGTAATCCGCGCTAGTATGTCGAGTTTTCCTTAAAGTATCGCGTCAACGCCCGAGAAAACACAAATTTGAGGCGCTATTATAATTACGGCCAAAACAGACAAAATTACGACAAACACTTTGAAGAACATCAGGTTTTTGAGATTTTTCTAATCGAATTTTTTTTTTAATGAAAAACAATATAAGACTTTGATGCATTTTTCAATGCAGAATTTAACGGTGGACTTTTTTTTTATATCTTATATGGTTGCCGAAATAATTTATAAAAACTGAGAAAAACACGAAACAAAAGTGGTTGTACAAAAAAAACTCCACATTTAACTGAAAATCATTCATTTGTCAGTCGTCTAGGTGTCATTCTCTTCGTTTTTTGATGCTAAAGAAATGTAAAAAAATTTAGGTTTCAGGCTATCACCGTTCAAAAGATACTAAAAAAAGATATTATTGTAGTGTGTCTAATATTTCATTGCATCACAATCTAAAGTATTTGCAATTCTCACATTATTGACGAAGTTGACCATATCTGTATTGTTAACAGAATTCAAAGCTTCGGATTTTTGAGCAAATTTTAATCACGCAGTCGTCACACTGTCGCTGCACACGTGATACAAGGAATTGTTGGAGGGGAAGTGTACGAGGAGCATGCGCAGCTCCGCTCCATTATATCACATGCAACAGCTCTGAGCTCTTGTTTGCATGGTGCTCCGTGCCATCTTTATTTCATGCTAGACCTCTGTGATGTGGCAATATATGCCACCTACACTAGGACTTGAAGTCATTCGTATTTAACACCAATCCATTAGCGCTAAGCTATCATTTAACTCTCATTCCGCTATGATTGCATAATGGAGCTCTGTTGCAAAAATAATCCTGATAGCTTTTGCTTCGTTTGCGGTGTTTTTTACCACAAAAAAAAATACAAAAAATCAGAGATCAGTATATCTAGGAGATTTCGATCATCTCTTCAGATTTACTTTCTCTACTTCTTTGAGGGAACCTCACAACCAAATCGATTATTGTTATTTCTGTATAATAGATGTTAAAGGTTACTCATCGAAATGGAAGGACTCCATAATTTACCCTAATGTTTCTTCAGCGACAAATTTTTTTTTTCAGAAAACAATTTTTCTGATGAAAATCAAACCATGGAAAATGAGCCGACCAGAAACTTGCCACAATTATTGGATCAAACAGGATTGAATGATTCGATAAGGGATCTGAATTTATCTAAAAATGAGGCTGAAATCTTGGGCTCACTAGACTTAAGGAAAGAAATTTTTTTGAAAAAGATGTGAAAATCTCTCTTTATCGGAATCGAGAGAAAGATTTAACCACATATTTTTCTAGCCAAGATACCCTCATTTATTGTAACGATGTAGATAGACTTGTGAGGGCTATTGGTTATGAACACCAGCCAGAGAATTGGCATTTATTCATTGATTCGAATAAACTTAGTTTGAAAGCTACACTCTTGCACAACGGAAACGAATATCTATCTATACTCATTGCTCATGCCACTAATATGGAAGAGTGCTATGATGCCATGCAACTTTTACTTGACAAAGTAGATTGCAAGCTCCATCAATGTTTCATCTGTGGTGATTTAAAAGTAATAGGAATCCTTCTTGGATTGCAATCTGGCTATACGAAATACTGTTGCTTTCTATGCACCTGGAACAGCAGAGCACGATATGAACATTATAATGTTGAAGTTTAGCCAGCGCTTGAGACGTTAGAACCTGGAAAGATGAACGTCACTTCAAAATCTCTGGTTGATCCCCAAAAGATTTTTCTACCAGGATTGCATTTAAAGCTGGGCATTGTGAAAAATTTCATCAAAACGTTGAATAAAAACGGAGAAGCTGGTCTTTTCGTCTTAAAAAACATTTTCCCTAAGTTTAGTGAAGCTAAAATTAGGGAGGAAATTTTTGATGGACTACAAATCCGACAACTGCTGCTGGACTGTGATTTCGAAAAGAGCTTGACTGAATTTGAGAGACGAACATGATTGACATGTTGCAAAACTTCCAGGAAATGAAAGTGAACATGTCGCTGAAAATTCACATGATGCATTCTCACTTGGACTTCTTCCCAGAAAATATCGGAGCAGTTAGTGATGAACATGGTGAAAGATTCCGTCAAGACATCGCTACAACCGGGAAGAGTTTCAAGGGTAAGTTGAGTAAAAATGCTTTAGCGGACTGCTGCTGGAATTTAATGACTGATGAAGCAAAGGCTCATGTTCGTCGAGCATGCAAGAGGAAAAGTTTCTGATTACAAGCAGCAATTTGACTTCATTTTCCGATAAGAGCTAACAACCAATGATAAAGAATGGATATGTCGAAGACACAGTACAATGATTCGCTCCAAGTACGTGTAACCCGTCAAACTGGCAGCTCTATAGAAAGAAACAACTTCTCTGTCATGTATCTTTGGAATGGTGATAGCCTGAACCCTAAATTTGTTTACATTTCTTTAGCATTAAAAAACAAAAAGAAAGGCACATAGACGACTAGAAAATGAATGATTTTCAGTTGAATTTTGTGTAAAACCACTTTTGTTTTATTTTTTTTTCAGTTTTTCTACACTATCTCTGCAACCATACAAGATATTCTCAACATTGTCGAATTTATAGCCCAGAAACATAGCATAAAACATGGTATAGAAGTTTGAGCCGTCTCGAACCCACTTGTGACGAATTATGAGACGAAATATTAGGAAGAAAATTCTTTTACGAGACGGATATTTATCTTGAGATCAGGTAACGAAAGAAGACAGTAGAAGCAATAAACAATACCTCTATAAACCGAAGAAATTTTGTATGGTAGTTTGGAATGAAATTTACCTGCAGTAAACCCTTGGACCGACCAACATTTTATGACTTCGAGTTTAACAAAAACTGTTCGTAAGAAACTGTTCTCATGGCGATCAACCTTCCAAATTCTACGAATCACGAGAGTTCGAG
Organism: Diplolepis rosae; assembly: GCA_030998225.1. NCBI lineage: Eukaryota > Metazoa > Arthropoda > Insecta > Hymenoptera > Diplolepididae > Diplolepis > Diplolepis rosae. The sequence continues at coordinate 488,335 of JAPYXD010000148.1, read as the reverse complement.
GGACATTAGCTTATGCATCGTCTTCTGGAAGTATTGGACTGACTACTAAACGGTTTGAAGTGTGCGCAAAATGCCAGTTACCAACTCCACAGTGCGTTCCACAATTTCTACTGTGACGCATTTTTCGACCAGTTCCATTGTATCTATATATGGTAAGAAGCTTTCTTTTTATAATTCCAGTTGCAATGATTAATCCTCAAAATATATTTCTACCTTTAAATTCAATTTAAAAATAGTTTAGTTTACTTTTATTTGAAGAACCGATACATGTATTTTCTTTCATAGAGCACAAAACTTTGAATTACGATTACATTTTGTAACTAAATACAATCATAGGATGTCTTCAGCATTGCTGTCTTCAACAAAACGTATATAACTACGATATATAATGGCATTTAATCCCGTTGGCATATCAAATATTTGTCAATATATTTTGGAGTCATTTTAATTTATTATGGTTGCTAAAATATCTAGGAACAGAATCTATATTCGTGCATTCTTTCCCACTTTAATAGCATTTTTAAAAATAGTTTTTCAGTCTTTCCGAACCCAAAATTTTCATTTTTCTCCGTGTGGTTTGTTCCAGAAGTAATTGCCCATTTCACATATAGATGTCATTGACCATCTTTTTGAATAGCTTCTTTCAATGTCATGATTATTTCGTTCTGGAATTTGTTAGCTGTTATTCTTTGCGACAGATTAAAGAAATATTAAAAATACCAAATTCAGTAATCGACCGTCATATACAACGTTTGATTTCATTTATCCTCTTTGTAAAACACTTTGGTGGCTTTACCTATTTTTCCTTCAGTAACTGTAAGTGTGAAAAGTTAATTTTTTTTCGAAAAGTAACGTAACGTACCCAGAAATGCATATACATAAAGAGTGATACAAAAAGCCATTATTTCTGAATGCAAAGAACGCATGTTTTTTAATGTATTTATGCCAAATTTGTGCATCAATTGAGAATAATTGCTCATAAAAGCACGAATACAACATACTAAATTTTAATAATTTTCTACTCAATTACTTTGCAAGCACGGTGTGTTTTAGTTCTATTGAATGTAGCAGATTACTTGTTTATTAAAAATATTGCAACTTTATAAACATTCCACAACTCGCGTTCTCATATCGTGCATTACACTTATACGATGTGCTTTGCGAAGAAAAATTCATGGCATTCAATCTCATGGGTTTATGAGGGATAATATAAATTTCGAATTAGTAGTACGTCATGCGTACGGTTTATTGTCTCTATTGTCTTGATCTACTACCTGCTTTCGGGAATAATTTCGAGCTGGCCGACAAAAATTTGGGACAATTCGTCTTATACCATATATGCATATATGCAGTCTCAGCCGACTTCGCACATGTAGCGTTGAAATATGAGGAGAGTTTCTTACGAACATTTTTTGTTAAACTCGAAGTCATAAAATTTTGGTTGGTCCTAAAGGTTTACTGTAGGTAAATTTCACCACAAACTAAGGTAAAAAAGTCCTTCGGTTTATAGAGGTATTGTTTATTGCTTCTATTGTCTTCTTTCGTTACCTGATCTAAAGATAAATATCCGTCTCGTAATAGTATATTACGTGCCTGGGCGCACAATGAGGGTTATTGCGTGACGAGCGACAATGCTCGCAGGAGATCGGAGCCAAGGTGTAGACGAGGCGTAGGTGAGACGAAGCCGAGGCGAAGCTGAGGCGCGATCAGTCCTGCGAGCATTGTCGCGAGTCTCGTAATTTCCCGAATTGTGTGCATTGGCACGTATTCTATTTTATGTGACTCCGGTGCGTATACGAGTTTTTATGCGTACACTTGAATCTAATCTAGTATTGTAGTTGTTTGCGGCGCTAGTCATTACACTTGATATGTCACAACTAGTCCCGGCCATTTTGATTTTATCGATCTTGTGTAGTAGTAATGGATTTTAGTAGACGCATGCGCAGTTCAAATGTACAAGGCTTTGCCAGTAAGATGCTAACGCTGTACGAAGAAGAATAAGAAGAAGGATTGAGCTTCGTTTCATGGCTATGGGCGCATGCGCAGTTCAATTTTTACATTTCATTCCTTTGTAGCGCAATGTACTACATTGCGCTACTGTTAAATGTTAAAATAAGATATTTTGTTTCAAGGAAACACAGCTTACATTTGACAAGGCTTATATTTTAATTTAAGCTAAATAACTCTTCAAATAGTATTTTTTAATACACGAAATACCTCATGATAGTAAACATGACCAAAAATTGATTCCTTTTATAGAATTTTTTAAAATCAAATTCTAGTACACTCGAGATTCCCTATAACGAGAAGCTCGAGCATCGGAGACCTCTCTGCATCGAGCGCGAGAGGGATCCCCTCCATATCCTACTTGTTGCTATGCGCTGTTATGCGCATTATATGATGCGTGCAGTTGGTCTGTCAAAGATTCCATGTGAATAATTGTATGTACTCATTTGACGGCATGTACTCAAAATACTAAAAATATAATAAAATAATAAACATATCTATGCTTATCAGGTGTATTTTTGAATATTTCCAGATATAAAGAAAAGTCTTGATGATAAATGTAATAAACAGTAATATAAATGTTAAAATGTTGTTGTTGGTTTTCATTTATAAAAAATTCGTTTTGAAACATAGTATTATACTTGTAGTATTGATCACAATAATAAACTGCGCAAAATTATACATACTGATCAATTGTAATTATATAAAATTTTCATACATATTGTTTAAAAAGGGTGAATTTTACTTATCTACAGTAATGTGTGAAATATCAAAATTTCCAAAAAAAACTTATGCAATTTTAATGTTCGATAACCAATTTTACTCCAAAATATTGAAAACTCCAGATTGGAAAAATTAAATATTAAATTTTTGATTTCAAATACTGTAAACTTACACAATTAAGTAATTTTTCAATAATTGACTAATTATTTTCTCATTAATTTGTAATAAAAGCCATCAAACTCATTGATTACTGTTTCAAATTCGAGCGCGCTTCATTCCGTAGTAATGGGGGAAGAGGGGTCGATCGTCTGCTCGTTATGGGGAACTGTGATGCGCTCGTAAAAGGGAGGCCTTGTTACAGGGAATCTCGTTATAGGGAATCTCGAGTGTAATCAAAAATATATTTCTTCGTCTCAATGAGTACAGCTCTTCAAAGTAACTTTAACTTAAACTAAACTTCTAACTTTAAAATTATTTTTAAGAGTTTTAACTTTTAATTTCTTTTATGGTCATTTAAGATGTTAGTATTATGACATGAATGTCTACTTTAAATTTTGAATTCCGTGTTTCGAAATTAAGTTTATTGAATAGTCATTAAGATGGCAATAATCTGTAATGAATATGGCAATTTTATGGATATGTGAATTGACTGATACTCTTGGAATTTCGTTGAACAGGATAATCAGAAAGGTTGTTTAATTATGTTCCAGAAAATAATTTTCTATGAAATTTCATTAGTGTCTAAAGTAATATTCTTAATTATAATAATATTCAAATCCAGAATTTTCTTATCGTTTTTTATTTTAATCGGGATAAAACTTCGTCCAACTACTATTATTTTCAATAAAGATAGCTTTGTCAAAAATCAACTTATGGAATGCAACGATCGCAAAACAATATTGTTTAAATTCATTACCTTCTAAATTCTGCTTAGTAAATTCTGTCGGAATATGAGTTAATTCATATTGTGTATGTACATTGCATATTATACTATCTGGTATGTTATATATTATAAAAATGTCAAATAATTAGTTATACTAAATTTTAGTAAATGAAAGAATACACGAATGCACGAAAAAATGGGCATACATTCTGTTAAAAAAGTACCGGGAATTGATCATTCAAAAAGCCCGCTTAAAGAGATTGTCAAAAACCTTTTTGACCCTAAGTTGAAACCACTGTCCTCCATAATAACGTAGAGTTTAAGCGCGATCTGTCATTTAGTTTTTTCACTATGCTCGATATTGTCAGTTTATCTCAAGTGTGTTTCGCGATTTTTCCGAAGGATAAGAATATCGAACAAAGAATTTGTCTCAAATTTTGCATTGCAAATGAAATTTCGTATGCGGAATCGCTGAAAATGTTACAGAAGGCTTACGGTGAATCGACTTTATCAAAAACACGTGCATGTGAGTGGTACAGTGCATTCAAAAGCGGTCGAGATGTGGTAGAAGATTTGCCTCGCTCTGATCGGCCATCAATGCCTTCAACTGAAGTTAACATCGCCAAAGTGAAGGAAATCGTGACTGAAAATCGTCATTTAAGTTTAAGAGAGATAGCCGCTGAACTTTCTGTGTCTCACTAATCAATTCGTACCATTTTAAATGATTGTTTGGGCATAAAACGCATTGCTGCTCGACTACTTCCGAAAGACCATGATTCCGGGCGTTCTAATTATCTGAAATCAAAAAACCGAACGCCATTTTATTCCTGAGACTTAAAACTGCAAAATGAACTAAAGGAAAGTTCGAATTCCAAAAAAAAGTATTTTTTTGCTTCACCACAAAAAAATCTTAGTTTTTCGACTATTTTTCGCGTCTATATAATTGAAAAAAAAGCTAACAAAGCAATCTTAATTCTTTTAGGTTAATTTGTAGTTGGACATGTACTAAAGATGCTGTAAAAAGTTGAGCATTAACAATGAAATAGTTTTTGAGATATCGTGTCAGCAGTTTTGAAAAAACGTGTTTTGAGAAAAACGCGTTTTAAAGTTGGTGTGCATTATTCATAATAAAAAAGATTGTCTCACCATCAATCTTGCAACTTTATAACGGCTTCGAATTTTCAAAAATTCATTTATCCACGTCTTCTAAACATGTTTTAGAGGTGATATATGAAAAAAAAATCGATTTTTTTGACCCGTCACACTAGACGACCCCCTTAAGTTTCCATAAATTGCCAAAGAGTGGAATTAATATTGAAATAAAAAATTTGTTCGGAAACCTTGAAATTGTCGACAAAAGAGCAGAGTGGCAAGCAAGTAGTAATTTGCTCAAAGCACTTTGGTCCAGATAATTATTGTTTTCCAGGTAATATTTATCTTATAAATAAGACAAAATTTGTTTTACAACAAAAATTGAAGATTGATCAGTCAACTAATATAATAATATTACAGATTTACCTGCCAAAAAACGAGAGTTGAAAAAGAATGCTATTCCAATACCCGTTAATAAAAATTGCAAAAAGACTCTGGCGTTGAATTCCCAAAGAAAGGAAAGACTGGTATATATAAAATAAATTTTTTTATTGTAAGTCTTTATATAATATTAAATAATTAATATTACTACTTATATTTATAGGATCGTAGACGCTTGATAAAAGAAAATCTTTTAAAAAGTACACAACCTAAAAAAGCCAAGAAAAATAAGTCAAAAATGAAAGTCGAGCCATCATTTCAAGAATCTTCAAAAAGAGCTCCAATTGATTCAAACGGTTGCAACGAATACGAAGTCGAATTACAAGATTACGATGAAGATTGTGAAATATTACAAAAAGCGCAGGCTATGTTTCCTGAAAATGAAATAACACCTACTGATGCTAATTTAGATTTTATTTTGGAAAAAAGTGATAGGAGCGTTAGTCAAAATCTAGACAAAAATAACTTTAATATTATTGGTGATACAAGAAACAGCATAGATAAATTTTTTCAAGATAAGAGTGTACAAGTTAATACTGAAATTTTCGATTGCTCTCTTCCAGCATTCATTAAAAATGAGAAAGATTTAATCACACTGTGTAATATAAAGAACTTCGACATTTTGAATCAATTGACCGAAGTGATGTATGAAACGTATCCTATACAAAGGAAACGTTTATTAAGTACGCGCGATTCGATTATCTTAACAACAGTAAAGTTAAAATTGGACATATCTTTTAGTGCACTTGCAGTATTTTTCAAACTAGTTACTGAAATCACGATTAGGAATATTTTCTACGACAGTGAGAAAACTAGGAAGAATATTGTAGTCAGTTATCTCTCCAGTGTCGAAGGAAGAAATTCAGCGTAATATGCCCAGATGCTTTGAAAAATTCAAAGCTACAACGTCAGTTCTCGATTGTACTGAAATTAAAATTCAAAAGCCCAAGTGTTTAAAATGTCAAATTAAGCTCTATTCGCATTATAAAGGTGATTTGACTGCAAAATTTATGACTGAAGTAACACCGGCGGGCTTGATCACATTTGTTAGTGAATCTTTCGGTGGCCGAGCATCAGATAAAGCAATTTTCTGTTATAGTGGGATTCTTCAACGTTTAGAAAGTACGAGAGATGCTGTAATGGTTGATCGAGGATTTCTAATTGATGATGAATGTATGCAAAGAGAAATTAGATTAATCAGGCCACCATTCATGAAGAATCGAGAGCAATTAACGGAGCAAGAAGCCCTTAAAAACAGAGAAATAGCAAGCGCAAGGGTACACATAGAAAGAATGAATCAGAGGATTAAGCAATTTAGAATTTTAAACAATAAATTTCCCTGGCACATGATAAATTATATTGAAAATATTAATTATAATTATAATTATCATCTAAATATTTTATTTTATTATCAATGTTGAAATTTTAAATGCTTGAAGTTTTAAATAAGATGAAACATACAATTAGAATCACAAGTTTTATTTGGAACTAATTTCTACACAATAGTTTTCTCTGCTTATATTACATACAATTGAAAATACAATGAATAATGCAATTAATTTGGTAAGATATAAATTAACAATACAACACTTTTCTTAAATTTAATTAATTTGCTTTGGAAATAAAGTTTATTATCACACGCATCAACTTATGTCTTTTACTTTGCACTTCAACTATAATAATCACATTTCATGTAATTAAGGAACTCTTGAATTTCTACATATTTCGTGCAACATTTTTTCAAAATATTCCTTTTTTAATTTAGATAATAAATCTTCTACACATTTCTTGTCAAAGCTAACATTAATAATTCTAATTGAATGAGAAATACTAGAATAGATTACAAAATCACAATCTTTTAAATTTAGCAAGGCCATGCCAAATTGAATTTAGGCATAATACTGATGCTTTTCTTTTTACATGCAAAATATTGTTTGCAGCATATAAAAACTTGCATTTTTTAAGTAAAATTTCATTTGTGGTATTTATAAGCTCATACGGACATTTTATTTCTAGCAATCTAAATACTTGAAAGTCTTTTATTACGACACCATCAGGTGAGTATGCCATCCATGGTTCGATATCCGAAACAATTAATCCACATTCTTGCACTAATAAATTAGTTTCTTTGGCGTACATGTTCCTAGCTACCCTTTCATATTGATTTCCATGGCGAGTATATTTGTTTGAAAACTCTTTCGACCAAAAGTACTTACACGCTTTCTCTTACCAATCCTCTTTTTAATATGTATGTAACTGTAATATCGGCTGCCTGTTATCCTAAATTTTCTTTCTTGCTGCCACACCAATTTAGAATCTTTAGTTCTTATAGCTGTTTGCAAAACATTATCATAGGTAATTTTATTCTCGAAAGTATTTTGACAACAGTCAGCTAAATTAAATTTTATGTTCTTTAAAAATATAATTTCTTTTGAACACTTGGCATTATTAGTAATTGATTGAATAAAATTATGCGTGCAATTTACAAAATCATCTGACCTATGATTATTGTTGATCACAGAAAGAACGTCTTTGTTTTGCAGTTCTCTACTATTTATTTGTAGTATTTGATTTTCGATTTGTCGAAGAGGTACTCTTGAAGCATTAAGGTTGCGATTTATATGTTTAGCAGCTGCTGTTCCATTATTACAGTTAGTTAATCTAAACAAGCACTTACCTGCTACAATGCAACAGTACTCCAAATATATGTTTACAAGACTGACTAGTACCGGCTTTACAAGTACATGACATTCTATCGATAGTAGCGACATTTTTCTCGTCAGAATAATTATTGTGCGAATCGTTGATTTTTAGTGTGCCAGTAATTGTGTGGGGCTCTGACGTTAATGCACTTGTTTGAAGACATAATGCGAACAACTCAATGCTTTCATTGCTTTTGCTAGTCACACCACTCATTATAATCATGCCAAAATTCACCACTTTCTGACCTTCTATTAGGTTTCTTGAGGACGGTATGGCATTCGTAAATTCGCACAGTGTATGTAGCTGCAGAGTTAACATTTTTTAAAAACTTAACCACTTTCATTATATGTTTTTTGTGAACTTATTCATACGCAGCTGTAGAAAAATGTATACCACTGCCGGCCATATTTGTTTCGCGACACGCGCGCCTCTTTGCCTGCGGTGGTAGTTTTCATTGCCAATAAAACTGCACATAAATTCAATAATACGAAGGACGCAGGACCGAGTCGTCTGACGGCAATAGCTGATCCTCAGGCCTCTGGTCTGAAAATTAATTAACAAATAAGTAATACAAATAAGATTATAAAATTAGAGTACGGAAGATAGGTCAATTAGAATAGAATTGAATCAAGAATTAAGAGGGAGTCGAAAAATATTACACTCAGGATTCTCAAAGTATGTGTCACACCTACAAAGGAAGCCTTCATCGGGGGCCCGTAGGAAACGCCCGCAGTGGCAGAAGTCGCCCGTGTACCGAGCACCCCTGTAGCAAATAACAGATACAGATTTAAAACCAAAACGAAACGGAGAATGGGAATATTAAGGAATAAAGAGCGAACGAAAGGACGATCACTTACACTAGGCACACAGACGAACGAAGAGGCGAGTAAATACACTCCTGAACTGTAGGCGTGTCCACGTGCGCCTCCAACAGCACCAACAACTCTAAACCACGACCATGTGCTACCCCCTTGGGCGTTGATGGCCGCTTGGCTGATCTCCTTATGTTCAACTTCCTCTGTGGCCAATAAGAGGGTGGCGGGCAGAAAGCCTCCTGTGGGACATCTGTGGAGGTAGCTGGGACGCTCTTGTATTCCTGAAACCAATGAAAATAAAAATTAGGCTCTTCTGAGGGGTTACGAGGGAAATGGGAGCAACAAGTTAGCTCACACGCAATCACGTAACTAGATGAAGTCAATGTGGAAACCACGTGCCCTTAGGGCTGCATGACTGGCTAAAATTCTACGCTTTAAGACGAGGAATCGAACACGAAATAGGACCCCGCCTTTCCTACGATTCAGAGGCCGTACCACGCAGAAGTCCGCCTCACTTACGGCCAAATTTGAAGTCTCCCGGTATAAGGACACTATCGCCGAGATCGTGGAGGAAGATGTCACTCGCCAGAATGCAAACTGGATCACCCCAAAGCGTTCCTCTAAATCCGAGATTCGTAGTTGCACGCTGTCACACGAACCGTAAACGGTTTCGGCTTCCACACCTGAGGCAGCACCGGGTTTCGAAACAGACACAGAAGACGGAGGAAGAAGTGACAAATCGAAGTCCAAAAGGCTTTGTGCGACCAACATATGCCCTAATTCTCCCGGATCAACTACCTCTTGCTCATCACCTGAAATAGAATCCGGAACGTTAAAACATTCCCACAAGAATTCCTCGAAAGACTCCGCCCATCGTAGGAAACTCATCCTGACACCCCGGAACCACGGAATTTTTGCGGGGTGAGCCACACAAATAAGATAAAAGTACTCACTGGCTCGAGAGAGGGTAGCGACGATTTTGGCAGAAGTCTTCGTAGGAGATTGTCTCTGATCTTGAGGCCGAACTATCTCCCTCCATGGCTGCTGGAAACTGCGTGTCGATAAAATAGTAATACTGCGTTAATAACCTAATGACCCTTTTGGGTCCAATAAAACCCATCTCCAGTTTTTAATAACAAATCTACTTTCACACTTCAAAATCCCACTAGGATGTGTCCATGGTCTCTTTAAATAGCAAAATATATTCGTCTTTTGATAAGTAAGGTATCACTACGAGGATTGGGGTAGCAATATCACTTATTGTGTTATGACGGCAAACTATCACTACTGTAACAAGGATAACAACTTCGCTTGTTTCCTTTTAGAGGGTGAGGTATTTCTACTGTGACTCGGCTTCCATTCGATGATTCTATGTTTTCTACGTCTAGGTTTTATCTTCTTAAGAATGTTTCCCAAAAAACGGGGGCCTGGAACAATAATCTAAGTTCATATTTTGGTAGCTCATTTCAAACCCTACAACTTTTGCTTAGAGCATTTCTTTCGAAAACCTCTTTTTTGAGATATTAAAATGCGAAAGTTAAAGTTGGATTCCCTACATATATATATATGATTTATTACACGATGTTAATAATTGGGCACCAAACGTAGCAGTTTCTGCTATGTGCAAAAAGTATATTGCAATTTTATTAGAATTCGAGTGCGGACATTTTGTGGAGTTTCGTCTTGTTTTTATAAATTACACACTCACACCCAGTTTTTTCTTTTCTCTTAGTAAAGTAAGGAATGATTTATCAAACCTTGATTTGCCAAAGTTTTTCTCTTTATAAACGTAAAAAGGACAAGCATGGGAGAACTTTCTCTAAACTAATTTTATTTAAATTTCAAGTTTAACCTTTTTGCGTCTAGTAGGGCATATATGTCCCAGAAACGCGCTTAAAAATCGATAACTCTGTGAAAACTTAAGACATCTTTGTTCGTTTTTGGGCATGAGCTTGAGAAAATCTTCCACTACACGTAAAAAATTTGTCCACCTATGAGTCTCGTTGCATTCCAATACTAGCACTGCATAACGCATTGCACGTTTGGGGTCTTTTTAGCGCCATATCAGAAATTATTGTTTCAAATAGTGAATACCTTATGGAACAGCTTGTGCAAGGCACTTTTTCAGATTTTAATCTGACTGTTTATAAACTTTTTTGAAGTAATGCATATATAATTAATTACAGAATGGTGGGTGAAGAAATAATGGATATACTGAAGAATTAGTCGATTTCGGTTTAAATGTGTTTCTACAGATATATCAGATCATTGATATAGAATTTACCATTCTTCTAATTTATAATTGTTATGAAAAAAAGGCGGATTGAAGAACTTTGATTGGTCTCGCTGCTTCCCTCGTTCGTCGATGCAGTGCTGAATACTTGTAGGCATTGTGTAAAGGTCATGTTTGCATGGGGCCTTTTTATACGTTTGATTATTTTAATCGATCAGTTATATTTTAAATTGTTTCCAGGTTTTGAAAATTTTTCTTATAATTTATAATTGCTAAAAATTCTTCAAAATCAATATCACTTCCTTAGTAATGAATAAAACAATAAAAAATGTAGAAATAAAATTAATATTAACCCTAGTTAATACTGTTGAAAATCAAAAGTAGAAAGTAAATCATTATATTGTTCATTACTATGGATATAATTTTGAATTTGAAATTTTTCAATAATTATAAATCAAGAGCCTCGTGTCTGAGTAATTGCAATTTTAAAGTTACTGATCTAAATTTTAAAAACGGCTTGGTTTAGAAATTTGAAATATTAATTTTATTTCTACCTGTTTCATTATTATTATTTTTTTCATTGACATGGAATCTTTCTTTTTTACCGAGTTATAGATGTTGAAAGTCAGCAATGATTTTTAATAGTGCTTGCACTACTATAGTCGTACTGACAATTTCAGACGATAGTGTACAATCTCTAATTGCAATACCAATTTGCCTTAAATTCGTTGAAAGTTGAGCTCACAAGGCCTCCTCCGGGTTCAGAATCGGAATTCGAAATTATTTTGAAAATAAAATAAAAAGGTAGAATCTAAGCAAACTATATTTTTTCTTATTTTTTATCACTGTATTTTATTTTCAAATAGCGATTTATGTGAAACCTAACCGTCTCAATGGATCTGAAATACTCATTGTAAAAGCCCGCGACGTGATGAGTGGTTAATATAGAATGTACTTAACTCCTACTTAAATCAAAGTTTAACGCTATTGTACTTTATGAGTACATAATTGTTATCTGAAATGTTTGTAACACTCTGAATTGACATTTTATTTTCAATACAGTCTTTTTAAGCAAAAATTATTCAAAACGTAGAAACTCCAATAAATCTTATTTTAATAGATTTTTAATAGACACACGAACCTTAATTTAGAATAAATATATTTTAGAAAAAATCCCGATTTTAACCAATTTGAAAATTTCCAGATATAAATTTATTGTAATCGAGTATGGATGTAAATATTTCTTCTGGTATGAAAAAGACACATTGGATGGCTTCAGATGAAAACGAAATTGTCTGCGACAGTACTGATATTAAAAGTCCGCTTCTATGTCAAACTCCTGCTAAACAAAGCGGAATGAAGATCGAACACATGGCGTATCAAAATAACTCAGGATGCTTCACACTTTTACCCAGCCATATCACGCCGCCTTCTGGATTAACAAAATTCATAGCAAGAAACCCTTTTGAATCTGACTTAACTAACAGATTACATTTGTCTATGATCAGTCCCACTGTATTTACAAAGGTATGGAGATTTTTCATAAATCAATTAAACAATATGTGACGCGCTCCAAGAAAAAGACCCTATCTCACTCATACTATCTCGAAGCCAACGTCCGTGTGTTCGGCCGCTTTCGGCAAGAGAAATAGACTGACTACTCTCATTCGCTCAAAGACATAGCGGTTACAGTTTTGATTGATTTTTATAGATTTCGCAGGTAAATGAGGATAGTTTTAAAACATTTATTTAATAAGGGCAGAAATAAAAATTCAACTATATATGTAATTTATAAGAACACGTGTATTTTTTATTCTAGTAATTTTCACAGAGCATGTAATAGTAACTAATACAGTATTATATACAATCATTATAATAGCAATCAATAACTATTATTTGACAAGTAAACTTGAAATAAACAGCAATTAGTGATCAATAATCGATAAAACAACAAATAAGGCAACTATTCGATAAGTAAAACACTCGTTTCTATTCACTAGCGCTTATTAATATAAAAAATCACAATGGCAAAAGTTGTTACTAATAATTATGTTTGTATTATCCATTAATAATAAATAACAATTATTATTTGTTATATAATAATAAATATTCCATATGAATAATAAAATAAGTAACGTAATTTCGACATAAAAAATTGAAATTCCTACAAAAATGTATATCGATTTACAAACTCATCACATAGTAACATAATTCTACATTATTTTTATCTACTTAGTACTTACAGAAACAACGTTATTATCATCACAAGCACTTTCATCGTGGAACCCGTAATTATCATCGACAATTTGTTCATATTCTTGATCAAAATTCATTGTTATTCGACATAACTCGTAAGTTGTAACTAAATTAACACTTTTACGTCAGGAAACTGTGCGACATCAAACATAATTGACTATTAACGATAACAACGAGACATACAGAACGAAAAAATGCTTTTCTCAAGCACGTGGTGTAGTCGTTGCACCTCTTTGTATTGCCCGAATCGTTGCGGACTTCGACCGCTTCATGGATACGGTGAGAGCGATGTGTGTATGAAGAAAGAGAATCAACTGGTAGCGCAAACGGAGAATGTTAAACGCGTTGCTACTTGCAAAATATTCGAGGAAAATTATTTCTGACTACAAATAATTAAAGAGCAGCCTTTAATTAATCTATAACGATTTTAATCCAGGAATCGATTTTTGGACGCTCAGGGTCTTTTTCTCGGAGAGCGCGTCATATATGATTAATAAACATTATCATTGTTATTATTAGTCAGTTCATACTAAATAGGTAGTGAAGCTCTTGCTTTCGTAGTCAGAGGTCCGAGATTCAATATCTAAGTCGGTTCCTTACGAAATTTTCTTTGTTAAACGTTTAAGTACTTCTACTGAAATTCTGGCGCATTGTGAGAAAAAAGTACAATATAATTTTTTTAAACTTTTGCAAACTTTTAAAACAGTGATGTGTAACACAATATGAAAAAGCAGAAGTCTGTCAACTTTTCAAACCCCTCTCTTACCACATTTAGTTTGGTCTGCTCAATTAGAAGGGAAGTCCTGCAAAAAGCGGTAAGAGAAAGAGAAAAAATCTGTCATAGAAAGGCGATTTAAACTAGCGACTGCACATCACTGTTTTAAAATATCTGTTAAAGCCGATTTATGTAATAAAATTAATACATTTCTTACTCTGAGGTGAGGTCTTCAATCAAAGAAATATTTTTTGGACTAAAGAAGTGAAGCTATATAATATTTCGATAACAATATTTCCTTGCTATAAATAGATAGCGTTATTGTTCCAAATGTGAGCAATGACTCAATGAAAAAAAATTCTTTTCATGTATGTAATATAAATTGAGTAGAAGAAAGCTGTAATCGATTCCAAAAAGGTAATCATTTATTTAAAAATTAGGTCTTTAACCCTTTTATGCATCTTGGTACATATTGTACCAGTCACTTTGAAAATGTGCAACTTTTACAAAAATCAAGATAGAACTTTCGTCAACGTTTTGTTTTAAGAAGACATAGGACTATTTGTTGAAAAATCAGTATTCTTGTATAACACACCCTGTCTGATACACAACCCCTCAAAAAATGCCAAAATCTGCAAAAATTTAGAATGATGCAAAATTTTTAGTTTGATATTTTCAAATCACTTGTTGCTACATGGATCACTTAAAATTGATTTTATCAATAAAAATATATAAGTCAAGTTATTCAAATTATAAATTCCGTACATTAGGTGCGCAACAAAATTCCCGCTGTTTTTTTAAATAAAATGCAACTTTATTGTGAAAAAATGGTTACAAATAAATCATTCAAAGTATTACCCATCATTAGCTTCAACTTTTGTCCAATTTCTGGTAGAGTTTAAATACCGTTACAATAAAAGTGTTTATATTTTGAGGTTATACACGAATCAAGCCTTTTTTCGATGTCTTTATTTGAGCGGAACTGCTGATCAGCCAGACCATGTGCGATCGACCGGAACAAGTAATAATCGAACGGCACAATATGTGGGGAATACGGCGGGTGGGGTAGGACTTCCCATTTGAGCGTTTCCAGGTAGGTTTAACGGGTTTGGCAACGTAAGGTCGAGCGTTGTCATGTTGTAGAATCACTTTTTCGTGCCTCTGCTCGTATTGTGGCCGTTTTTTGCGCAGTGCTTGGCTCAAACGCATTTATTGCGTTCGATACCATTCCCCAGTGATGGTTTCGTTCGGTTTCAACAGCTCATAATAAATAACATCAGTGTCTTCAAAGATTATTGGCTTTCCTTCACGTGGACGGTCGTAAACATTGAAATCACCGTCTTTGAAGCGACGGAACCAATCACGGCACGTTTTTTCACTTAGAGCAGCATCTCCGTAAACTTTTTGGAGCTCTCGATGCGCTTCAATCGCCGTTTTCTTCGAATGAAAGAAGAAAATCAAAACTTCCCGAAAATGACGATTATTTGGCACAAAATCAGACATTTTCACACAACCAAAAGTATATGACGCCAAAACAAAATAACTAATAGTTTCATTAATTAAAATATACGTATTTTTGTCAATATATTACATTATAATAAATTTAAAAAATTACCTGGGAAAGTTTTTTTTTTCCTGGAAAACTTGGAAATTTCATAGAATTTTTGTTTTTTTAAGAAACGTTAAATAACCAAATTATTCATCTATACATCTATCTGTGCAGTGCTGGATTAAGATAGCGTGTGTCTTCTTCTAAAGCGTGAAAAACAAAGTTCTTTTACGTATAATAATATGACCCTTGCTGAGAATATCTTCGCTCACCAAGGAACCTATGTTTTACCCATGCGTGATTTTTGCAATGTGTCAAGAAAAAAATTGATGTACTAATCAAATAAAATGTTTACTTAGCTTTTACGTCATCAATCTTAGAACTCCGCAAGGAACATGGTCAATAAGTTTCCGAATAAAATTAATAATTTAGAATAGAATATTTATCTCAACATAAAAAAAAGACTTGCGGATTATTGATAGGATTAATGATAATAAGCTTTTTGTATTTTCTTCCTGAAGACAATCATACCAAAAAATTTTTTAAAGTATCCTTCTTCAGCAAACTTCCCATTAATTGTTAGATTCTGATTTCTTCTCGTAAAGGTCGCAGATCCTTCACAAGATTCTTCTGTATTCAGTTGGAACATAGAAGAATTGGCTGTTATACAGCCAGCTGAAATAGAAGAATTTCCTATTCAACAATCACATTGCACGGATCCCGAAACCGAAAGAAAAGCACAGGCGGCTATAGATACATTTTTTAAAGAAAATCAAATAATTCCTAGCCCTTGGGATAAAATTGATGAAAATAAGTCTGCAAAAGAGGAAATGCAGACCCCACTTCGAGGATTTAATGAAACTAAAGAGTCTCAGAATTTCACTAAAGATTGTAGGTATTTGAAACTATTTTATTCTTTAATGATAAGAACATCATTAAATTTTGCTTAAAACATATTGTGTGATTTTTTATTTACAGCTTGGTCGCAGACAACACTATCTTTTCCACTGAATTTACCTCTTCATGTTGAAGAAATTCTGAAACCATATTTCACTTTTACTCAGGTAATTTACGTTTATTATAATCTTATTATAATTTGTTTATCAACTTTTAAAAATACATTTTTAGAGACTCATAGTAAAATTAAACCATTTACTGACCGTGAAAGGAGTTAGTGGTAGGGGTCACTTTACTTCCGGGGGAAAACAAAATTAACAAACTATTCACACTTTATTTCTCGGCGGAAATTAAGTGTACTCTCACTACAAGCTGTTTTCACCGGAGGGTAAATAGAGATTTAACACCAGCAAACTAAATGGCGTGAAGTGCATAAAATATAGTTTGCATCATTGGTACAGGGTGGGTCATCTAACATTTGGAATTTGAATCGCCTATAAAAAAAAATGTATGGATATTTTTTCAAAAGTATGGTTTTCTTAGAAAGATTGAACCTTTCCATTTAAAAATGAAACCCAACATCATTAAAATGAATGCCACGGCTGGCCTTACAGTACCCCATTCGATGAACCAAATTTTTCAGTATATTTTCGATTGTCTTGGCTTGAATCCCATGAATGACAACTCCGATTTCGTGTTTCAAGGCCTCAATCATCTCTAGATGGTTAGCGTAACACTTATCCTTAACGGCTCCCCACAAAAAATAGTCCAACGGAGTAAAATCACAGCTCCGAGGTGGCCAATTGACATCAGAATTTCGGCTGATTATAAGATTTTCGAAAACAGTGCGCAAAAGATCGATTGTTATGTTGGCTGTGTGGCAAGTGGCCCCGCCCTGTTGAAACCAAATGTCGTCCATGTCATCCTCTTCAATTTTTGGAAACAAAAATTCGTTGAGCATGGCATGGTAACGCTCGCCATTGATCGTAACGGCGGCTCCTTGCTCATTTTCGAAGAAAAATGGCCCAATGATGCCACCGTACCAAAATCCGCACAAAACAATCACTTGTTGTGGGTGCATCGGCTTTTCAATGATGACGTTTGGATTTTCTGAGCTCCAAATACGACAATTTTGCTTATTGACCTTATTCACCTTTTTCCCAAACAATCGAAAATGTACTGAAAAATTTGGTTCAGCAAATGGGGTACTGTAAGGCCAGCTGTGGCAGTCATTTGAATGATGTTGTTTTTATTCTTAAATGGAAAGGTTTAATCTTTCTAATAAAGCCATACTTTTGAAAAAATATCCATAAGTTTTTTTTTATAGCCGATTCAAATTCAAAATGTTAGATGGCCCCCCCTGTAGTATGTCGTCGACGCGTTGTCGTCGTAGGCGCGTGTTATCTTGATATCTTTTTAAAAAATGATCTTATTCAAGTTTTGTTTGATATATTACATCACTGGGAAAAAAGGAAAGGACTTGTTTGTCAACAAGTTACATCTGGCAAAAATTCTAAAAATTAGACCATTTTTAAAGTTTTTAAAAACCACTTTTTATAAAAAATGTATATTGGTTCCTGATAGTTTTCAAAAAAATCCACAAATTCTCCTATGGCGTTTTATAATCTAACCACTGGGTTGGCAACAAAGTCATTTCTATTTTGTACTCAATACCAGTAAATCTGATCCTTATTAAACATAAAATATTTCAAATTTAAACAAGATTTTTTATTCGGGGTAGTTACAACTAAAGGTACTTTTCTCCTTTATGAGGGCGAAAAACTATAGTTACACTATCTGTTAAACGTGTTTTGACTTCTACATAATTACTGCCAACTTTCATTCAACTCAAAATCTAGAAATATTATTTTTTTAGTGAAATTTTCAAGGCTTATTTCACCTCTCAAAATTAATTTTGGGCAGATAAAAAAAACACGTGTCTTTTTTTATGCATTGTTGTAGTACATATTTAAAAGAGAAAAGAATCAAAGGCAGACTCCTAAAAAACTGTTTGTTACCATTGGGTCATTTGTACGTTAGTGTCACTGAGACCTCTTTTTAATGTAAACGGTGTGAGGTTTTTTTATTTTTGAATGTTGGTGATTTATTCGTATTTATCGGTATAAAAACTTCGAGGTATGAAATTCCAGGAAAAATTGAACAAATTTTTTATTTCGATGTCATTTTTGGTCCATCGTAAGCACATTTAGCTGAATGAGCCTGCCGCTCATAGGGTCGATTTTCGTTTATTAATACTGTTTTCAATAATAGACTGGATGAATTCAACAATGTATTTATTTCAATCGATTGCGCTGACACCATTTTCGTTGTAATAAGTTAGACAATTTTATGATTTTTTTTTACGTATACCACATATTCATTGCTTCCATAATAATATGACTCTTGCTGAGAATATCTTCGCTCACCAAGGAACCTATGTTTTACCAATGTGTGATTTTTGCAATGCGTTGGCAACAAAGTCATTTCGTTTTTTTTTCATGATTTTCAAAGCAAGTTTATTAATACAAATAACAAACATTAATCAATTATGTATTGATCATTTTGTTCGATGACCTTTTGCCATCTTTCAGTCAGCTTCGTTATTCGAATGTTTTCCCATGCAAATGGTTTTAAAGTGAACGGAATAAATGATAATCGGATGGTGCAAGGTCAGGACTATACGGTGTATGAAGCATCACTTCCCAGCCTAACTCCAATAATTTTTTGCGAGTGACCAAAAATGTATGTGGTCTGTCGTTATCTTGATGAAAGGTGACGCCTTTACGAGTTGCTAGTTCTGGCCGCTTTTCCTTTTCTTTGTCCAATTTCATTAGCTGGTGACAGTAGACATTCAAATTGATAGCTTGGTTCCTTAGGAGCAGCTTAAAATAAACAATACCTTTGAAATCCCACCAAGCACTCAGCATAACCTTCTTTTGATGAATATCGGCTTCTGATGTCGATTGTGCAGGCTCATCTCGCTTGCTCCATGATCTTTTTCGCACAACATTATCGTAAACAATCCATTTTTCATCGCCCGTTAAGATTCACTTTAAAAATGGATCGGTTTCGTTACCTTGAAGAACATAATAAGAACATTATAAGTTTTCATTTTAAAACCTATATTAATGTAAAACTTCTGATTAATGCACCTGCTGCGTATTTTTGGAAATAATTTGTTAACAATCTTTAAAATTATTAGTAAATAACAAAAAAAGCTATGATTACTACTTTTTAAAAATTTATTCAGAATTTTAATGCCCATTATAGATATCTGAAAGATAATAATACAACAGAATTTTTTTGTTCGAGCAAAGTTTTTATTATTTATTGAAATGTCAATATTAATTGAAGATGGTACAACATATTCAAAGCTTGAGGATTTGAAGATTCATAATATTCTGAAAATTCCGAACTTAAATCCTTTAATATTGTCCTTATAATTAGCTATCCATAATTATTCTCAAATGATTTTCGAGGATGGTATATTTTTAAAGTTTTACTATTCTGGTTTATACGAATTTTTTGTAAGTGTTCAGTATTTCAAAAGTAATTGATTATTCAATAAAATATTGGAAGATTATTCATATTTACAATTACTTTATATAGAATTAAACTCATTTTACATTCAACTCACTTCATTTAAGAGTAACTTTTTGTTTCATAAGATAAGAGATTAAAGAGGCGTTTCACTCCTCCTGGAAAATTGTGAACATACCAGTTAAAATCCGATTCGTATATTCACCACCTCTAAGAAGAGAGAATACAGTTACTGAAATTGATAGCGTCGCGTCTTTCAATTGCCTTTTTGATGCTCTGCTAAATAAGGCACTGCATAATATAGACAGAAAATCTCTATCAAAGGATGACTTAAAAACTGAAATTGAAACCCTCACAATAGCTTCTGACTGACGTCGGTAGTTTGGATGAAATCGCCGGGTGTGATTTAAAAAGCAAGATTGAGACCATCAGTATCACCTCTGATAGTGATCTGTCTATAGAGGCCGGATTTTTTGAGAAAATCGCCCGACGGGATGCAATTGAAAGTTCTCAACGAGTACCATCCGGCCCACGGTCGACAGTCTAAAATCGAAGTTGAGGCCCAAGAATTGTCATGAGGCAAGTTGCTTGGGTATATTTATGCATGTTGATTTATCTTTTTTCGCTCTGCATCTAAATATGAGTTGAAAACATTCAAGAGATAATTCCGAGAGTTTTAAGTAATTGATCGTGCGAGCATTTTTGTCAACTTCAGGGTTTTTGAGACTTAAGGAGGGCGAGAGAGCAATGACTTTAGGGTGTGAAAGCAGAACTGGTCGATGGTTGCCTTGATCGATCGATTGACTGATTGATTAATCTGCGATAAATAGTCAATCAATAGCCTCGCTAATATTACTCAATTAATACATTACTCAACTATTGATTAGGCTACCGCTGACTTCGGTGCATATTCGTTGTATATACACTATTGGGGGGGGGGGGGGGTAGTAATGACACGACCGGCTCTTGTTTGCGTTATCGCCCTCTGCGCCACAGAGGTAGGAGTTCAATAAGTACTTTGAAATCCTACTCAGTACGGTTAAGAATATAAGCGGTGTGTATCTTACAAAATTCGGCCCAGCGCACTATGCCTAGCGACAGTGAAGGCTTAAGTTCAGATTCAGGTCAAGGTGAAAAACAGGATTAAAAGAGGCCTACAAGTGAAACCCGAAGTCCTTCCTCGATCCTAAGAGTCACTCCGAACGTGCGCTATGGATATAAGCGCCGTAATGGCCACGGCGCTGGAGGGCATGACCCTTCAGCGAATTACTTACTATATTCAATGATCTAATATCACTTTTAAAAAAAGCGCTTTGCCCCACTAAGGAGTACGAGTGGTATTTCGAAGAAATTGTTAATCTTCGGGTGAAACAGTCCGAGTGTGAGCAATTACACAGCCACACAGAAAAGAAGTGTCGTGATCTGGGGATGCGACATATGCTTTCCTATGGATTTTGACGCGCTGAATCCGAATCCGATGTCAGAATTTGTCCTCCAGGTCCGCGCTTCAACCTAACCTCAAAAAACGTGAAAAAATTAGTATTTCCTGTTCCGGGGATGAGGCAATGAAATGATAGTAAATTGTGATATACTGCCTTGCAGGCTAGTTTTTTTTAGAGCCTATATCAGCGGAGTCTCATTCTTACAGTTGAAGTAAACTAACTTTAACTCACCTAAACTAACCTTAACTCACCTAATCTAATCTAAACTGGCCTTATATAACCCTTATCTCAGTTGACGACATGTCAAAAAAATTAATTGAATGTCTTCAGTCTGATTGCTTTCCACTATATCGTGTCCTTTTCTCTTCGAAGGATCGATGCAAAGGGTTTCGCCTTCGTTTTATCCCCTTTAAAACAGTTTATATTTTCAGCATCCAACAAAAATCAGCCATCATGACTTCATCCCATCTACCCTGATATCGTTGTTCCATGACTTTTATATCTTGATGGAACCGTTCGCCTTGTTCTTCACTGTAGTCGCAAACATTGTCGGGAAACCTATGCGAAAGTAGCAGTCTTTCATACGAAGCAGTTGTTTCCATATAGCTGGTGTGGAGAATCTGCAATACTTTTGGAAACCTGAATTTCGAGAACGATACAACATCAGTCTGCAGAAATTACAGATGATGTAAGGAACTCAATTCACTTCATATCTGGTGCAAATATAACAAAAGGAATTTACATTTTTGTGGCAGTCGTGCGCGTTTAGAAATCCCAAAGTCTTTTTTTTTTTGTAGCATAAGACTCTTCATAAACCAAGTTACCCATTGATGAAGAAGAACGGTTGCATGATGACGACATCGGCGAGCCCGCTTTCCCACCCTGACCCGACGCCGATACTGGGGTTCCGAATCCCTGCATCGTAAAACACTTTCTTTCTGTGCCTGACATGACGGCATGAACGCTGTTTACCCAGGGACTCAGCCGGTATGGATCCGTTGCCCACCGTCACCACGTGGAGGTGCCCTGGTTACAGGCACACGCGAAAAATGCTTAAATGTTCAGCAATATCATTATGTTCACCCATTCTTTTAGAAATCCTAGAATAAAGTGAATAAAACAGTAAATTTCGTGTTCATTTAGAATAGTAAACTCTGCGATAGAATATAAGGGTTATATAAGGCCAGTTTAGATTAGATTAGGTGAGTTAAAGTTAGTTTAGGTGAGTTAAAGTTAGTTTACGTCAATTGTAAGAATGAGACTCCGCTGATATAGGCTCTCAAAAAAAAAACTAGCCTGCAAGGCAGTATATCACAATTTACTATCATTTCTTTGCGTTTTTTCGAGGTTAGAGTCAAAAGAACAACGTGTGCGATCGATTCTGAGAGCTTTTTTACATTCAATGCATCGAAAAACATAAGAATCGACATGCCTCATCCCCGGAACAGGAAATACTAATTTTTTCACGTTTTTTGAGGTTAGGTTGAAGCGCGGACCTGGAGGACAAATTCTGACATCGGATTCGGATTCAGCGCGTCAAAATCTATAGGAAAGCATATGTCGCATCCCCAGATCACGACACTTTTTTTTTGTGTGGCTGTGTTATAGAACCCTGGGATTGTTTCATGGAGCGAAGCACTCCCTGAAGGAAAAGTACACCTCTGGGGGAGACGATACCGACATGTCTTGGTAAGATAGGACGCCTGAAAGGGCAAGGTCACCTAGCCCATGTATTAAACAAATAGACGACCTCGTTAAACCAAGGTGTGTAGAGAAATCCACGGTGGAATCTACTATGCCCTCTCCCCATATACCATACACTACACAGGCCTATCCACCCTTTCCCAAATCCCCTCATATTTATCAAATTCGCTTTTCGGATCAGTATCATTAACCTGCTCAATTTTCTCAAAACTATGGATATCCTTATCCTGTGAAATATCCGCCTTCATCACCGGGTGGCATAAGTCACCGTTAGTGGTCTGTACAAACGTGTCCGGGATCATTTCGGAAATGGTGAAGACACGAAAGAGTAATAATTCAGTTACTCAACAAACGGGTGGAATTCTACATGGGGTACTAAATGACTTCCCAATTGCCGCTGATGGAATTCTTGGTCGTGCGTATCTTCGTTAGGGGACAGGAGTCATACAAATAGAAAAGCAACTCTAAAGTGATGTGATAACTCCCTCGAAATCTCCTTATAATGTGCCGGTAATGATCATCTCAAAGGGGCTGACGCTTCGGGAAAAAAGAAGTATTGGGTGGTGGTTGAATACCCAGCATTAAATGAGCCCAATGAATTTGTTGTATGGGCAGAAACAATGCATGCTTCTGAAATTTTACACCCCACAAAACTATTCAGGTGGTAAGAGTAGTAGGTAAGAAATTCAGTAGGTAAGAGAAGTGTGCAAAGGTGCCTTAGCATGTAAAAGTAAATATAAAACAAGTGAAGATGTGCCCAGAGCACCTCAGTGAATGATATTTAGAAAGTATTTGTGAAGTATATTTGAATGTTACTAAAATACATATGAGAAATATCAACGAGAGATTCATTCTCAAACTGCACTTCTTGTTTGGGAAAAAGACATTTTTGATAAACCTACGTTTCTTCATTTATTTTTTAAAGCCGATGACGAATTATGATCTAATGTAACATATCTGTTATAGGCTCCGTGTTTAGTGGCGCAAAATACATGAGAGTGATCTTTTTCCTAACGATTTTAGTGGTTGAGGTAATTTCAAACTGATGGACCAAATCTGTTTCAAGCTTCTTGTTTTGAAGTTCAAAATACATGCGGATATGGTTATCTAGTCCAACAAAAAAGAAATTTTTTTTGTGTGCCTGATTTCAATGTACTTTTGTATTCGAAGCATGTATAATCATTTAATATATTTAATGATTAGTTTTGGAATATTGTACAACAATTTTTCCTAGAGAATTGGAGGTCAGAGAAAAAGTCATTTGAACCATGAGTTATTTCTATTTTAGCAATACTTATCAGGTGTACAAAAAGGTTTCAGCCGTTTTTTTTCAAACTTTGGGCACTTATTGTGAAAGAATGGAACCCTATGTTTTATTCGAAATATTGTCCATCGTATTGTTCTTCTTGCGTTTAGCACGAATCTTGATCCAATAATGATTCCAATTTCGCGTATTCGTACACTTTCGGTCTTCCGCTATGTTCTTTGTCTTCAATGTCAAATTCACCGTTCTTAAACTTTTGAAACTACTCACGATAACTTCTCTCACTTAAGGCAGACTCACCATATCTTTCTACAAGCAATTGATGCGCCTCAGCTGCAGATTTCTTCAAATGGAAGAAGTAAATCAAAAGTCTCCGCAATAATATTTCAATTTCAATTTCAAGGTTATTTTGTTGACAGATGTCCAACCTTACGACAGTGACGTTTTACATCTGTCAATTTCAACCAAAACATACTAGTGACGCCAACTTTTGTCAAACGGCGGAAACTTATTTGTACACCTGATATTATTTTACAGGAACAAAATATGGATAGCGATGAAGTGAACTCTAGCGGTAACAATTCTTTGAGGAGAAAGTTATTTGCTCACGATGATTGCAACGATGATGAACTAGAATATTCTCACTCTACGACTCCGATGCAATCACGAAGTTTCGTTAGTTGTAGTCCATTGCAAAGTGGAATGTTTATTCACGGGACTCCTCTAAGGGTATGCATTCATGCTTTAATCATAAACATTTAAATAAATGAATTATTTAAGATCATTGGTTTTACAAACCACGTGACTTTGATTTCTGCAATTGCAGTCTATGTTATAAGGTTACTTAAAAACTAACGTAGTCACATAATCAATGGCTCTTAAAGGCATGTGATACTCAGGAAATCAGCAAATTTTATTGATTTTAGGTTTCTACATGAAAAAAAGTTGAATTTTAGCAGAATGTACCGAATTTTTTTTTACATTATTAAAATCAAAAGTAGTCTATTTACGTCCGTTTTTATCTTCTCTAACATTTCCCAAATTTTGAAAACAAAATTTTATATATTTTGGACAAACACATGTCAAAATTGGACTAAATTGTTCACATGAACTTTCTATTTTTACCAAGTATCACATGCCCTTAATGAAGTTGGTCCAAAAATTTAATTGAATGAGTCAAATTTTAATTTTCACAGGGTTGTCCTGAAAACTTACAGAGAAATTATGGAACACCTTCAATCTTTTCCGATATGTCACCACTAAATATGTCGCCAATCAGCGAATTTGATGACCAAATGTCGCGTCACAGTATCGGATTTCAAGCTCAATCTGCAGCTCGACTAAATTTCACGGCTAACATGAGTATACAAACTTCCGTTAAAAAGATCGTGAGAAATAAAAAAATTCGCAATAACTGTGCAGGTATTTTGATATTTTAAATTATATGCTTATTTCTGAGTATCCAGTGGTCTAGGAAGTTGGGGAATTGGAGCAAATATAAGGGATATGGATTGGTCATAGAAAATCCATGAGTGTGTCGAAGAATTGCTCAAAGTCAGTAAAGTTTTGATTTAATAATGAAAACAAGTTAAAAATCCATAGATAATTGTAGATTAAAAGTAGAGAAGATTGAAAGAATTGTTTGAAACTGTTTGCGATTGAAGCGCATGTAAATTTCAAAGGGCTGATATTTATTTAATTTTAAAGCGGAAAATTTTGGTTTGGATATTTTTTAACTAAAAAACTTAAAGACTGTAATGCGACACTTAAGGGGTTGAGTCACAGTAAAAAATAATAAATAGACACTGTTTTTGAATGACAATATCAATGAACTGTTGAATCAGAGAGATCTTATGTTATCCACATTATTGATGCATATTATGAATATATATTTTTAATATGTAAAAAGTGTTAAGATATTTCGCTGGCTGATCATTTTAGTGTGTAAACGTCTCTCCAGCTGGATTCAATGGCGAACATGATTTCAAGAAATCGGTTTAACTGTTATAAAAAGCAAAAAATTATTTCACATTATATTCAATTTCAAAGGCATCGGCGACAGCGCATTTAATTTTTTGAGAAACAAATCTTTGAACTTTAATTAATGATGAAAATTATATTCACAAGAACATAACTAATTTTTTGTTTGTGCCCCGTAAAATTATTCAGGAATTATGAATTAATATCTGGTAAGTTTCCATTGGCGTCAGGGTCCATAAATGAAAAAGTCTATTTATTAAACCAAGGATCAATACAATTTACCTTTTTAATTATGAATTAATAACATAACAGTTGTGCAGATGTGTCCAGTAAGTGTTATTTAATTGTTTTTTTTTTGGTGAGGAGAGAAAACGGCGAAATCTTTTATAGACGTTGTACAGGACTCTCCTAGGATGGGTCAAGGCATACCTGTTAAAACCAAAAAACCCGCTCTCTCGAACCAGTACACTGCCCGCGGAACCGCCTTTCGGCTTTAAACTTCGCGGGCAGTTGGTTCCAGCTTAAAGTCGCGTACGACTCTTCCGTCATCCGTTCGCCCGGGACTCCCATCCGCGGACACACGCCCGTTAGGCAGGCCGACTAGCCGCGCCAACCAGGGGAGGAATAAAACGATTACTCCCCAGATCGACGCGGACAGCCAAGCCCGCCCAAGGCGAAGGACCGCGGGTGCAAGCCCCGATGCAATTTCTATTGGCCCTCGTCGTTGCCGCGCTCTGCACGCCCATCGAGCTCGCTCGTCTTCATCACAATCTTCTATTCTGCTATTATTAACCATCGTTTTCTTTCAATAAAACCGTTTTCAAAATTTTATTCAGAAATCTAAATTGTTCTCTAGCTATTAAAAAGTGAGAATGAAATAAAATTGTTGTTCCACTTAAATTGGAAAATAATTTTTATCAAGTATTAGAACCACTGAGACATTACAGCACGCCTAGTAGTGCTGTGGCTAATTGGCGTGGGACACCCAAGCTCTTATGACCCTCACTCAGCTAATACTTTCCATCCGATTTTCGTTTTGGGATCTTTTTCAACAGAAGGAATCAAGCTCACTTACACGAACTTTTCTGTGTTAGTGCGATTCAAACATATTCGTGACTACCAGTAGTGTATCGTATTTCGATCTGTAAGTGTTGAAGTCCCCTTTCAACAAAAAATATTATAATATCAACCACATTTTACGTTTTACCTGACAAAATAATTTATCAGTGAATCGAAAATAAAGAAAAATATTCTTTAGAAGAAAAATTGACAAAAATCTATCTGTGGCGCGCTCACGAGACATTTTTGAAGAATCAAAATCAATTTTTATCGATTCTGAAGTTGTTATTTTCCGATGAGGATTTTTTCAATAGGGTACCTATTACTTATGAAAACTTGACCACCGAAAAACTTCAGAATCGATAAAAATTGATTTTGATTCTTAAAACATTTCGGTCCTATGTAAACTAGTCTTCTATTAAGTGCGCCGCAGGTCAATTTTTGTCAATTTTTCTTCTAAACAATATTTTTTTTTATTTTCGATTCTCTAGACGTCACTTTTTAGGTTAAGTTGGATATGCTGAATTTCATTTTAGAGAATCCTCATTATTCGTTAAATTTTCATTTATTCAATTGCTTGAAAATTTCCTATCGAAGGAATGCTTGCGCTGTTACATATATATTAACAAAATTGATGCATCTGTATTTTCGTTTTCTCATATTTTATTTTATTCATATTTATAAAAATATTTAATTCTCTATAATAACTTTCAGATAAATTTCTGTCGGAAACAAAAAATGCAATAGACGCCGGAAAACTGAACGTTCGAAATGAGAAAAACGAGACAGTGGAAATGACAATGGAATATGAGCATTCCAGACAATGTAAGTATACTGAAAAGGAAAATCAACCCTCCAATCTTGATTGTGATTCCTTCCCGAATACGAAATTTGGAACCGACTGGTGTAGAATGCTTTCTAGCGAAACTTGCCCTTGCCAAGAGAATTCCACATTTTCTGTGGCAACTAACCAACAGAGTGCTTTTCATTCTACTCAAGATACTGGTTATCAAACTTATAGTATCAATAACACCACGAATCGTGCAGAGAACTATGCAACATCTGTCGATGAGGAATTTCACTGGAACGAGCGATTAATTTCATCAGAAGATGATCTTAGGTTACTGAACTGTAAAGAAAATATGAAGAATATATGTAGCTCAACACCCTCAAAATTTACGAAAAATAGAGTTTCTGAGAAAGACTAATTTTTAAATTCATGGTGCTCGTGTAGTTTGATGTAAAAAACATAGTTATTCGACATTTTCACAATAATATTTTATTAAAAACTCAAAAACTAGCCCAAACAAGTGAATAAAAAAATGTTCAAATTGGACGCATCATAACGTTCTTTAGAGACTGAGTTATTTAACAATTTTTATAAAATGATTTAACTTTGTAGAATTGTACAGATGCAGTGACAATCTTTGCTGCTGGTGGCCTTGATTTGTGATGATCCACATATTGCATGATAAGTCGTTAATTTAGTTTAATTCATTTACTCATTCAAT
Source organism: Diplolepis rosae (assembly GCA_030998225.1). Lineage (NCBI taxonomy): Eukaryota > Metazoa > Arthropoda > Insecta > Hymenoptera > Diplolepididae > Diplolepis > Diplolepis rosae. The sequence continues at coordinate 459,521 of JAPYXD010000148.1, read as the reverse complement.
ATTTTTCTACCCTCTCACATGACAGCAAAGATGCAAGAATATGAAAGCATAATTTTTTTAAATTCACTTAGTGTATAGCTAGTGTAATGGATGACTCAAACTTTTACAGTGCTTCATCAAATCTATGTAATTCATCAAGCAGTTATCATTTAACTGGACTTTAGGCATTGATTTGTATTTAGATTTTCGTTAATATTTAATTTCGTGATTCTTAAATGCTTATAGAAAAATTTTACTTTTCATATTTAACTATCTCAATAGATTTTAATATAACGAAAAAAATTATATGCTTTTTCTATCATGCTCTAAAATTTTCACAAACAATTATAAATCTATTAATTTATAATCTTTATCTAGTGATCATCTGAAGTTTAACATGTACTGGAAGTACACAATTGCTCATTCCTTTAAGAAATTGTACAATTCCACTACTCATCTCCATTTATTAGTTTTAATTTTAGGTGAATACTTTGGAGCGAGGCGAATATTCTATCCAATATCACTTTTTAATGGTACTGAACAATTGGTATGAAATAAAAGAATAATTTTAAGGTTCATAGACTGATTTACAATTTTTGTGTAGTTATTTTTTTTGCTGTGTCTTACATGATCCACTTATTATAAAGCAAAATTAAAAAATCTAAACTAAATAAAAGCAGTATATGGATAAAACCTACTTATTATAGAATTCCACACAACTCCAAAAAGATAATCATAGAATATAATGATTTATACGCTATTTACATATTATAGTCATCCTTCTCATTTTATTCTGAAAAATATCAAATTTAGTCTTTATTCTAAGTTTTCATAAATTGTTGATCATCGTTACTCTAAACGATATTTAGGTAATCGTTCTGATCGTTAGTCATCATTTATTTCTGAGACGTGTTATCCTTAAAGACGAGAAATTTGCCGAGAACTTCCCTTCTCCACAAATGTCGCTTTGTAGCAAAGAAATAAGGAGTCACCAAGAGTTCACGATATCCCTTAAACAAAGTTTCAAAGTGAGCTAATCAATGATAATTTTTTTATTTGCGAATGTAAGTGAATTTAATGATTAATACTATCTGCTCCCTGACTCGGAGGACTGGGCCGCATATATCAAAACAGGTTCTCAGAATCAACTGTCTGGGTGATGCTACAATGCACCCAGGCAAGAGACGAGCCCTATTCTCTAATCATAATCGCGAACGAAGTTGTGCAACCAACCTAACGTAGGTCTCAAGTCCGAAGTGATTTTCCGAGATTTGCTTCCGCGCTCGTCACTTCGTTTTCTCTCTTATTCGTCCCAAGTTCGTCTCACCTATTCGATATTTGTGCGGAGCGGGGCTCGCACAAGCGCTTTTATTTTCAACGATTGAAAGAGAGAAATCAAAAGAAATGATATGTAAAAGTACTTTTCTAAAATAACGTTTTTTTATCAAATAATCCATATTTGCCCGTCTCATTAGGCTGTGGTTATGCGTGCTTCGCTGCAGGTTACCAGAAAGTTCGTCTTATAATTTTATCTTCTCTACACGGAACAAATGAAATGACGCGTGTGAAATACATGAATTTAAGTATTTCACACTAGCCAATTTCACGTGCGTCGCACGTGAAACTCAAGCGTTTGTTATACTGGCCTTCTAATGTGATGTAATGTGATTCTAATGTGAGTGTAATTTATAAGAGTTTAAATAAAAATTAAACTCTTTATTTATTTCAAAACTCACGCGATTGCGAACTACACAGAAGTCTTATCGATCAAGATTTCGAAAAAGGTCTGACCAGAGAAGGATCTTCAGGGTCTTTCTGTCAAAAGGTCCCTACTTGATTACTTGAGCTTCAGGGCGTTAATAAATAATCTAATTGGTTCATTTTTTAGTCTTAGGGGTTTCGACAGTTTTTATAGGATAAAAGTTCTCCCCCAAGACTGTGAGGGCGGTTACAGCCAAGTCCAATAGTAGGTGACGGTCCCACGTGCGTTCTCAGCATCTCAACTGTAGCCACTTGAGGGTGTCAAATTACAATGTCTGTTTCAACTCCAAGGCTCCGTCTCTGGTCAAATAATGATGGTGTTATATCATTTAAGGGTTGACAGATACTTATACAGATTTCAAATTTTAACGATCGTTCTTGAGATGTTGTGTTTATTTATGGTATATTTAGAATAAAATTTAATAGTTTTTAGGGAACCGAGTGGAGTCGAAAACTCGTAAGTTGAATAATTTATTTAAAATGGCAATAAATGTAGAATTTATTGCTCGCCAGATATATTTCCCAAAATTTTCAGAACGATTTCTTCATTGTTCTTAAACTATTTATATTTATTACCATATTGAGGCATTTCCTCGAATTTTCCAGATAACCTGTCAATCTGAAATTAAGTTATTGAATTAAATTTCAACTAAATAAAAAGCTTTTTATTTTTCTGTTTACAATCTCACGAAATCTGGGATTGTTGCACGTGTCTATACGTGTCTAGTGATACCGACCAGTCCTTGTCATTTTACAATTAAAGCTAAGAGATTTATAGTAATACTTTATACTTTATAGTAATATTAAAAGTTTCTTTGATCATTAAAACTTAATATTCATTCTGCCAATTTCAAATATTTTAATAAAAGCGAAAAGTAATTTTCGGGCGGTTCTCCTTCGTTGCGTACAATTACATACGTACCGAAGAAGGAGTTTTAAGATGAGTTTATGAACGCTCAATTCATGCAGTTGATTCGCAACCCGTAAATAAGATGAGCGCGCAGGTGCGATCATCACACTAATATTTGAAACGAGTCATCTTGTGGCTACATCTTAAAGCTCACATAATTCGCATGTGAGCGCAGTGTATCTAGTGCATGGACAATACCGTATGTGTTGATACATAAAAAATGTATATTTTATAATGGGCATGGTTTTAGGATGACGGTATAAGTACCCTTGTTTGACAACTGATGGCGTCACTGAGTTAAAATATGTATACCACTACTCAACACATTTATCAAATAATTTTATTTCTACATATGTTGAAAGTGAGAAAGTTTGTCTTCTTATGAAACCATGAAAAAAGAGCAATATCGATCAGTAAATCGGTTTCTTCTTTTGGATGGCAAAGCGTATAAGAAGCATGTACCTTCGATGGCTACCATTAGTTACTAGTTTAATGAATTCAAGCGTAGTCGAACATACGTTATCAATAAAGAACGTTTTAGCCGTCCGATTGAGACTTCGGACGGCTTTAAGAAATTGGAATATTGCTGGACCAAGTGCATGATGCCTTAAGGAGATTAAGTTGAAAAATAAGTGAATAAAACGTTTATTTTGTTTTTTTTCTAACACAGGTACTTATCATCCGGCCTCCCCTAGCGGACCCGGTTGAGAGAACGGTCAGAGTGTTCTCTGACTGTTTTTTGGACCGTTCTCTGTAAGTGGAAGCGTCCGATGGTTAGAGTGAGAGAGAAGGTGAGTTTGGTGAAGCTCTTTCACTCTACTAGCGCATGAGCAGTTCTTGTTTACATTTCTAAGGCTGTGACAGGTGTTATGCGCAATAACGTACAAAGGGGTTTGGAGAATGTTACTGAGTCATTTACTCAGGAAGCTCAGTAGTTACTACGTTATTGGACGGACAAGAACTGAGGAGCGGGCCCTGCGCTCTACATTATATAGGCCTTGAGTGCTAATAGAAGGGGTATCTTACGGTTGGGCATAACATTCCCCTGTTTAGAACGAATTCAGTCCGTAACTTTTGATAAGTTTATTTTTGGGTGGTTCAGTTCGTAAAGGCTGAACGCTCGCTTTGTAAGTGATCACATGCGTGGGTGTATCTATTTTAGTTTTAACGCAAAATAAGCATATTCTTGTCGGGATGCAATTTTTTAACAATTCAAATAATCCGAACCTGTAACTTAAGTGTAGTGTGACTAATCCAAGTGACGCATACCCTAGATAGCTTAGGTATTCCATGATTGTTTCTGTTGTTGTCTTGATCCGCCTATGCTGAACTATAGAATTGAGCATGTTTTCCGTATCGTCTAAACTTAACCTGGCTTTCTGTAATTCGACGTTATCAATTATTTTGGGTAATTGAATGAGCCTATTTTCAAGACTTGCTAAATCGCTGGCAGAATATTAAATGTCATACGTGACGTTAAAATACTCAAAAGTGTTGTACTTGATTGTGTTTCCTAGATAGAGTAAGTCGTAATTGTTGTAAAGTTTACAATTGATTCCTAATAAGAGTGATGGTCCAGAAATCCTTTCTTGTTTGATGTTATTTTCGCAAGCTAAATCTAGGTCTAATTCTAATTAAATCTAGGTCGAATCGCTTGAATAGGGTTGCTTCGCAGGTTTCGCCTTCTAATAATTTTATAGTAGGTTGGTTTCTGGAACAAATTTTGTACTCGGAAATCTCTTTACAATTACTTACTGTCTCTTTGTCTGTTGGTACATAGGAGTCTCTGTATTTTGTAACATAGTCATGATCTGGTATTATAGAAAAGTAAACATTGTGTACAGGATGGGGGATGGGAATTATTCTCTGGATTTGTCCCTCTTCTTTCTCTATAATCGGGATACTGACAACGTAGGTAAACAATCCTTTAATGATTGCTACGGACAGTTGACTAATGTCGATGATGTGCTGATAGTTGCTTTCTTCGGCGTCGAAGTGATATCTCGTTCTTTGTCTTTCTTCGAACTCTCGGATAGTTTTCTTCAGGATCTTTGGTCAGAAAGCATAGTCTTTTAGGTGCTCCGAAAGTATAAATATAGTGATCGATTAAGACTTCTATTATTGAATTCGTTGATTCATTCTGCAAGGGTACAAGAACTGTATATCTTGTTAGTCTATCTTGCATACTAAATATGTAACGATTTCCTTTTTGTGTTTCAGGAAGTGGCCCAAAGATATCTGGTGCCAATTTTTCGTTGGATGCTAAAGGTATATCAAGTAATATGCTCTTGGCTTGATTCTTTATACGCGTTGTTTTCTGTAGTTGGCAAATGGGGCAAGACTGCATGTATTTTTTAATTTCGTTGTCCATTCCAAGCCATAAGTCGATGGTCTTAGCCTTTTCCAGCGTGTTCTATTCTCCAAGATGTGTGGAGTGTGCTTGTTTGATTATAGCTTGTTTTTCTTCTTTTGTCATTTCTCTGGTTGGCGTGAAACATAAGTGGAAATTTAGATGTAGGTAATAATTTGAAAGAAATTCCATCATTTCCTGAAGTACTTCCGTTTGCAGTGGGGTAAATAGTGGATCTCTGAAAATAAGCCTTATATTGGTTATTTTTTGCTATTAATTTCCTCTATGATCCAGCTTAATTTTATGAGCCAATCTTCTTCATCATAGTCGGGCATTTCCACCTTTTCTATTTCCTTCCTTAACTGCCCTATCGCGTTAGGTTTTGTCTTAACTTTACGGAAGGTGGGTTGCAGTCTCCAATTTAGAAATTCCGTATGCATGTCAAGTTTCTCGGTTATCATGTCTTCTGTAGATTCGTCCTCTGTTTCCTCCGAAGGTTCTCTCATCCGTCTTGGTGGTAAATTGATCTTTTCCTCTCCTTTTAGTGCCCTATCTTCTGTTATAACTGGGGTACCGAAAATTTCGATTTTCTGTGGTTGGTTTTGTAACTCCGCACTTCCAATCTCCTCATCGTATATTCCTTCTTCCCACATTGCTTGTTTTGAAATATCAGATGTTATAGGGAAAAGTCGTGATAAACAGTCTGCAACTTTGTTTTATTTTCCTTTCACGTATTCGATGTCGTAATCGTATTCCTCCATTCTCAATCGCCATCGAATCAATCTCGAGCTAGGATCCTGAACGTTATGGAGCCAGACCAAAGCTCTATTTTCCGTTTGAATTTTGAATTTGTTACCATGGAGATACTGTCTCAAGCGCTTCATAGCCCATACTATAGCTAAAAGCTCTTTTTCTGAGGTACTGTATCTTTCTTCAGCTTTGTTGAGAGTCCTTGAGATGAATAAGCATGGGTGTCCATTTTGACTAAGAACTGCTCCTAAGCCTTGATTTGAGGCGTCAGTTGATAAGGTGAATTTTTCTTTGAAATTCGGGAACCTTAATACTGGTGCTGATATTAATGCATTTTTCAAGTCATAGAATGCTTTTTCGCAGTTTTTATAAATTTTCTATAGTAGCCAGATAGTCCTAGAATAGATTGTACGTCCTTCGCAGTTTTGAATTCTTTAAAGTTTTCCATCGCGCTCAACTTTTCTGGGTTAGGTTTCACACCTTCTTTGGTTATGATGTGTCCTGAGTACTCCAATTCGAGTTTCAAGTATTCACATTTACTGGGTTCTAAACATAATCCAAGTTGTTTGATCCTTTGCAAAACGTCTTCCATATTTTGATTATATTATTGGATAGTGTCTTCGAAGATAACTATATCGTCAATGTAAGCAAAGCATTTGTTACCCGTCAATCCGCAGAATGCGTTGTCCATCATTCGCTGGAAGGTTACAGGTGCGTTCTTCAATCCAAAAGGCATCCGATTGTACTCAAAATGTCCTTGTGAAGTGGAGAAAGCAGTATATTTTTTGTCTCTTTCTTTCATCGGGATCTGGTGGAAACCCGCTGATAAGTCAAAGGCAGAAAAGAATTTTGTTTTTTCTAAGTGATCAAGGATATCGTCTATCACGGGCAAGGTATAAGCGTCCTGGTCTGTGTCTTCATTAATTTTTCGATAGTCTATCACCGTTCTCAACTTGTTACCTTTTTTGGGTACTATCCATAATGGAGAGTTAAATGGTGCTTGGGACTCTCTAATTTTTCCTTTATTCAAGAGTTCCTCCGTTTCTTGTAATGCAAATTCTCTTTGTTTTTCGGATAATTTGTGTGGTCGTAAATTAATGATTTTTCCAGTTTTGAGTACAATTTCGTGTTCCGTTAGATTTTTACATGGTAAAGGTTCAGTGTCAAGTGAAAAGACTTCTTGATATTTCTTTATTACTTTTTTAACAAATTCTATTTGTTCCGTTTCCAAATGTTCCAATTTTGATGATTTTAAAATTTCTTGTAATCGTTGCCATTATTCGTCCCTTTTTGGGAAGTTCACGTCTCGGGAACATATGGTATAAATTTCTTCGTATTCAATTCTTTTGGATATTTCTGCTGGTTTTCTAGAGTAGTTTTGTATGGGTACTTTTATAATTCCGTCCTTAATTTTATATATTCCATCTGGTATTGTTTTTTGATCGAAGATTAATATATCTTTGTCGTCTCCTGCCGCCGGGATTCTAAATATTTTTGATGTTTTTACTGGTATGAAATCTCCATCCACTTGTAACGGTAATTTCTTTTTATCCAGAACTAAGAAGTTTGGTGTAATTGCACATCGGTCGTATATCGAGAAAATTTCAGTCCAATAATCCCATCTTCTGATAGAGGAAAGTCGTTGGGGATAATGTGAAATACGTGTTCTTTATTGAAAAAGTTCAATTCCACAGTTTCAGTTGACGTATGCTTGTCTCGTCCCATAACAAATTTTTTGAAGTGTTTTTTCTGATGTCTTGTTTGTCTATGATTTTTTCTTTTATCAGGTTGATTGCTGCTCCAGTTTCGACTAGAAGTCGGTAACTTCCCATTCTTCTTCTTGCTCTAATAGATCTGAGTCTTCCGCATACGGTAGAAACTCGGCTGAGTCCTCGAAATCTATTTGTTCTTGTACTTCTTCCGGTGTCATTTCTATTGCATCCGTGCTTTCCTCTTGCAGCATTCTTATTGGTTGTGGGGGTCTTTTGACGTTCTGGCCAGGTTGAAAACCCTGCCTAATGTGACATTGATTTGCAAAATGACCTATTTTACCACATTTATAACAATTCATTTTTACCCTGTCTGCTAGTGGTAGTGAATGATTAGGTGTTCTTATTCCGTTAGTGTTGGCGCTATGTCGTAGCAGTGGTTGCGGCCTTGGTAGGTATTTCAGTACGGGTCTCGTGACTACTTGTGTTCTTGCAGGTTGACTTTCTTTTAACCACATTTCGGTCTCTATGGCATGCGTCTGTACCTCCGTTATTGTATTGGGTTTCAGAAGTCGTATCTGTGTACCTATCTCTTTTCTATGGTTGTGGAGGTACCGGTTCACTGCTTTTTTTTCGAGCTTAATTTTTAATCGACGTTCCATAGGATTGACGTGCTGTGCTTGTACAGCGTAATTGATTTCATTTATAATCTGTCTGAATCTGAGAGTGAAATTTTGGACAGACTCAGTTGCTCCTTGTTTGCAACTTTCTAGTTTTGATTTGAGGGCTAGAATCGAGTTTGATGATTATAAATTTTGTCTAAGTGCGTCGTATAAATCCTCGTATGAGTTTATTTGTAAATATCTAATTGACTTTTCCGCGAAGTCAGTAATTTCCTTTGCTATAATTAAGTCCAGGAGCAAATTAGGTTGCTTACATCTGGTTTTTGCTTTCTTAGCAGTTTTAATGAAATCTTCAATTCCTATGTCGTCTCGTCCATTGATCCCACGAATGGTTTCGATCGCGGTTTCTGCTTTTATTCTTTCCTCCTCGATGATGTGTGATGCTGAGGGGACGTGGAATCGTACGTTAGGCTCTGCGTAGATGTTCTAATTCCTAAATCGTAAGTTTTCTTATGCGTGCTTATTTTCCTGTCCTTCTTCGGACGACGAGTCATTGGTAACCTCTTGTCGTAGTGTAGTTTCCCTATCTGTTTCCACTTCTCCCGAGTAACCTACTTTCTTTGCCAGCTTAGAAATCTCCTCTATTCTGTTGTCATTTTCTCTCTTAAGCATATTGAAAGAGAAAGTGAGAGATTCCATTTAGGCGAGCATTCGTCCTAACAGTTCTTCCGTGGTATGCCCGGATGGGTGAATGTACTCTAGACATTGGAGCTGTGGCGAATGGAAGGTTTATGGAAAGTGATGAGTCAATCTGGTACAAAGTACTGTTTTTATGTGTGTCAAACGCCGATGTGCCTATTTTTACCTGTTTTCCCTATTTGATGGTGGTTTGCGTAACGGGTGGATGCGTCGCGTTACAATATTAAATGTTTCGGTTTTTTAATACTATAAAATTCGAAGCAATCGCCTATTGCAATTCCTTAGATTCTAATAGTAGTGTATTTGTTTTATTGAGGAACGACCAGTGCTCTGCAACACCAGGAGTATAGTCGACCCGATCTCAACACTACTTAGCCTCACCTGTATTGTAATACAGTTGCCGTTCGACGAATGTAAGGAGGACTTATTGTATACTCAATGGCCTGAGATCGCTTCAAGTCGCGAAGTTACAATGCTTAGATGCTTATAAATTTTTTATGCTTACGGTTTCTCGCTTCCGCTAACAGCTGAGATTCAGGGTCTCTGGATTCCGTGGAGTCCGCTGCCACTTTCTCAAGCGATGATGTATCAACCACTCTGCTGCTTGCTGGAAACCGGTTTCTCCAAAGGGCGTTAGTTACTTGCTGCTATGCAGGTTATGGGCATTGGTCAACCTGGTCCAATTCTTCTTAGGTTCTTACCATCTATGTGACGTACCTCTTCCGCCTGTTTGCGGGACTCGTTCTAATTTGAATGTTCTTTTATCTGAATTTGCGTTGCATAGGGCCTACTATGTTCAGCGCCTAATTATATTCAGATAAATACTAATTCCCTTTTATTTTATTTTTTCTTTTGGACTTACCGTAGTGAAGTCCGGAGTTCTTGCCTTAATGAATCTCGTAAGATTCTCACTTGCTTCTGATCCGTAGATTCCAGTTTCTTTTCTCAGTGCCGCCCGCCTTTCTATATGGTTCTAATTAATCTATTCCGTATAATTTCGAGAACCGAGAAAACTTAGCAGATCCATGCAGGTTCGCCAAAAAATGTTATGCGTAATAGCGTACAAAGAGGTTTTGAGAATGTTAATGAGTCATTCGCTTAGGAAGCTCAGTAGTTACTACTTAATTGGTCGGACAAGAACTGAGGAGAGAGCCCTACGCTCTACATTATATAGGCCTTGAGTGCTGATAGAAGGGGTATCTTACTGTTGGGCATAACAAAGGTTGGATTGCGTATTTTTTTTAAGTTGTTTGCGCATGTTTAACGCGTCATCAAAGAGAAAAATAGAGAGACCAATTTGATTCTCTTTCTTCTTTTATTTGAAGGATGCCTTCCGACCAGGCTTACCTATTCTATACGGAGAGAAGAACATAGCACACGCTGCTATAAAACATAGCCACGGTGAGACGGTACGCGTGGCATTGTTCCGCGAACGATGAAACACTGAAATAGACGCTAGAAACATAGCGATCGGCGCTATGTTACGTGGATATTAAGATCGTAGCGACTTCTCCAGTGAAACGATTCCAATGTTACTTTGCCGCTACTTCCAATATCTTTTACTCTTCTTCGCGTAGAGACTAGAGAAACAACCGAAGAACGTTAGTTGTTTATCAGTGTTGTATATACTGAGAAAATATGTAAAACCTGAAAAACATAAATTGAATTAATAAAAAAGCCTATATAATAAGGAGAAAATTATTCTTGGATTTTGGATTATTCTCAAATCAATCATTTTTGGGTAATACATACTTTTGAAGTTGTGATCAGTTCAAAATTGTGAAAAATTGTTAGTTAAGATATTTTGAAAATTTAAAAAAACTTGTAGGATTCAAAAATAGTTGGAATTTTAAAGATTTCAAAAACAAACAAAACTTAAAAAATAGAACTTTTTTGACAGATTTAAAAGATTTAAAAGAAAATTTTGTTGAAATTTAAAATGATAACAAAATTCACAATTTTCCAACAATCTAATGTTTTTCAAAAACATGATGCAATCAGTTTACGAACGTAGAAAAGTGTACATTTGATTCACTTCTAAAGCAATTGATATTCCATAAATTAGATTTTGTACATTAATCAAAACATTTCAAAAAAAATCTTGCACAGTTTGTACCGCCCGCAACAAGAAAGAATTAAAGAGTTATATATTGTCAGAAAATAGTATTACAAGAAAGGTGCCTATGACAAAATGTATCAAGTAAAAATGATGATTATTTTAAAAATTAAAAAAAAAATACAATTAATTAACATTCTAAATTTACAATATTCAAAATCAATTGAGTGAAATCAAAGAAAGTTGAAAAATAAAACTACCTCAATACAACAGATTATGAACCTAACCTCAAATTCTGCATTTTAACCAGCCCTGTCCAACTAAAAACAAAATGGCGGTTCCTTAGTGTAACGAGCGACTAATACCTCGCTCGTTCTTCACTAGATGGCAAGAATTCACATTCATAATTTCGCGCAATCATTTGAAATAAAATATGTGCAAAATTGCTAAAACTCGCGTTCAAATTATAAAATATATAAATTTATAAACGAAATAGTATTCTTAACATGGAACTGATCTGAAAATATCCCTGAATAGGAATCATAAAAATCTCTCTCTCGAATTTAACTTAAAATTAATAAATCATGTAACATAGATTACTTTTAGCTTTTAGAAATATTTACCATTTAGAACTTATATTTTATCTTAACGATCTTCTAGAATTGTGAAATGTTAAATCTGAGAAATCTTATATTCTCATGTGCTGTCAAAATCATAAATTGTAATATTAGACTTAAGGACTTTCTGTCAGTAATAAACTTTCATTCTGTTAATAGATTTTAAGCTAAAGGTGATGTCTGAATTAGAATCGCGTTAGTTAAGACAGTTTTATTACTAATATTTCAATCAATTCGATTAGGGTTAGTTTTGAGAGAAAAACATACAAGAAATTATTGATATACTCCAGACGCGAGTTTGGACATTTCTTTATATTTATGTTTAGTTTAAATTTAAGGCTATGTTATATGAAACCTGGAGCCGATGCACTTAAAGGTTTCCAAGAAAATCCATTTCAGTGGTGAGAGTCGTAGACTAAAGGACTTGGTTAAGATTCTTATAAGGAGTCTGGGAACATGTATTCGTATGTATGTGTCTGTGTGCGCACGTGTGAATAGAGTAATAAGGGTGTGAAAACTAGTGCATAGTTTTGAAAGAGGGCATGCTTTCTTTTTTGGACACTCTTGAGAGTCAGTCGTTAGGAGTCACGCTTCGGAGTTAGTCGTTATAACTTTTTGTAAATTCAGACTTCGCCTTACCACGGTTTCTTATGATTAAATCTAAATAACAAATTATCAATGTTATTTTATTTCAAATTTTCCGGTTTGTTCCTACAATTTGTTCGCGAATAAACCAACCAATCGCCCGAATACCTTCGATCATGCGCATTAGTTGCGGCTCGTAACATAATAATTTGGGGGCTCGTCCGGGATCGCGAATCGGAAAATTCAAATGAACAAGAAGTGTCATAACAGACTTTCAATTATGTGAATAATACTTTATGGAACTGTGACATCAAAAGAACAAGTTGTGACTGAAATATATAAACCTTTTATTAAAAATTGGTCTTATGCATTAAAAAAAAAAAAGTTTATTAATTAAACTCTGAAAATAAAAGTGATTACTATCCAATACATCTATATACAAGGAACTTGTTGCTAATTATAAAGGAATATTCTCTTGGTCTACCCTGAGATCTTCTCTTCATCATGGATCACATAGATCATCGTTGAACTGCATCGCAGGACTCACGGATGTTTATGGCTGCACAAAGGACAACGTTGGATTCATCGTCTCTACATCGGGAACAGGAAACAGAAAAAATTTGTAGTGAATAGTGAGAAGAAAATTCTGTGTTGTGAAAAAAAAAAAAAAAAAAAAAAAATCTGTTAAAGTGTCTAGTGAGCTATCTTAACGGATACTTCCCTTCTCTTCAATAAGGACAATAAGGTTTGAATAGAATTTAAGCGAATTATTATAAATTTAAGAATATCTTATAAATTACATCTTAGGTAGTGAATCGTCTTCCTTTCCTTCTAAAATAAGTACATATTAAATTCAATTAAACTTAGATTAATATTATATATATTGTAAACAGTTTTTCTTTAAATTTAATATTAGTAACAATTTTTATTCATTTCTCGTAAAATTCGATGAATTTGGATCAATATAATAGCAGACATGTTATCAAACATGTCACTTTAAAATTAGTAACAATATTTTTATTCAATTCATAGTGTTTTCATTTTAATTTTGGTAAAATGCCTAGAAGATCTACAAGGAAACGGACGATTCCTACACCGAGCCGGACTGAAATTTCAGACGAAAATCAGTCCTCTATAAGAAACAATGTTGCGGGAAATTCTATTAACGACAATCAAGTTCGAAATAACGAGAATTCTATCGCTATAAATTATTCTCAGAATCCTTCCACTATTGAGCGCATAAATAGTGAAGATATGACCGATGTTAGCGGACTGTCGAATTCAATGCGTAACAATAACGATAGAAATAATCTGACAATCGGAATTCGACATCCATTGATAAATAATCACGAGACTGAAAGTTTTGCAGAAATAAGAGACTCAGATGCAGGATGTTCATTTCAATCTATTAAAGGCAATGATATTACAGTTTTAAAGGCCTTAATTGATGTAATTCCACCTTTCACAGGGCAAGATGGTTCTTTTCAAATCTTCTCTAAAGAATGTAAATTTGCCGAACAAAGTATCAATCCTGCACTGCGACCTCTTTTTGCAAGATTTTTACGTTCAAAAATTCAGGGAGATGCACAAATATATATCAGGAATTTTCACTTCAGTTCCGTAGAAGAATTATTATCAATTTTAGAAAAAGCATTTGGAATTTCGAAAAGTTTATTTCAAATACAATCAGAGATCGCTCATATCAAACAGATGAAAAATGAAACCATTCTTTCTTATGGTGCCCGCGTTATGAATCTTTTTAACAAAATAGTTGAAATAACAAAACAACAATCCCCTGCGCACGTTGCTGAAATTAAAATTAAAGAATATAACTTGGAAGTCGCGACCTGTTTTCGCTTGGGTTTAGAAGGAGAACTAGAGACTAGAGTTCGACAAGAGAATCCCTACACCCTCAATGATGCCATTAATATTGCTATTCAAGCAGAAAAAGATCTCTCAAGACGAAAGAGATTGAGAGCCGAAACAAATAATGAAATTTATTTACCTGACAGAAACATGTGTCCTACTTCTGGGTCGAATAATTCAAATAAAAACCTAAAGCCTTGCTATCAAATAAAAAATCAATTTCAAAAACCCTTAAATAATCTAACATGCTACACTTGCGGAGAAAACGGGCACACCTCACGAAATTGTGCTAAGCGAAACACGAATCCCGTTCCTAATGCACATAAATTTAAAAATAAAGATTTTCGAAATTCTAATTTTAATAATAAAAGAATTAAAACAGAATGCACGTATTGTAACTTAGGAGGACATACCTTCGAAACTTGCTATAAAAGAAGAGCTGAAGAAGCTGAAAAGGCTCTTGAAAATTATAAAAAAACTCCCTCGACTTCGAATGATTTAAACTTGACAAATGCTCGACGACCGGGTGCAACGACGAGCAGGGATTCAAACAACTTGCACCAATCCGCCGGACAATCCTTACAATCACAAAACAAGCAAACGAGAAACTCATCTTAGTAGATGTAAATTCATCAAATTTACATAAAGGTAAAGGCACATTTCTAATCGACACTGGTTGTGATTTAAATTTATTAAAGGAAAGTTGCATAACGGGGAAAATTCGGAAAAATAAATCAGAAATATTTTATTTAACAGGAGTAGGTCATGGTATGATAAAAACTCGTGGTTTCATAGAGATTAAAATTAACGATAAAAAAACTAAATTTCATATAGTAGATAAAACATTCAACATTCAATCTTGCGGCATTTTAGGACTACAATTTTTAAAGGAAAATTCCGCAATTATGTTCTTCAATAACGAAAATGTTATCTTAAATATTAAAGAAATTAATCATATTAAAAATCAATTAATTACATTGCCCGCGCGATCAAGGAAAATAATCACACTCAATACAAATAGTAATTTAAAAGAAGGATTTCTGGAGCGAATTGACGCAGGAAATGGAATATTTTTAGAAAATAGTCTTGTAGGATGTGAAAATGGAAAAATAAAGGTTTTTGCAATAAATTCAACCCTCCGCGATGTTGAACTAACCCTACCGCCGGTCGAAATACAAGAATTTGAAGTCTTGAACCCAGATGAACCTAAGGGAAAAATCAGTCATAATCTTGAGCAATCAAGCACCTTAAACACTCGATTATCAAAAATACTAGAAGTTCTCGATCTCTCCTGCTTAAATGATGAAGAAAAGTCAAGTTTAATAGAAGTTATTTCTAAGTACCCACACCGATTTAAAATTGAAGGCGATATTTTAGGTACCACTAATGTTGTCATGCATGAAATACGTACTGCAGATGAAAATCCTACTTTCCAAAGGCAGTATAGAATCGCGGAAATTCATAGTGAAGAAATCCTCAATCAAACCAATGAATTAATCAAAACAAACTTTATCGAGGAATCGGATTCTCCGTATAACTCACCGATTTGGATAGTCCCAAAAAAACCTGATGCTCAAGGTAACAAACGCTGGAGAATGGTGATCGATTTTCGTCAGCTTAATAAAAAAACAATTAGTGATGCATATCCCCTTCCCAATATCACTCATATCCTTGACCAGTTAGGAGGCGCACAATATTTCTCTACTTTAGATCTTGCAATGGGATTCCATCAGGTCCCAATGCATCCCAATTCGAAATCTAAAACAGCTTTCTCCACTCCTTATGGACACTTTCAATTCAAAAGAATGCCTTTTGGACTTAAAAACGCCCCAGAAACATTTCAACGATTAATGAATAAAGTCTTATCAGGTCTTCAAGGGCACGAAATCCTCGTGTATATGGATGACATAGTCATCTACGCCCGATCCTTACAGGAACATACAAAAAAATTAACAATTTTACTAGAAAGACTCGAAACTGCAAACCTTACCTTAGAACCCTCCAAGTGCATGTTTCTCAGAAAGGAAGTTGGCTACCTAGGCCACATAATTTCTAATGAAGGAGTCAAGCCAGATCCAAAAAAAATCGAAGCCGTTAGGAAATTCCCTCGACCTAAAACAATTAAAAATATCAAAGAATTTCTAGGTCTTTCCGGGTACTATAGGCGCTTTATACAGAATTTTTCAACGATTGCAAAACCGTTATCTTACCTATTAAAGAAAAACGTTAGATTTTCTTGGACTAACATCCAACAAACAGCCTTCGATAAATTAAAAAATACATTATGTACTTACCCACTTTTACAGTACCCAAATTTTGCTAAACCTTTTACCGTCTCTACAGACGCTTCAAATTATGGAATTGGTGGTGTTTTAAGCCAATATACTTCAGGAAAAGATCTTCCAGTCGCCTATGCCTCTCGAACCCTGTCAGATACGGAAACAAATTATTCGACAATAGAAAAAGAACTTTTAGCGATTTTGTTTTGCGTTGAGACATTTAGGCCTTATCTTTACGGAAGGAAATTTACCTTAGAAACAGATCACAGGTCTCTTGTGTGGCTACATAACGTGAAGAATCCTGGTTCCAAATTAACACGCTGGCGTTTTCGATTGAGTGAATATGACTATGATATTGTTTACAAGAGGGGAAGCATTAATTCTAATGCAGATGCGTTATCGCGAAATCCTTTGCAAGAGATGGAAACAAATCTTGATATTGATAATGAGGATCTACCTTCCGATGAATTAGATCCATTAGATCCATCTTTCCTTAATTCTCACGAGGTGACAACACCTGTGACACCTACTAACCAAAACACCAGATCTAATTCGGAGGAAATGGATAAAAACATTGAATTTACTTTTTTCGATTACGAATATGACGAACCTTCTTGTGAGACAAGTCAAACAGAATTTTGTTACGTTTGCAAATTTGATATGGACTCCAATGACAGTGACGAGGTCTATGACACCACTGATGAAGATGAAGAGATTTGTACTACCGATGGTAGGTCTCTTACTGGCAGTATTGTCGATGACAATGACTGTGTGGCTAAGCCTTTCGGTCTTGCAGCTATCCCTAGTTCTGAGACAAGAAACATTAATTCTGAGGGTTCCAGCCGGATTGCACTATTCAGACCGACTGGTGAAAGTCAAATTGATAATGTATTATTGACTAAGTTAACAAGTCATGGCGCTATCCTTGGTTCCGAACTGCCATGTGCCGTTTCTGAGAGTTCCACGCGGACTGCATTACCCATGTTTGTTGACAAGGTCACTGATTATGAAGTTGGCGAGGTCACCGAATTGGAGCACCGTAACAGTATTGATAAAATTCAATTAAATGATTACCATAAGACTGACATTATAGAAGAAAGCGACAGTGATTTGGACTCAGAATTCTCAATCAATGAATTTACTGTAATTTCCAAATTAATTGACAGCTTTGTTATAAATTCTGAAAAGATCGGGCCATTAACTCAGAGCAAACAAAATTCTTCATGCTATCCAATATCTCAAACCGACTCACCCTTACAAGAGGAATTTGAAATTTCTCAAAATGAAAACGAAATTTTCCACACAAACGAGGATAACCAAATAAACAAATTTGACTCGACATTTATCCAACATTCAAAGGATAAACTGTATATGAGAAATGATCATTTAGGGTTGTTTATATCAGCCGACTGTGTACTGACAACTGAAACTGCTCGCGAATTAATTCAAGTGAAAAGAATAAATTATGATCATTTAAAAATAGAAAATTTCCAAAATTTACAAGTAGGAAATGTCATCGTACACAAGTATGAAAATTTTTATACCTTTTATTTAATTATAAAAGAAAACTTTGACTCAAAAATTTACACGACGGACCTATTAAAAACACTTACTGGACTAAAATACGCAATGGACGCATTAGAAGTAACACACATTAGCATTTCACGAATAGGTAATGGACTAAATCAAATATCATTTCCTTTCATAGAAAAAGAACTCAAAAAAATTTTTGTTGATAGAAGTTATATAATTACCGTATCTTATGGCGAAATCGAAACACCGTTTGACAATGACCGTTCTGAAATTATTAAAGAATATCACTCTTCAACTGTAGGTGGACATAAAGGTAGCAATAAAACTTATAACAGAATTAGAGAAAATTTCTACTGGCCCAATATGCGCGAAGAAATTAGAGATTTTGTTCGAAATTGTGGAAAATGTAAAGAAAATAAATTAGTCTGAATTAAAACGAAATTACCCATGAGAATAACAGACACTCCTTCCGAAGCATTCGGAAAAATCGAAATTGATATTGTCGGACCTTTACCAGAGACAGGAAATAAAAATAAATATATACTAACCATCCAATGTAATTTAACGAAGTATTCTGATGCTATCCCACTTCCAGACACGCAATCCACGACAATTGCCACAGCTTTAGCGGAAAATTTCATCTCTCGTTTAGGCTGTCCTCAAATTATCCACACAGATCAGGGTTCTAATTTTACAAGCCGGATTATGTCGACATTCTGTAAAATCTTCAAAGTAAAACAAATCCAATCAACTGCTTTTCATCCACAATCTCTTGGTTCGCTTGAACGCAGCCATCATGTTTTGATTCAATATTTAAAAATTTATTGTCAGAAATCCAATTGGGATCGATGGCTCCGTTTTGTAATATTTTCTTACAACACTTCCACCCACGAATATACTGGATTTACCCCTCATGAACTGATTTTCGGAAAAAAGGCAAATATTCCATCCGAATTTTCCAAACAACAAATTCCTCTCACTTATAATTTATTCCTGAAAACATTATATGACAAAATAGTAGAAACCCAAAGTCAGGCAAAAACAAGATTAGAATCAGCTAAAGAAAAAGCAAAAAAATATTACGATCAAAAACTAAATACTCAACAATATTCACTTAACAATATGGTTTATTTATTGAATCAAAAATCTTCTAAACTCGATAAAGAATATCTTGGACCTTATAAAGTAGTAAGTATTTTAAATGATTTCAACGTCGAAATTGATTTGGGTAAAGGAAAAACCAAAATCGTCCATATGAACCGTTTACGGCCTCAAGCTCTACAAATATTTCCAGATTAAAATTATTTAAATTTTCAAACTCAACTAATTGATTTAAAAATGTAATAACATTCATATATTTTATTTTATTTTTCTCTCCTTCTCGTACTTGCCGGTTGGCAAAACCAGGTTTTAAATCAGATTTAAATCCTCTCTTCCTCACTTCCTTTATGAGAGGGAAGAGGAAACACAAGAGCGACTAAAACCTCGCTCATTAATTTAAAATTCCTTATCATTTTTATTGTAAGATCACAATATGAAAATTATTAAAAAAAAAAAAAAAACCTTAGAACACACGAATAAGATTTATATTTAATCCTTATAATCGCACTGTTAACTCGTAATTATCATTATATTTTTTTTTCTTTTTCCTTTCCTTTGTTTTTTTTTTACACTTGTTGAATAATTTACAATCACGATTCCGAATTGTTTTCTAATGATATGACATTTCGTCTGCCTAGTGAAAATAAAACTTATAAAGGGGAAGGTGTAACGAGCGACTAATACCTCGCTCGTTCTTCACTAGATGGCAAGAATTCACATTCATAATTTCGCGCAATCATTTGAAATAAAATATGTGCAAAATTGCTAAAACTCGCGTTCAAATTATAAAATATATAAATTTATAAACGAAATAGTATTCTTAACATGGAACTGATCTGAAAATATCCCTGAATAGGAATCATAAAAATCTCTCTCTCGAATTTAACTTAAAATTAATAAATCATGTAACATAGATTACTTTTAGCTTTTAGAAATATTTACCATTTAGAACTTATATTTTATCTTAACGATCTTCTAGAATTGTGAAATGTTAAATCTGAGAAATCTTATATTCTCATGTGCTGTCGAAATCATAAATTGTAATATTAGACTTAAGGACTTTCTGTCAGTAATAAACTTTCATTCTGTTAATAGATTTTAAGCTAAAGGTGATGTCTGAATTAGAATCGCGTTATTTAAGACAGTTTTATTACTAATATTTCAATCAATTCGATTAGGGTTAGTTTTGAGAGAAAAACATACAAGAAATTATTGAGATACTCCAGACGCGAGTTTAGACATTTCTTTATATTTATGTTTAGTTTAAATTTAAGGCTATGTTATATGAAACCTGGAGCCGATGCACTTAAAGGTTTCCAAGAAAATCCATTTCAGTGGTGAGAGTCGTAGACTAAAGGACTTGGTTAAGATTCTTATAAGGAGTCTGGGAACATGTATTCGTATGTATGTGTCTGTGTGCGCACGTGTGAATAGAGTAATAAGGGTGTGAAAACTAGTGCATAGTTTTGAAAGAGGGCATGCTTTCTTTTTTGGACACTCTTGAGAGTCAGTCGTTAGGAGTCACGCTTCGGAGTTAGTCGTTATAACTTTTTGTAAATTCAGACTTCGCCTTACCACGGTTTCTTATGATTAAATCTAAATAACAAATTATCAATGTTATTTTATTTCAAATTTTCCGGTTTGTTCCTACAATTTGTTCGCGAATGAACCAACCAATCGCTCGAATACCTTCGATCATGCGCATTAGTTGCGGCTCGTAACATTAGTGATTATAGTTTGTATGTGCAAAGTTTTCTTACCAAAGCGGCGCTGCACGCGGCACGCTTTCGAAAGGCGACAAATATTTAAACATTTTAAATAATTAAGTTTCTGAAAAATATGAAATGAAAAAATGTTCCTAAAATGATTCTGGGACATAAAATACACATTTTCCATAAATCAATTAATACAAAATAAAAAAAAGAACACATTAAGTTTCGTAAAATGTATACTGTGGATGCGCAGAAAGAATTCTTGAGACCTTGAACAAAATTTTTGTTATGTTATCCCCATAAAACTGAAAATATATTACAAAATATATAAAAAGCTTAAGCTTCTAAATAGAAATATTTTCCATTTTTATTTTCCAGCATCAAACAATTTCAAAACACTTTCTTTGATGTAAAGAAATGTTTTGTTTCAATGAAACATAATTTTTTTGATTCAAACAAAATATCTTTTAACCAAATAAATATTGGTTCGAATCAAATAAATTTCTGCCTTGCATCAAGCATATTATATCTTTGACCATATATCAATGCATTAATTTCTTTGTTTTGAAGAAAAATTAATTTGATTCAAACAAATATTTATTTGGTTGAAAGATGTTTTCTTTGAATCAAACAAATTTTATTTCATTATTTAAACAAATCATTTCTTTAAATCAAAGAAAGTTGTTCAAACTAATCATTATATTTGATTCAAACAAATCATTTTTCTGAGTATACAATTTCCAAGCTTTGGAGGTTTCAAAATGCTAAAGGCAGCTAATATCTTGTATATTTGCAAGAAGGTTGGGGTACAAGGATGATCGTTTGTTCCTCCAGCTAATCTGATAGTGCCAAAAAATCTCTAAACAAAAGGAAAGGAACACAAAATTAATGAAAGTTTTATACAGTATTGGTAATATTCCATTCGAAATCTCATACTGAATAAAATATTTTTATCTTGTTCAGTTAAATTTTCTGAAATTAAGGAAGCGTAAGAAATACTAAATGGATTTTGAATGCAACACCAACGACACTATATTTCGTATATAAATCCATTTTGTAAAAAAATATAAAAGTGATATTAATATTTAAATATTAATATCTCCTTTATTCCTTTATAGCAGTACATAATAACTTTTTTAAAATTTTTATATTTAATTGTCCACATATCACTGCATTTATATTATTTTTTTGAGGTGAAATTAAGTTGAAAAATGGAAAAAAAAATGAAAAATTCTGAACAAGGAACGAAGTTGATGAGAGTTGTAATTAGTTGGAAATCATTATGAATAATTAAAGAAAAAAGAATATAAAGTAAGGTGCATATTAATTTATATTTTTAAAATGGTTAACTAACATTAATAAAAACAGTATAATAAGAGGAATTAAATTTGTTTTTCATTTTCAAAACCAAAAGTAGTCTATCTATACGTTCGTTTTCTTCCTGTCTAACAGTCAGGAAATGTGAAAGTTGAAATTTAGGGAAACAAAAAGTTGTAAAAATTCAAAGTATTTTCATACCTTAAAAGCGGATCCTACAAATTAGAAAAATTAATTATTAGAAACAAAATAGAAAATATGTAACTTAGAAATACATTAAAAGTATTTTTATATTTTTTTTATGAATGATTTCACGAATTTGAATTTTTACAACTTTGTTTCCCTAAATTTAAACTTTCACAGCATCTAGGTAAAAATATTTACAGTTTCTTTCATATACATCGGATATTTTCCGTAAATCTACCTTTGTGATAGATGAACAAAAATTTTGAAAAGTTCATTGCTTTAGGTGTTATTAAAAATGGTTAAAACTATGAAATTTGGACTTTTTTTGCATTATTATTGTCAATGCTGCACAAAAACACTTCATTTTTAAGTCACTAAATGCAAAATTTCATTACCTCTGACGTGATTTCTAGAAATGTAATTTATTCGATCTATTACTAAAATTACGAGCTTTAAGGGCATGTGATACTTGAGAAGAGTAGCAAGTTTATATGAATAATCTGGTCCAGTTTCTACTTGTTTGTATCTAAAGTACATAAAATGTTGTTTCCGAAATTTCGTGAATGTTAGAGAGGATGAAAATGAACGTATAGATAGACTACTTTTGGTTTTGAAAATGAAAAAAAAAATTTAATTGCTCTTATTATACTGCTGTCACGTCCCGCGACTCTACCGCCACAAGTAACAAGCAGATTAAGAAATCAATAAAGGGATCAAGACAGAATTACAGCGAGTGTGGTTTTATCGACGCAGGTTATAGACAAATCTACAGATCAATAGGATGATCACTATGAAATTACCATGTGTCGTTATAATACCCATGCATGATAACAAATCGACTGAGCCAGAGAGAAAGTGAATGAAGCCCTACAGTACCAACGCACTACTACATGCATTTACCACACACACTACAGTCACAACATGTAACTTGTAATAGCATGTAACTTGTAATAACATGCGACTGGTGATAGCATATGATTGGTAAAAACATGTGACTGGTCATAACATATTACTCGTCATAGTTGACCTTTCAAAGTTCTATAAAAAGCGAAAGTTCCAATAGAAGTTAGTTCAGTTCAGTTAGTAGTCAACGTGCGATTTCTAAAATATAACCAACGCGAGTCCAGTCCAGTACCATCATCTCTACACGGCGAGTCTAGTCCAGTTCCATCATCTCTGCACTACGAGTTCAGTCCAGCCTCATCAGATTTTACCGCTATACCCAGACTAATTCTTACTCGACGCTGAGTTCAACGACTTTAAAAGTGAAGGGGAATCGCCTTCCAAATTCTCTTTGAAAGTGGGATCACAGAATCAACTAGATCAACCGTCTGGACTACGAATTTCCTATCGAACAACAACTATCTCAGGATTACAACGAAGACTCAAGTTGCCACATTCGCTTTACTGGACTCAATCAATCATCAAGCAATTTACAACTCAGGGTAATCACAAGGGTATTTCAAAATTTCAATTCAATTTCCATTTCCATGGTGCTTACTCAATATAATTTTACTGTCAATAAAGATATTTTATATCATTAACCATTCTCAATCACTGTCTATTCCTCATGCCTTAGAGAGGATCCTTCCGATCCTTACATAAAACGAGGAGATCTTTTAAGAAGAGAAGTGTTACGTTTCTGACGTAAGACTGTTTTTATTAATGTTAGTTAACTATTTTATAAATAGAAATTAATATTCACCTTATTTTATATTCTATTTTCTTTAATTATTCATAATGATTTCCAACTAATTACAACTCTCATCAACTTCGTTCCTTGTTCAGCATTTTTCATTTTTTTTTTCCATTTCTCAACTTAATTTTACCTCAAAAAAATAATATAAATGCAGTGATATGTAGACAATTAAATATAAAAATTTTAAAAAATTTATTATTCAATGCCATAAAGGAATAAAAGAGATATTAATATTTAAATATTAATATCAGCTGAATGTTTCAAAATAGTTTTTCTACGAGATAAATATGAATAAAAAGGGGAAAATTTAATTAAAAATATTAAAATAATATTAATATTTAAAGTCTGATCCCTTTTTGTTTATGGCATTGAATAATATATTTTTAAAATTTTTTTAGTAAATTCTTCGTATGCTACTGTGAATTTTCAGGGAGTGATGGTACAGTTAGCGCCGCGTGTGACGGTTCGGAAAAATAACTTAGGAATTCAACTTAGGACACTAAGGGGGTCAAGTTAGATTCGTGAAATACGGGCTGATGCATACGGCTGCTGTGTATGCATTGGTAGGTATACATTGTACCATAGTTTTAGTTGCCCAAATTTTCAATTGCCCATAAAATCACCAGAAGTCACTATATTTGAAAAGCAGTGTTTGACGAAGATTATGAAAGGAATGCGTTAGCAAAAATTGCAAGTATATGTCAAATATTAGCGGTAGAGAGCGCTTCAGGGAATTGTACAGGAATCCTGCATCTTGCAATCCTCGCAGTTTTTGCCAACACATTCCTTTCATAATCTTCGTCTAACACTGCTTTTCAAATATAGTGACGTCTAGTGATTTTATGGGCAATTGAAACTTTGGACAACTAAGACTATGGTACAATGTATACCTACCGGAAGTAGAAACAGTCGTATGCATCAGCCCGTATTTCACGATTCTAACTTGACCCCGTTAGTGTCCTAAGTTGAATTCCTAAGTTAGTTTGCCGAACCGTCACACGCGGCGCTAACTGTACCATCACTCCCTGAAAATTCACAGTAACATACGAAGAATTGGGAATTTGCACATTTTTTTTTGTGATGAAAAAATGAAATTTGGGGGTCACTTTTGCATACAAAATTTTTTTCTGAATTTTTTAGTTAATAATCATTTATTAATGAGCGTTTGAAAAGTGTAAATTTTAAATTTTCCGAAAACGTTTCGGAAACAGCCGAATGCTACTGATGATACGGTGACGTCACATCGTTGTATACGATCGCTCTGTGTCACATCTTTGTATAGAAGACCAATTGAAAATTGTATAAAATGTCGAAAAAACGGCTTATAAATGGTGTTTTGTCGATGAGTGTCATAATTCGACAATCAACACACCCGATAAAACTTTTTTTCCGGTTCCGGTAAATCCGATTGTGCGAAATAAATGGTTTGAAAGTGCACAACGGCGAGATATGCTAGGAAATAGTAACATGTTTTGCTGTCAAGATCATTTTGACGTAAGTATACTTTCTTCTTTTGTTCATAATATTATGTTATCTGTAAATAAACTGTAATTGAAAAAAGATATAGATTTATTTATATTTATAATTATAGAAGTAAAAAAAATCTAACCTCAATTTGTCGATGTGTAAATAATAATATGATTTAAAAAGTTATTACTTTACGTCTAAGGAGCAGGTTTTATAGAGAAAATCATGATCATAAATTTATGTGATACAAATTAAGAATGTTAAACATAGAACTTGCTGTTATTACTGTTTTCAAATTTTTCAATAAAGAGTTTTCACGCTGTAGCTTCGAAAAAATTTTACAATAATAATGCGGTTAAATTAATTTATAAATTATGAAATAATAATTACGTGAGTGAATTATTTCAGTTAAAAGAGGATATGGAAAATTACGTAAAGTACTCTTTAACTGGGAAACCAATACAGATTAAAAAAGGTGTTTTTCCGCATTTTCTCGATTGCCAAAAACATCGTAGTAATAAGGAAACTCCAACTCCTCGACCTGCTTTTGTTAAACTCAACCGTAAAAGAGCAATTTTGGAAATTTTATCATTATAATGGTAAACTTAACGACTATCACTCTCTCAATGAAACTTTATTGGATATTATACTATTTAAATATTAAAAATTCAAGCAGTTAACAAATAATTCATGTCATTAGAACTAATTAAATTAAGAAACAAATGAACTAATATTTATAATGACGAATAATTAATTATTAATAAATCATTCAAACGAATTAATTTATATTTATATCACACATTTTACCAATAATATTCTCATCTTCTTTAATAACGTAATAATAATTCAACTATGTACTAAATACATTAACTTATACATGAGTGATTTTTCATTATCATCAATTAGTAGTTTTTTCTTTTATTTGAATTGACAGAGTAGAATAATTATAATTTGTAACTTTTACTTACAAAGTGGCTTTGACACCACGGATTTCTGGTGCGGCATATTTAGGGTTAGATGTAAAATATTCCAACACCATAAACATAGAAATTTTTGGAAGACTTCCCGAGTCTGCTTTTACGAAGCCACTATCCATCTTAGGAGGCATTTTTAACTAAATAAACCATTTTATTTATTGTTGAGAACTTCACGTGCACTTGGTTTGCATGTTGCCGATACGAAAATACAACGGTTTGACGTTAGAGACGCTTGACCGCCAAAGCAGTCCGTTTCAAACGATCATTATCATTGAATCCTTCGCAAATCCACAATTAATGAGTAAAAAGAAAACGCTATTGTAATTATTTTTTATTTAATATAAACTTTAGATTGCATTTATAAAATTGCATAATTTTTTTGCATGCAAATTCCCAATTTAATATAAAAAAATTTTAAAATATATTATTCAATGCCATAAAAAAAAGAGATCAGACTTTAAATATTAATATTATTTTAATGTTTTTAATTAAAATTTCCCCTTTTTATTCATATTTATCTCGTAGAAAATCTATTTTGAAACATTCTGCTGATATTAATATTTAAATATTAATATCTCTTTTATTCCTTTATAGTATTACATGATAACTTTTTTAAAATTTTTATATTTAATTGTCCACATATCAGTGCATTTATATTATTTTTTTAAGGTAAAATTAAGTTGTAATTAGTTGGAAATCATTATGAATAATTAAAGAAAATAGAATATAAAATAAGGTGAATATTAATTTATATTTTTAAAAGAGTTAACTAAGATTAATAAAAACAATATAATAAGAGCAATTAAATTTCTTTTTCATTTTCATAACCAAAAGTAGTCTATCTATACGTTCGTTTTCATCCTCTTTAACAGTCACGAAATGTGAAAGTTGAAATTCAGGGAAACAAAAAGTTGTAAAAATTCAAAGTATTTTCATACCTAAAAAGCGGATCCTACAAATTGGGAAAATTAATTATTAGAAACAAAATAGAAAATATGTAACTTACGAAATACAATAAAAGTATTTTTATATTTTTTTATGAATGATTTCACGAATTGTATTTTTACAACTTTGTTTCCCTAAATTTAAACTTTCACAGCATCCAGGTGAAAATAATTACAGTTTCTTTCATATACATCGGATATTTTCCGTAAATCTAACTTTGTGATAGATGAACAAAAATGTTGAAAAGTTCGTTGCTTTAGGTGTTGTTAAAAATGGTCTAAACTATGAAATTTGGACTTTTTTTGCATTATTTTTGTCAATGTAACACAAAAACACTTTGTTTTTAGGTCACTAAATGCAAAATTTCATTACCTCTGACGTGCTCTCTAAATCTGAATCAGTGAACGGCCGCTGATTCGCGGTGTCTATTCACTGATGGCAGCAGCTATAAGTCTTTCACTGACAATCAGTGAAATTCGACTGATGAATCAGTGAAATAGATTGAACTATCTTTTTGATTCAGTGAAAGCTTCAGGTGGGAGTAATAAAACCAGCAATATATTTTAATGATCGATAAACTCGTTTATTTTAGGCTAAACAACACTAAAACGAAATTACGTAATTATTATTATTTTTAAGGAACGATAAATCAGTAAAGTGTAGATGAAAGTTTTGAATTCGCGAATTCAAAAGTTATGTTCACGTGACGCGTTCACTGATTCCTCAGTGAAATCAAAGCAGGGCACTGATTCATCAGTTGATATATTTCCACTGATATAATCAGTGACTATTTCACTGATTCAAGTTTTGAGAGTTTCTACTTGTTTGTTTCCAAAGTACATAAAATGTTGTTTCCAAAATTTCGTGAATGTTAGAGAGGATAAAAACGAACGTATAGATAGACTCCTTTTGGTTTTGAAAATGAAAAAATAATTTAAAAGCTCTTATTATACTGTTTTTATTAATGTTAGTTAACTATTTTAAAAATATAAATTAATATTCACCTTATTTTATATTCTATTTTCTTTAATTATTCATAATGATTTCCAACTAATTACAACTCTCATCAACTTCGTTCCTTGTTCAGCATTTTTCATTTTTTTTCTCCATTTTTCAACTTAATTTTACCTCAAAAAAATAATATAAATGCAGTGATATGTAGACAATTAAGTATAAAAATTTAAAAAAATTTATGATTCAATGCCACAAAGGAATAAAAGAGATATTAATATTTAAATATTAATATCAGTTGAATGTTTCAAAATAGTTTATGTACGAGATAAATATGAATAAAAAGGGGAAAATTTAATTAAAAATATTTAAATAATATTAATATTTTTAAGTCTGATCCCTTTTTGTTTATGGCATTGAATAATATATTTTTTTTATTTTTTTAGTAAATTCTTCGTATGCTACTGTGAATTTTCAGGGAGTGATGGTACAGTTAGCGTCGCGTGTGACGGTTCAGCAAACTAACTTGGGAATTCAACTCAGGACACAAACGGGGCGCCATTTTCTTTTCTGATGCATGCGGCTGGTAGAAACACTAGAAACGACTGATCTTCTAGAGAGAGAGAAAGAGAAGGTAAGGTTGGTGAAGCTCTTTCATTTTACTAGCACATGCGCAGCTCTTTGTACATTTTTCTAAGACTGACATGATAATAGTGCTTTCATACCTCTCCGGCTGCGAGCCGAGAAATGCATTTAGAGTACTTCATTGGCACATTCTGTTGCCCAACAAACAGGAATCAATACAATGGATCAAACAACTTCTATAGATGAATTTGCCTTACCGCATCTTGTGAGTCATGAAAACACCTTTAGGTTGTATATTTTTTCCGTAGGTATACATTGTACCATAGTTTTAGTTGTCCAAAGTTTCAATTGCCCATAATATCACCAGACGTCACTATATTTGAAAAGCAGTGTTAGACGAAGATTGTGAAAGGAATGTGTTGGCAAAAACTGCGAGGATTGCGAGATGCAGGATTCCTGTACATTTCCGTGAAGCGCTCTCTACCACCTATATTTGATATATACTTGCAATTTTTGCCAACGCATTCCATTCATAATCTTCGTCAAACACTGCTTTTCAAATATAGTGACTTCTGGTGATTTTATGGGCAATTGAAACTTTGGGCAAATAAAACTATGGTACAATGTATACCTACCATTATATTATACTGACGCCTGGCCGAGCACTTTTTCGGTCGTGCCTCCACGTCGCAGGACCAGGTCGAATTGAGGGCAGTGTATCACCCTCGCTTATCGAATTATAGTTTCCTAGCCTATTCCTAAAAAATCTCAAATCGTCGTATCATAGAAGACCCTAGGTTTGAGAGTCACGCATAAAGGTGTTTTTATACCTCTCCGGCTGCGGGCTGGCAAATTCATCTATAAAAGTTGATTGGTCCATTCTGCTGAATCCTGTTTGTTGAGCAACGGAATGTGCCAATAGAGTACTCTAAATGCATTACTCGGCCCGCAGCCGGAGAGGTATAAAAGCATCATAACATTCTGGAGAGAGGAAAGGTTAAATTCGGTGACAATTTCTCTTAAACCCTCCAACATCTGCAAGTACTTGGAGAGCTAGAAACTGGACACCCTTTTTTTTCTCCTTGGTCGATGGGTCGGAGCAGCCCCCTGTATCTTGCCACCAAATGCATAAGAAAAAATTATGTGAAAGTTGACTGCCGCCGGTGGCAGCGCTGACTGTTCATAGGCCCTAGATTAAAAAAATGCATGGGAAAGAGCATAAAAAATTAATTTTCTTCTTATAAAAACTATTTTATCGCATTTTCTTATACATGACAATAATCTAATAAGATCTTCATATTTTTCACAAAAATTTATTCTCTCCGAAAAGGTTAAGAAATTCAATTTAGGCAGAACATCTAATTTCTAAATTCTGGCGGGAATTGCATTATTTGTATCAAGTTTTTTATTTTATTATTGTTTTGCGTTCATTTAAATATTAATACTAATAATTAACGTCGTTATAATAAAATTTGATAATTTTTCATATTATATAACACATATATAATACTTGTATAACATATAACAAAAAAAATATAATACATTTACTATATATTACTACTGTAATTAAATGAAACTCCTTTTCAAAAAAAACATTTCAAAAATACTGTTTGGAATTTAGACTAAAATTTGTTAATATTGTCACGTCCCGCGACTCTATCACCTAGAGTAATAAACAATTTAAGGAACCAATGAAGAGATCAAGGCAACATTACCACGTCCTTGATTATATTGACTCAACAGCAAGATCTAACAAGAAATAGGAAGATCGTTAAAATCGAAAGGCAAATCTAAATAGATATATTTGGCTGTGACATTAACGCCAAGTAATAAATTTCATCGGAACGTGACTCATCGGTAAAGGCAACTCATTCGATTATAACACCAAAATATGGAAAGGATCGTACACCTTGTTTTTACTTCCACAGTAGTTGACCTTTTCGTTAGAATCGAATAACAGATAAAATGGACTTGATATATTTGACTATGACACTAATGCGAGGTAATAAATTTCATCGAAGCATAAGTGATCAGAGAAGGCAACTCATCCGATCTTAAAATACCAAATATGGAAAAGATGATACACCTTGTTTTTACTTCCACATTAGTTGACCTTTTCGTTAGAATCGAATAACAGATGAAATAGATTGCGACATTAGTGCCAGGTAATGAATTTCATTGGAGCACGAGTCATCAGAGAAGGCAACTCATCCGATCTTAATACCAAATATGGAAAAGGCAGTACACCTTGTTTTGCTCCCACCATGGGCAACCTTGCAAAAGTTCTATAAAAAGCGAAAGTTCTAATAGAGATCAGTTCAGTCTACATCCGATTTCTACAATGTAACCAACGCGAGTTCAGTCAGTTCAGTCACTTAGTCGACATCCAATTTCTATAATGTAACCAACGTGAGTTTAGTCAGTCAGTCGACATCCGATTTTCACAATGTAACCAACGCGAGTCCAGTCCAGTACCATCATCTCTACACGGCGAGTTCAGTTCAGTCTAGTCCAGTTTTATTATCTCTACGCTACGAGTTCAGTCCAGCCTCATCAGATTTTACCGCTACTCAGACGAATTCCTACTCGACGCTGAGTTCAACAACATTAGAAAGTGAAGGGGAATCACCGTCCAAAATTCTCTCTAAACTTGGATCAAGAATCGACTAGACCAACCGTCTCGACAACGAATTTCCCATCAACAAGTACTATTTCAAGGATCTCAAAGAGGACTCACCTGACCACCTTCGCTCCACTGGACTCAATAAATCATCAGTCAAATTTCACTCGGGGTAATTACAAAGGTACATCTAAATTTCAATTCGATTTCCAATTCTATGATGCTTATTCGTTTCTCAATTTGATTGTCAATAAACATACTTTATATCAATAACCATTATCAATCACTGACTTCTCCTCATCCCTTAGAGAGGATCCT
This sequence comes from Diplolepis rosae, assembly GCA_030998225.1. Taxonomy (NCBI): domain Eukaryota; kingdom Metazoa; phylum Arthropoda; class Insecta; order Hymenoptera; family Diplolepididae; genus Diplolepis; species Diplolepis rosae. The sequence continues at coordinate 427,926 of JAPYXD010000148.1, read as the reverse complement.
TTTCGATCCTAACATTAAACGAGGAATCTTTTAAGAAGAGAAATGTTACGTTTCTGACGTAACAATATTATACTATGAAATATATTAATAATATATTATTATAATATATTATAATTCAAAGCAGTGAAATAGTTTTAAAACAAATTGCACTTAGATTATTGTATAAATAGCATCGAGTAAAAGTGATTTTTTAATTGACTGGAGTTTATCTAATAAAAGTAATTCTCTGATAACTTATATTAACGTCTAATTTTTTTGTTTAGATGATACGGTGTTCTCATCCATTTTGAACACCTCATAAATATAATATTTGGTATGTGAGCACATTATTAAGTTAGGCCTCAGTGAGCTATGCTGACTTTCTTTTCAAGATTGGCCTTCTTTATATCAGCCATCTTAATTTTGTAAAATTATAAATTTAAGTTTTCAATTCCTATTACTTTAGGAATTCTATGTAATTCAGTAAAACTATGAGCTATAAAAAGTAAGGAATCTAAATTAACAAAAAATCTAAACATATTCTTTTATAAAGTTCAAAACTTTATTTTAATAACAAAATTGTTAGAAATCAGAAATTTTTTTTCCATTTCAACACAATCCAATTTTAACAGGCTCGCATTAACTTTAATTCAGAATTTTAAAAAAATATTCTTTTTCATCTTTTCTTTATTTCAGTCACTTTCATTTATCTATTTTTTAACTTCTATCACACAAAATGTTTGTAACTGAATTTATTTGAGATAAGTATTTGAGAGACATTTATTGCGGTGCAAAAAAAATTCATTGCACAACTAGATACAATTAATTAATATTGAGACATTAAACTTTGTTATATTATGAAATTAATTGTTAATATCTCTATTAAATAAAATGTTTTATTTTAAACTAATTAAGAAAATAAACAATGTGTTCGATGTACTTACTCTTATCAAAACTGTTACTCCATCGGGTGCATAGGTTAACCTCTCTTGAAGAATATCTTCTGGCTTAAAATGCTTTTCACAAATCGCATGACCTGCTTTTAATTTGATGTCATCGCGAAGGATAACAATTTACCATAATTTTATGGTATTTTCATCCTTCGGTACAATGAAAAATGAACTTTGTCAGAGCAAGACTTATATCCGGATTTGCACCCAAAACACGCACATTTCACCATTTTTTACATCAATTTTTTTGGAAATTTGTTTCTAAACTCGCCAACTTTATCTAACTACCGTTCATGAACTCGAAAATTTGAAAATTTACAGAGAAAAGCTTAAAAAACTATGTTTTGTAATATGATTTTCGTGTAAGTCGGCCCAATGAACAGTCAGCGCCACCATGGCGGCCAGTCACAATTCATGTCATTTTCAACTCTGTGATGCAGGGGTCTGGGTCGGAGTAGCAAGAATCGGCAATTAAGGCCAAAAATATTTTAAAAGTTCATCATAAAATTGTTAAAATCTCGAAAGCTATTAAAGTCCCTAGCGAACTGGCTGAACGGTAGCTTTACGCTGTAGCGTAAAGCTATCGTAAAGTTATCGTAAAGTAGCATTATAACTCATGAATGAGGCAAAATAAACATTCAAATTATTTGTATCTTTATTCTACGTTGAAAATAACGTTAACTGGTAATTGAAATATACATTAATTTTATTTATTTACGCTAAAAATTAAAAAAACATAATACCTGTCATTGAAGCCAGTGCAGTGGGTAGGTATACATTGTACCATAGTTTTAGTTGCCCAAAGTTTCAATTGCCCATAAAATCACCAGAAGTCACTATATTTGAAAAGCAGTGTTTGACGAAGATTATGAAAGGAATGCGTTGGCAAAAATTGCAAGTATATATCAAATATAGGCGGTAGAGAGCGCTTCAGGGAAATGTACAGGAATCCTGCATCTTGCAATCCTCGCAGTTTTTGCCAACACATTCCTTTCATAATCTTCGTCTAACACTGATTTTCAAATATAGTGACGTCTGGTGATATTATGGGCAATTGAAACTTTGGACAACTAAGACTATGGTACAATGTATACCTACCAGTGCAGTGGTTCATCACTTACCATGTCTTCACCATCAGGATTGATTATTTGCTAGAGTGAGATGAAAGTATAGTTGTGTCTCACTTCAACCAATGGTCAACTTTACCAGAGACGTTCCACAAAAGGTGAACCACTGCACTGCCTTCAATGACAGATAAGATGTTTTTTTAACTTTTAGCGTAAATAAATAAAATTATTGCATATTTCAATTACCAGTTAACGTTATTTTTAACGTAGAATAAGGATAACAACATTTTGAATGTTTATTTTGCCTCATTCTTGAGTTATAATGCTACTTTACGATAGCTTTACGCTACAGCGTAAAGCTACCGTTCAACCAGTTCGCTAGGGCGTGAAGGGCTGAAATTTGAAGCAACCCAGAAATATTCAGAATAAAAGGTTTTCGAGGTAATTTCTTGTTATGTGTGAAACCTAAGAGTTTAAACGAGAGGAATTTAGGTGGTCTGTTCGAGCTCTCCAGTTGTTAATATTTATTGCTTCATTTTACGGGCTGAGCGTGACTCGTTGAAGATTTATTTTCCTTGAGCTAAACATTTCATTATGGAATATCCCAGCATATTCTGTGGGAAAGATCTAAAAATTTACGGAATTCGGTATCTTAACTTCTATAAGATTTTAAGATTATAAGGTAGAGACAACTTATGTCATTAATTAATATTATTTTAAATTTTTCGCGCTGGTCGATAACACAGTGGGTGAAATTACCGACGAGACCGAAAAATCAAACGTGTCGTCACACGTTACAGTACCAGCTGACAAAGATTATGAAAGGAATGTGTTGGCAAACTCTGCGAGGATTGCAAAATGCAGGATTCCTGTACTATTCCTTAAAGCGCTCTCTACCGCCTATATTTGATATATACTTGCAATTTTTGCCAACGCATTCCATTCATAATCTTCGTCAAACACTGCTTTTCAAATATAGTGACTTCTGGTGATTTTATGGGCAATTGAAACTTTGGGCAAATAAAACTATGGTGCAATGTATACCTACCGAAAAGTTCATATCGGGATCAGATTTAGGTCATAAAATATACGCGCTGTGGCGCTACTGTCACTCAACATTGCGAATCGTGTGCCTATTCTATCTATAATAATTATATGGTATTCTTACATCCATCAACATCCATATTCCAGGCACATGTTTTTTTAGTTCAATTACGAAGATGACTGAGAAATCATTAAAAAGAAAAAAACAAGCGGATGAGGATTATCAACTTTCAAAAAATAATTTGGATTTGTTTATTCAAAAACGTATCTCAGATGAGCCCGCTCAGAAAAAGGTTTGTGTGACTTATTGTATATTTGAAACAACGTGAATATGGGCATTGATTAATGCGACGAGAAAAGTAAAATTTCTCACGTCTTAAAGCTACCGTAAATTCTTCACAGATGAATATTCTGATGCGAAGGATTATAGTAATTTGACGCTTTCTAAAAACTTTAATATCTAAAAAGAATATTTACATTTAATAACACTAAAAAATATTTCTTATAACTTTCGACATTTCAACTCGACCATAAAAATTGTGAAATTTCTTATAACTTTACTGCTTTTTGAGGAGAATCCACTTTCTGTATAGGATTTTACTTTCAAGTTATGTAATTTCACAGTGTATTTTGTAAAATGACAATGAGCTGTATTTTTCTAGGTTATGATATTCCTACCAAAAAATATTGTAAAATTCTCCAATGAAATGGTGTTTTTACAAGAGGCTGTGAATATCTCGTTCAAATAAGAAATGCTGAAATGTTCCGAATGTCCCCACCGAACTTTCCATGAATGTTTATGGAATGTACTGTGCTATTAGGGAAAAGACTTATATACAAATACTAAGTGGTATAAAAATGTTATAAAAACAATGATTATTAATTTGTTGTTGCGGTGAAAGCATGTGATTCTCCGATAATGTAGGCAGTGGCAGAAATTTCAAACAGAACTAATTAATTTCATCTAAAAGTTCTCATTAAAATTTATTACGGCCAACGAACACAACAGACCAATTTTTTATCTTTTGTTTTTATTTATAAACCATAGATCTTGTTTTTGATATGAACCAATTCTAAAAGTGGAATATATTATTCTGAAAGGTTTATCTTATTTTGTACAAAGATTATATAGCACATAATTGAGCTGCCGGATGCAATAATCGGTTGAGCGCTCGAAAACTCGTAAAAACCATTGGACACGTTGTGACGTCACGAGTAAAAACTGAAATTCCGAAATCACATAAATATAAAATATAGTATTATAGAACTCTCAAAATCAAACCAAGGTTGTATTGAAAATTTTGTTGTAAAGTTCATACTTTTGACAATAAAAAAAGAAATCAACAGATTTTTTACACTAGAAAAACCATGCTTTTCAATGCACAACTCGACGAAAATTGGTTAGATTATTAGTGAAATTAATAGTTATTGGTGTCAATCTACTCGTGATGTTTCAGCGATGCCTACACGCTAATTAAAGTGGTAAAAAATTCATAATTTATTAATAATATTTTAATTGAAAGTTATAACCATGTTTTTCCCTCTCCAAAGAGAAAAAACTTTCGGACTGTTAGTGCTATGAAAATCTTTCAGCGACAAAGTTGTTCCTTGATAAATGAGGCAACTTTTTACAGGTTTGGGAATCAATCAACAAAAAATCAAGTAGTTAAAAGGCGATGTAAAACATGTAAAACAGATTCAACAGTCTGTGATATTTATTTTGGCTCGGGGCTGTTTAGTTTCTAATTATTTATGTCGTAGAGGACATAAATATTAGGAAGGCAAACGTTTCGGCCACAAATGGGGGCCCTCTTCAGTGCCAGATAATTTTAAATTAACATTAAAATTAAAAATAAAACTAACTACTAATAGTTAAAACATGCAGAACCTATCATTATTTTGTTTTTTTGTTTTTTTTTTCATTACTAATTAATTAAGATAAAATATGTGAAGGAACTTATGGTAGGCCAGCTCCCAGGTGTGTAAGAACCGGCCGTTCCAAAAACGTCCTCAACCAGCAATCACTCTCCTATCGAGGCCGTGGAAAGCGTGAACCGCGGAACGTACTCCCACAAGGCACACAAAAACACACAATTATTTCCGAGAAGGAAACAACACGATGCAAGTAGAGTATGGATCCTTGGTGAAGCACGCACAGCACACACACAATGCACGAACACGAGAAATGAGGAACACTAAGGTTTAAAACCGTTTAAATTTCTTTGAAAATTAAGATTTTTTTCCAAAATTGAAAAGGAGAAATTTTTCATTCCCCACGAGTGATAGTTGGCAAACGGATGTCAGTCTGCCACACTGTTACAAGGGTGGAAGAAAACTGATTTGGAAATAAGTTTTAGTTAGTAAGACTAGTGTCGAGAAGTTTGCGTGGACCCAAGAGTATTTTTTTATGAAGGGTCAGGTTCCAGCCACCAAGGAGTATACGCTTTAAGAAAATTCATTCTATTGTCCCGGCACTCGAGATTTCCATGTGCTCAAGCGTCCGAGAAAGGTAACCCCATACCACATGTTCGAGAGGATTTTCCAGAAAAGTCACTCCAAAATGTCTCGAAAATGCGGAAGAATACGCATTAATTTTTTGTTGCATTCTAAGCGTTACCACGAAAAATGCGCGAAAAAATACTCAGATGGGTGAACGAGAGAAAATACTCGACCGCACGTATTTTAGTTTCGTAAAAACCGATTGCATATTTACTTTTCAATACTAAAAAACGCGGAAGGTCGAATTTTAGAAGATCGGTGTATTAAAGATTTTAACTCTGCAAGTTAAATATATTTTATAATATTTGTGTAGATACGTGCGAAAAAATGTTCAAACGTATTGTATTGGTAGTGAAATGATACTGCAATACACTTTTTGATCTAAACAACGGGAAGGAAAAACTTCCTACAGATAAACACGAAAATGCAAGAAAAAGAGGCATGTCATTATAGTTATTAATTATAGTAACCGTATATCATTTGTCTTGGACAGTTTTTATATAGTTTTAATTATTTGTGTAGATTCGCAGGAAAACCTCTTTGAAAGTATTGTATACTTTTTCCAATCTAAAAAAAATGCGGAAAACCAACATTCTACAGGCAAGTTTAATATAGTTTATAATATTTGTGTAGATTTGTATTTTATGTTTTTTATTTTTTAATCGCGAAGGATCAAATTTTTGAATATCGGTCTAATATACATTTTAACACGGCAAGTTTTTATACAGGTTGTAATGTCTGTGTAGAATCGTGCGCAAAAATTATTTAAAAGTATTGTATTGGTAGTGAGACGATACTGCAATACACTTTGTTATCTAATAAAACGCGAAGAAAACCTTTCTACAGATAAACACAAAATGCACGAAAAAGGGGCATGTTATTATAGTTATTAATATAATAATAGTTATATAATAATAGTTAATAGTTATTAATTATAATAATAGTTATATAATAATAGTTAATAGTTATTAATTATAATAACAGTATACATTTGAACTTGACCAGTTTTTACATAGTATTGATTATTTGTGTAGATTCGCAGGAAAAAAAACCTCTTTGAAAGTAATGTATACTTTTTCAATCTAAAAAAACGCGAAGAACCAACATTCTACAGATCACTACGAAAATTGTGTGAAAGAACCTGAGATAGGTGTACACGAGAGAATACTACATTGCAAATATTTTGGTTTTGTAGAAAACGATTGTGCAATAACCTTTAAATACTGAAAAACGCAAGGATCAAATTCTTCATTTATCATTAAAGTTATACGCGTAGGAACATTAGACTTGTTGTGACCGGACTTGTTTCCATATTGTTGTTATAATCGTGTGAAAACTAGACAAACCGATTGTACCGGAAGTGCAATGCAATTACTTTCTAATACTGAAAACCGCATTTTTGAAGATCGGTGTAGTATACATTTTAACTCGGCAAGTTTTTATATAATTTGTAATATCTGTCTCATTCGCGCGAAAAAATTATTTAAAAGTATTGTATTGGTAGTGAAATGATACTGCAATACACTTTTTTATCTGTAAACCGCGAAGAAGAAACTTCCTACAGGTAAACACGAAAATGCACGAAAAAGAGGTATGTAATTCTAGTTATTAATTGTAATAACCATAGACATTTGAACTTAACTAGTTTCTATATGGTTTTAATTATTTGTTTAGATTCGCAGGAAAACCTCTTTGAAAGTATAGTATACTTTTTCAATGTAAAAAAACGCGAAGAATTAAAGTCCCAGGTCCTAGGACCCAGGACAACTTTTTTATGGCCATTGTTTTAAAATAGGGTTGTAAATCTTGGAAAGGTTTTCAACGTCTGTTCTGAGGTTCACCGCATCATCTGTACCCACAATATGGCACATCTCCAACAATAATCTTTTTTTATAGTTTTGTTCATTAGCTAGAATTTTGGTTTTGTCAAAATCGAAGAAATGGTCTTTCTCAATTGCATGTTTCGTTAGTGCATTTTGTTTATTAGGGCTTTCTCTAATGTTGTTTTTATGTTCTCTTAACCTTTTTTTAAGAAACCGTTTAGTTTGACCTATATAGACGGCTTTGCAGTCATCCCCTTTGCAAGGAACGCTGTAGACGATGATGGACGATAGTTCTTTAGGAATCTTATCTTTGGTTGGCTTGAATATCATTTTTAGATTTTTTTGATTTTTATACGCAGTGTTTAGGTTTGCTTTCCGCGTTTATGTCGATATGATTGTTGCCTAATCGTGTTGTTTGTTCAAGGGTAGGAAGTCTCTGGTTAATAATGTCTAGTGTGAAACAAAGTGGATAGTCATTTTCTTCTAGTGTATCTGTAATTAATTTAAAGTTGTTTTTTTTTTAAATTTCTTGTCTGAAAGTAAAATCGCTCTGTCAATCAAGTTGTTAATTACACTTTTTTTATATCTGAGGGGGTGGTGGGAGTTGAAGTTAAGGTATCTGCCTGACCAAGTTGGCTTCCTATACCAATTGAAAGATAGTTTTTGATTCTGTTTTCTCGTGATAGAGACATTTAAGAAATTGATAGCACTACCGACCTCTTTTTTTAAGGTAAATTCAATATTGAGGGGGTTGGTATTAAAAATTTGTAAAATACGGTCAACATGTGTATTGGGAACCATGATAAGAATATCGTCTACGTATCGAAAATAGACAGGTACTTCAAAATCAAGGTTGGAAAGTCTGTCTTTCTCCAAGTCATCCATCACTAAATCAGCAAGGATGGGGGAGAAAGGAGAACCCATTGGTAATCCACGTTTTTGGAAATAAGTTTTGCCGTCAAAATTAAAATCTGTACTGTATAAGCATAATCGCAACCCTTCTTCGAAATCTCTCCAAGGTAATGATACTTTGCGACGAATCTTATCCCATCTACTGTTTACTGCAGAGATAGCTGCTTCCTTGGGTATATTTGTGAAGAGGGAGACAACATCTAAAGAAGCGAGAACATAGTTATTCGGGACGTTCACATTTTTTAGTTTTTTAACTAATTCAAAACTGTTAATGATTTTTTATTTTGGTGGGGTAGTGTTTTTGGATATAGTAGAGCTGAAGAAGGAAGTTAGATTGTAAGTCGGGCAGCCCACATAGGAAACAATTGGTCTAACTGGGTTACTTTCTTTGTGAATTTGGGGTAATCCTTAGAATCTCCAGGGAACGGCATTGGAAGACTTTAAATCCTTAACTAACAGGTTATTAATTAGACTCTTGTTTTCCCACGATTTGACTAGACAATTGACTTTATTTTATATTCCTATAATCTTTTTACGTTCGCAAAAGAAGATTTCCATACTTATAAGTATAAACATCTGATGTAACTATAAATATATGGGTCATTCCACGGGAGACTTACCCCCTACATTTTTATTTGCTTGAAATATATTCTTTTCGTTCTTTGTTAAAAAATATTTGATACGTATTTTTTTATTTCAATTTGATATGCAAAATTTCCGAGAAATAAATTTTTGAAAATTATCGTGTTAAAAAAAGTAATTGTCTTAACTTTTTTATAACTATAAAAGGATTTTTCAAAAAAATATTGAACATCTTATCTAATATGCAGTTGATCCCGAACTTCGAAATGACATATACTGACAAATTGTTCCAATGAATTTTCATAAATAAATTAGCCATTTTTATAAACAAATAGAGATTGCTAAAAAAGGACCTAATTTTTTTGACTTTTTTTTTGTCGATTAATTTTCCTAACACATTCCAGGGTATACTGTAAACATTTGAAAGTGGAGAAATAAATAGTTGTTGAGTAACAAATTTTCAACTAAAGCCGTTTCACTTTTCAAGCACGCGTGCTACGTACAACGATCTTTTCTGCTTTTAAACGACATTTTCGTTACGAAGCACGTTGAAAATTAAAGTTTTACTCTGGCAAGTTACGATGTCCAGTGCGATTACTTTTAACTAAATTTTATTCTAAAGTCTACATCAGAAAGAAAAGCCATCCGAAAAAATTGTAGATGAAGTTTGTTACTTAGCGTATAAGCATGTATTTTGTTTCATTAATGAAAATAACATGGAAACAAACATATCATTTTTCGATGTGTCGTATAAACAAATTTATTACTCAACAACTATTTATTTCTCCACTTTCAAATTTTTACAGTATATCCTGGAATGTGTTAGGAAAATTAATCGACAAAAAAAAAGTCAAAAAAATTAGGTCCTTTTTTAGCAATCTCTATTTGTTTATAAAAATGGCTAATTTATTTATGAAAATTCATTGGAACAATTTTTCAGTATATGTCATTTCGAAGTTTGGGATCAGCCGCATATTAGATGAAATATTTAACATTTTTTTGATAAGTACTTTTTTAGTTATAAAAAAGTTAAGACAATCACTTTTTTTAACACGATAATTTTCAAAAATTCATTTCTCGGAAATTTTGCATATCATATTGAAATAAAAAAATACGTATCAAATATTTTTTAACAAAGAACGAAAAATAAAATGTTTCACGCAAAAAAAAATGTAGGGGGTAAATCTCCCGTGGAATGCCTCATATATATTATATATTTTTCAGTTATTTATTTTCAAGATATTATTCATAGACTTATTGATTGTTCTTTAATTAATATTATTATAATTATAAATATTTATAAAATAGTTCAACATTGCTACGATTCATAAGAACACGTTTACTAATTAAACTATTTTTACATTCTCATATGAAAAGGTATTGGTTTTATGTGAAAAATGACTTTCGAAATTTTCATCAAAACTTTACGTTTTGAGATCCTTTGAGTCAGAAAAAACGGTTTTTACGAAAGTGTCTGTCTGTCTGTAGTAGGTCGTGTGCGGCATAACTCTCGATGGAATTATCAGATTGAATTGAGCTTTGGCACACTTTATCGGAGCCGAAAAAGTAAGGACAAGTTCGTTAACCAGCCACATCCAATCAAAATTCAGGGATTGAGCACTACTTTTGTGTTTTTGAAAATCATTTTTTGAAGAAATCAAAAATTTCAATACTGGATTTTGATAGTGCTCATAAATCTCTAAAAATTATCCTGATAACATTTTTTGATTAAATCAAAATTAGAAATGTTATAGCATATTCAAATTCGAAAAAAGTCAATAGCAAAATTCCATTTTCCAGTTAAATTATACGAGATACGAAAAAACGTTATGTCATAAGATGCATATTTTTCTTTTTAATTTAAAAAAAATTATTGAAAATCCAAAATTCAATTTTTTAACAATAATATGTGAAATACGAAAAAAATGTAAAAATACAAAGTTGTTGGTTTCAAAAAGATCTTCAAATTTTGTCTCACACAGTTTCTGAAAAAACATATATTTTTCGTTTTAATTCCAAAAAATACGATTAAAATTCAAGAATTCCATTTTTTAGACAAAATATATGAGATACATAATAAACGTCTAGATGAAGAATCATTTGCCTAAATGATGTCTACACATTCTTATTAAGAAATTTCTCGACAGGATGTATATTTTATGTTTTGATTTTTAATATTGAAAAAATTCGATTTTTTTCGCCAAAATATGTGAGATACGACATAAGCGATGTTCTGCAAAATCGCTTCCTTAAATAAAGTCTACGATTGTTTTTCCATTTTAAGATATTTGGATTAAGGAAGAAAATAGATACAATATGAACATGCTGGTCGTAAATGGACAACTTTACGGCCGCTCTACAGGGGCTCGAAGTACTACTTTAGTGCCTGTTTTGCAAAAACACTTTTTCAGGCACAAAGTTCGACATATTTGAGTGAACAAAAATTATTGTTGTTTACGCTTCAAATGAATCACATAACACATCGTTCATTAAGTCCCGGGACTAACTCACAGATGGCGTTAGTAATATCAAATCCACTTCGTTTTTCAAAAGAACTAACCTTTAAATGACACGTGTCTGACTTTCACGTCAATCAGACTATAAACAGCAAAGCTACTGTTGTGAAAGTGACGCTACTTTTGCATTTGTGTACAAAATGGACAAAAACTAATTTCGTGTGTTGATAAAACATTGCTATTTAATGGGGAAAAATACCGTGCAAGCTCAACAATGGCTTGAAAAATGTTATCCGGATTGTGCTCCGTCGAAAACAACGATTTGCCGGTGGTATGCTGATTTCAAACGCGGTCCCACTGATACAAATGATGCGGAACGTTCGGGTAGGCCAAATGAAGCAGTAACTCTGGAAAATATTAAGCAAGTATTGAAAATCGTGATGGACGACCGCAAACTGAAAGTCCGCTAGATTGCTAAGATGGTGAACATATCAACTGAAAGTGCGTCTACGATTTTAAACGAAAAATTGGACATGAAAAAGGTCTTTTCCAAATGGGTGCCGCGTTTGCTCACAATGGAACAAAAGCTGTTTGTCACTGTTTACTCGCAATAAACAGGATTTCTTGCGTCGGTATGTGACAATGGACGAAACATGGATCCATCATTTCACTCCGGAGTCGAAGCGGCAGTCAGCTGAGTGGCGTGCAGCCGGTGAAAGCCGTCCGAAGCGTCCGAAAACGCAACAGTCAGCTGCCAAAGTCATGGCGTCAGTTTTTTGGGATTCGCACTGTAGAATTTACATCGACTACCTTGAAAAGGGAAAATATATCAACAGCGACTATTACATTGAGTTATTGGTGCGTTAGAAGGACGGAATCGCAAAAAAACGACCGCACATGAAGAAGAAAAAAATCATCTTTCATCAAGACAATGCACCGTGCCACAAGTCAATGAAAACGATGGCAAAATTGTCTGAATTAGGCTACAAATTGCTTCCCCACCCACCATACTCTACAGATCAAGCCCCCACCGACTACTGGCTCTTCGCTGATCTCAAAAAGATGCTCCAGGGAAATAGATTTGGCTCGAGTGAGGAAGTAATCGCTGAAACTGAAGCTTATTTTGAGGCCAAGGACAAATCATTTTACAAGCATGGTATCGAAAAGTTAGAAAAGCGTTGGAATGATTGTATCGCACTTGAAGGTGATTATATTGATGAATAAAAATGAATTTTGCAAAACAAATGTTATTTTCTTAGTTAGTCCCGGGACTTATTGAACGATGTGTTATACTGAAAAAGACGCACAATGACAGTAGCTTTCCAACGCATGTTCGGAATATTAGAACGATGGAATAATAATCAAGTTACGCCATCTCCAGGCCTCACAGACCGGTCCCTATATCCCCTATTGTCCTCTGTATTCAGTTGAGGTCCCTAAAGTCCCCTATTTTCATGATTTGGTCCCTAAAGTACCTTATTTTCAGTCATTAATGTGCATTTTTTAAAATTTGTATAAAATCTAAGTATACAAACATTGCATTCTTCTAATGACCTCACTATTTTGAAACTGTCATTAAATAATATTTAAATTTCGAGCGCTTTTATTCAAGAAATTATGATTGGTCGGTGTACGCACTGCCTCAGCCAATAGCATCAGCGACGAACGACATGTTAATGTTAGGTGTAATAGGTAAAACCATCACAATAATGATATAAATATCATTCGGAATTTAAAAGACCTAAGAATTTAAATAGAAGTCTATAGATGTAACCGATATAGTAGTATTGTATTAGTAATTTATTTAAACTTAAAATTAAGTCAAGAAAACTCATATTGTGTTATTAGAAGTATACTTATTAATGAAAAGACTGAAATTTAAAGAAATAAAATTCATTCTTTAGCCAAAGTATAAAACATATAAAAAAAAAAGGAAATTTTGTTGAGAGTTAATTGAAATTTAATTTAATTAGTCTTACATACTCTATAAATCTGAATCAGTCAAAATCTACTGATTATTAGTGAAATTTGACTGATTCAAATAGCTAAAAAGAAGTTACTGTAAATCAGTCAAATTTCACTGATTACTTCAGTGGAAATCAACTGATTTAACAGTGAAAAATATCCTTTTCACTGATTCAATCTGTAAAAATCAACTGATTTGTCAGTGGAAAATATTTTTGCACTGATGAATCAGTGAAAATTCGACTGATTCAGATTTAGAGAGTACATAGTCGTGATATGTAGGTGATTTCCTATTCAATACTGACGTCCGAAAATTTGTGAAATACAGTTGTGTACAAAAATATGAATATATTTAAAGAATTTGAAAATCTTTCTGTGGAAAAAAAGACGCTTTCGACTGCGCTGGGATTCGAGCCCAAGTCTTTTGATTACCGGTCGACTGCTCTTTCAAACTCAACTAATTAATTTGAATGTATTTATTGCTTACTAAAATAAAAAGTATTAAGTCTTTATTTACATTTTATCAAGAGTTTATTCTTTTCAATAACTTTCTTTCATACCTAATTTTTGTTAAAAAATATACCCTATGAGCGTAAAAAAGGTCCCTATGGGCAAGAAAAAAAGTCCCTATACACTCTATTTTTTATCCCAAAGGGACTGTGAGGCCTGCATCTCCTAGCAAAGCGCACGAATTAAGTTATAGATCCAATATAATAGATTGTAGACCTTCTAATTGACATATGTCAAAAACGAGAATGACAAAATTGTCACCACATCCTTAATTGCCCCTATTAAAAAACAGAGTGCCTGTGGAAAAGGCCTGTACTGGAATGTAATTATTACTTTAAATATACAGACCATTTTCTTAGTTATATTGTTTCACATATTATTAAAAGATATTTACATTTATTCAATTAGCTACTCTTCTCTCCATCGTGTTTTTGATTTGGAAGCAGTTTGTGATAAATTCTGTGAATTTCTCTCTGGTTCGTTAACATGAACAATGCAATAATAAAATAAAGGAGAACGTCCGAATAAGTTGCCCTATGATCTTGAAGGAATTGGTAGACTTTTCTATGTGGCAAAGACTTATTTCCACCCTATAAAAGATTAATTGATTTGTTAACCTCTTCAAATACAAAAGATCATTTGATTTCCTTTTCACAGAATACCCCTTGTTGAATAATAAAATGTATTATTGGACAATTTAGATTTTTTTTTCTCAATTGACCTGGGAATCCAGTCTAAGCACATGCTTAGTGCTATGTATCAGCACAAAATCTAAAATTTCCTCATTAACTGAAAAATCTTCTTGTACATAGCCAAAAAATGCCCCATTGACTTTCGTCTAAACAAAGAGAAAATCTGGGCATTTTACATGAAGTTAAACCAGTTTATTTGAGATTAATATCTCAATATCGTGCAATCCGGATAATTTCAACCCGAGAATTAATTTTCAAAATATGTATCTACTTCTGGTAAAACCTTTAATTGCTCTTTGATAAGTAATAGTAGTAGTTGATTTTGATGAAAATTATTAATTAATTATTATTATTAATTAATCATTAATATAATTAATAGTTTTTAAATTGACATGTTTGATAACATGTTTGCAATTATATTGACCAAAAATTCATAGAATTATTTTTATTTCTCATTATTTTGGCATAGGGTCAGATTCTTTTTATTTTCTTCGAATAAAATTTTCACTATTAGGTATAAAAATACTCAAAAATAAAGCAAGCTAAACATTTCGGCCACATATGGGAGCCCTCTTCAGTGACATAAATTCAAAATTTCTGTAAAACGCAGATAATTAAAATAAGGATTATCATAGAATTGAAAAACTTATCTCATAGCTTGCAATTCAAAATGAAGTAGTCCAGTATGCAGCATCACGAATTGAAAAAATATTTAGAGTTCACTGTGAAAATTTTTTTTTATAAGCAATCTTGAGAGGTTCTTTTCCTCCTTGAAGAAGACTATTGTCCTATACCTAGTTAAGAAATTCGAGATGTTTATGGTAATTTTTACGAGTGGACGAAGGCGTGTACTTTTTAAGAAACGATTAAATTAAATGGATTGTCCATGAAGCTGATATAAAAAATCGTTTCTTGAAAAATACACGCCTTCGTCCACTCTTGAAAATCACCATAAACCTCTCGAATTTCTTAACTAGGTATAGGACAATAGTCTTCTTCAAGGAGGAAAAGAACCTCTCAAGATTGCTTATATAAAAAAATTTTCGGTCACCAAAGCCACGTGTCTCGAGTCGGTTTTGAAAACAGTTCAGATCATTCTGTGTGAGACTCCGGTAACAAAGTCTCAACGAAAAGTTTTTAAAAATGTAAACCTTGTTCCCGTTTTGCCATTCATAACCAATTTGGCATCGTTCTTTAATAAAAATTTTTTTTCAAATTGCGGTCGGTTTGTGTGAAAAGTTTTTATGTTTTCCGGTTTATTTGTTATCCGGTATTTTATTCACAGTGAACTCTAAATATTTTTTCAATTCGTGATGCTGCATACTGGACTACTTCATTTTGAATTGCAAGCTATGAGATAAGTTTTTCAATTCTATGATAATCCTTATTTTAATTATCTGCGTTTTACAGAAATTTTGAATTAATCTTTGAATTTATGGCACTGAAGAGGGCCCCCATATGTGGCTGAAACGTTTGCCTTGCTTTATTTTTGAGTATTTTTATACCTAATAGTGAAAATTTTATTCGAAGAAAATAAAAAGAATCTGACCCTATGCCAAAATAATGAGAAATGAAAATAATTCTATAATTATTAATGTGTCTAACATGTGGTTATGCATCTTTTGATTCAATAAACACAGTCTGGGATTGGAGAATGCGTAGTCGAGAAATAATTCGATGTTCATTATGGAGGCTTTCAGTGAAAAAAACAGAAAAGGTCAAATTTGACATACTCGCACTATATAATAAAGCTGATAAAAAATTCTGGAAGAATTAGGTTCTGTACGTAGTATCGATCACAAAAACTCTCCTGAATTTGATAAATTTATGTCCATTTAAAAAAAAGTCATGAATTTTAAAGTAAAATATGCTAAAGAATACATGTATTTTCCATTTAAAATTTGAACTGCTCGATAGCACGGTTTAATGTTATCTAGTCTTCCTCAAATTTTGCCCATCATTTTTTTATTTACCTTGAAAGTTTTTAGGGGCGTGGGGGGGGGGGGGGGGGATACATCGCT
Organism: Diplolepis rosae; assembly: GCA_030998225.1. NCBI lineage: Eukaryota > Metazoa > Arthropoda > Insecta > Hymenoptera > Diplolepididae > Diplolepis > Diplolepis rosae. The sequence goes on along the minus strand of JAPYXD010000148.1, from coordinate 411,426 downwards.
GAAATAACGGCCACCCTATCATATATATATATTCAGATAATATAAAATTATTGTTTTATGAATATACTCCGATTTTGCAGATGAAATGGAGAAATAAGCAACGCGTTTTAGTTTTTGCTTCTCGTGGAATTGGCTTCAGGCATCGGCACTTAATGGACGATATCAAAAAACTGTTACCGCATCATCGTACAGAATTCAAAATGGAACGAACAAAAAATCTGCAAATTATTAATGAAATGTGTGAAATGAAAAATTGCAACAAGACAGTGCTTTTCGAAGGACGTAAGAAAAAAGATCTCTACATGTGGCTGTCTAATATTCCTACAGGGCCATGTGCAAAGTTTCTGATCGAGAATAGTAAGGATTTATTCGCCTTGATGAAAAAAATATTATGGGTTAATTTAATATTGATTTTATGTTTTTTCTTAGTTTATACCATGGGTGAATTGAAGATGACTGGGAACTGTTTAAAAGGATCGCGTCCTTTACTTTCTTTTGGTGAAAGCTTTAGTACGAAGCCACATTACCGTCTTTTCAAGGAGCTTTTGACTCAGATATTTGGAGTCCCTTTCCATCACCCGAAAAGTCAGCCATTTTTTGATCATGTATATACATTTAGTATTCTCGATAACAGGATATGGTTTAGGAACTTTCAGATTTTGACTGAAGATGGAGGATTAGCAGAAATAGGACCAAGATTTGTTCTGAATCCTGTCAAGATTTTCGCTGAAAGTTTTGGAGGAGAGACGATTTGGAGCAATTCAAATTATATTTCGCCCACCAAGGTAATGTACTGAAAAATATCACATTTTCACTCTTTTGAGAATATTTCTTCTACCTCAATGTCGATCAATTTTGAGAGTTGAGGGAATTTCAATTTCTATTGTTATGAAAAAATAAATTGAGATTATCTCACTATAAAATTCATCGTCAGGACGAAAGTTATGTTACCACTGTTACAAACGGCTATTATTAAATTGAATTAAATGTAAAAAAAGAAGTAAAAAGAATTACATTTAATACATTTAATTCATTAGTATAATGTGTACGCGGAAGTCGTCCAAATTGCCGAATTTAGTTAATACAAATATTATCTAAATTCGTTTATTATTATGTGGGGTCGTTGTTTTTCTACTTTCGGACTGAGACGGCAAGCTTCTATATAATAAAAACCCGAAACTTAGCAGTGAGAGTATTTTGGAATACTCTCAATGTCACGATCCCGCGTTTAGCTTGCGTCGGAAAGAAGATTTGTTATTATTAACGCCCGGGCCCGCCCAATTGCAATACCCAATTTGTAGCCCTGGATAGGTCTCTTTACGAACCTAGGTCAACTAGCCAGGTGATAGGATGTGCTTGTTCTGAACCGCGAACCGCGAAAAGTATATTCTCTACTGTCCGAGTAGTTCTAGATATTGCCAGGTTGCTCAAGTAACTGAGAATTTGTATGAGTTTAGATTTACCTTGAAGACTCGTATCGATGATGTTTAGGTGGTCAATTTTGATGATTTTGGATTTTGTCATGTGTTATGATTTATGGAAGATAATTATGCTGACCGGTAATTTTGCAATTACCGATTGCCTAAATACTTGGTAGCGTACTTGCCATTACCTGTTGCCGAGTGAAATTTTTGATGAAGTAGCCATTTCTTATATTGTTGAAATGTTTGGATCGTATTTCATGACACTAATAAATCAAATATCGACATAAAATAATTAAATTGATTCCTTTGATTATTAATTGTGGATTCTGATACCTTAAACATTTTTCATAATTAGAAAAAATAATGGTTCAGATCGTTTTTAAAAATATCGTATAACTGGCGATGGTAAATTGTAGCTATCCAAGTTTATTTCTTCTATTGAAGTATCGTAGTATTTCTGTGTTTAACTAAAACAAAATAGGAAATTTTGGGAGGGAACATAGGGAAACTATGCAGAACTAGATAGAAACTATTCAGAAACTAAGGAAAAAACTATGCAGAATTGATACTCGCGTTTGAGGGCTTTTTCACATTGTGAGTCTGATTTAATGTATTCTTATCTCACGACATAGCCAAATAGAGCTAAAAACTGACTGTGCGCTAGCTTACTATTTTTCAATATCTTTATAGTTAATTTATTCCTTCAAAACTTGCGTTCTCCTTCTTGCTTAAATACACACACGCTTGTACGCAAATACGCATGGAGATATATATATATATATCAATTGTCATAATATTACGTTAGGATGCGATGTAGTGCATATTTCCGAAACATAATGTAGTATAATATAGAATTTATACAAACCAAAATGCAGATATTCATCCATTAGTTTTCGTCATTCATTTTCATAGTGGTCCTGCCTTTATTCTAATTTTTGTTTCGATTTTGAATTTGTTTCATTGCATGTGATAGAAGCTTTCTCAATGGCGCATATTGAATTCAAAGTACTTTCATCCCAAAAAGTACAAACTTTTATTTAAATTTTTGAGACATATGTATATATTTCAGTAATTTTTTCAAATTTTTATATATTTTGATTGAAAAACTATTGAATTTAATATGAGCGTATACTAATTTTTCATTATATACAAAAGCATTAACTTTAATTTACGACTTGCATGCTAAAGTATATTAAAATTATTAACAATGAAGATATATAATAATAACTATAGGTTAATAGACTATTTGGCGTAAATGTAGTAAGATTGGGAATTTCCTTCCCGAACCAACCATTTGTTTAAAGTTTCTGACTCGAACTGTGATGAGCCGCATCAGCGGTCTTGTCAAGGTGCTCGGGTTGCGGGCGCTTCGAGTGGTATACAAGGGGGCAGGGTCTCTAAGGCCGGTTTTTGGCCTTAATTTGAGAGGTATTGCCAGGTTACTGCAAAGTTTTACGTAAGCCTGTATACCTGGCACTACACCCTTGTGACATCTTATAAAATTCGTTTGCATGGTGCTAAAGTAATTAAATCCGTTCCGCTTTCTATCGGTCAACTAACAGAAGAAGCACAAAAAGCAAAGAATAAGAGCTTCAAAAGGATTAGGGAATTCAACACGCGGAAAATCATTCGAATAGCGACAAACGAAGATTTGGGGGATGAATTACTGGTTTCAACTGATCTGGTAATAAATAGTTAGTTAGGAATTTAATAAGCTTCAATTTAAAAAAAAAGTTAAAGTCGGTTGAAAAATAAGATCTGGAATTTTTTGAACCAAAAATTAGCATTTTTTCTCACTGTGCGCCGTCGATCCCTGGTGCCGTGTGACTTTGAGCCTTCGACCCGCTTTCGTTAATTCCTCGAAAGTGAAAAGCTCCCTACACCGGACATTGCAGTAACTTCGGTCATATCGTGGGAATTATTCTACGCGTGGAAACATACTCCGCATGACGTGCCTCACGCGATTGGAATCGTCCAGGCTGGACTCTTCCTTCTAGTCAACAGTATCTTGCTGGTCATCTTAAAAACGAGACCCTTTAGGTCCTTACTGACCTTACCGATTAGGTCCTTCTAGCACTGAAGTCTACTCTTCTTCATGCATTTCTTCAAAGCTACTTTCGCGTTCATGCCTCGAGCAACGTAGGACCACCCTTCAAAAGTGGCATTGAGTGATCGCATGCTGCGGTCATTGTCCGCCTTGTCGCCCGCACTATGCCCTCCAATACTTAGCAGACTTCACCTATCCAAGCTCATCCATGAGTCTAGTTTACTAGAGATAATTTCAGAGTTTGTCTCTGCTTAGTTGCCTTGTGTTCAAGGTATGACGTCTCCTTTTGACGCTCATGCCTTCGTTCTTCGGAAGACTCCGTTCTTGCATACTGAACTCGATGAACTAGTGGTCGCACCAGACAGTCAGCGATGCAAGGCGGGGCGTGGCGGTCGTGTGGATTTAATAATCGACCGCACGGCTTCTCACTGGAAAGTAGATTCCTGGCCCCAATTCATCACAATCAGGTCATTTCTGGCAACCATCTCACCCCATTTCTTCGCCTTGCGTACCTCCCGGTCTCTTGTCTTGTATTTTTCTTCTATACCAAATTTCAGTCCTTCACTTTTTCGGCAGGTTGGCATTTGGTAGCCGCACTATAAGTGAGCGATATACTGTCCCTTCCCTATCTCAAAATCCGGTCCTGGGGTGTGGAGGAAACCTTCCTCTTCTCACCCTTGCACCAGACCTTTTCTGTGTCTCCCAGAGACGCCAAACGGGGCCTCTGTCGCACAACAACTTTCCGGACAGCAGGATGAGAATCCAGTCTCTTCTGGATCTCCATTTCTCTTTCAACTACACCCTTGTCGGTTGCTTGGTTAGGTTGATGTCCCTGGACTGGGCGTGGTCAGCGTTGTCTGACTTTGGCCCCGCTCTCGGGGTGCCGGCTGTTGCGATCTCCGCTAGCCGAGAGTATTTCGGCCTACTCATGGGGGCACTTACTCCATGGTCTCCATTCGGTACAACAATCCAATTTGACTCAAATTGCCGCACCGGGCCCACATTCCCCCTGAGTCTCTACTGGGACTCCTTATATGCCATCCGTGAGTGGTGGGGGAGGCGGATCACGCAACGTGGTAAATGGTGGGAGTGGTGTGTCGAAGTAGTGGATGGAGAAGGAGCAGTACCCGTTTTTAGATCTCTTGTTCAGTTACTCACTGACTCATTCCTGACACCGCTGCTTGGGAAAAACATCCTTCTCCGTTCATGGGGATGAACGCGTTTATAGCGCACCACTCATGCAGTTGAGGAAATACTCGTTTATAGGGCTCCCCTTCATACTTTCATTGATACTGCGAGACACTGCTACCTCCATGACTTAAAGGCCGTTTGCTAAGCCTCTACATGCGCCCCTCTTTCATTACAGAGTACCAATAGAAAGACTTTGTCAAGGTTCCATTCCTGGAAAAGCGATTGATGTATTCGACTCTGTCCACATAAGCGAAATTAACAAACAGGCCTATGTGCCTGAGAGCTCTTTTGTTTTTCCTTAAAAAAATAGTAATGATACAGTCATGGATATGTGATATTTCATTGTAACTGAAAATAAAGGGTTTCCCAATACGGATATAACAATTTTATCTAAAGTTGCTGGCTTGTTGGTATAGACTAGTGACTTGATATGGCCCCATAAAAAGAAATCCAATGGCGTTAGATTGCATGAACGAGGCTGCCATTCGACCGGACCATTTATCGAGATAACACGTTCACCGAATTTGTCTTTCAATAAATCGATTGTGACGCGTGCTGTGTGGCTAGTGGCACCGTCTTGTTGAAACCATATATCGTTGATGTCAAGTTCATCCAATTCTGGCCACAAATAATCTCTCAACATAGCACGATAGCGCTCTCCATTGACGGTAACATGACAGTCGTTTTTATCCACGAAAAAATACGGCCCAATCACACCTCCGGCATGAGAACAGCACCGAACAGTCACTTTTTGCGGATGCAATGGTGTCTCAAGAAGCACATTTGGGTTTGTTGCTGACCAATAACGCATACTTTGCTTATTAACAAAGCCATTGAGCCAGAAATGAGCTTCATCGCTGAAGATGATTTTTCGATGAAATTCGTCATTTTCTTCAAGCTTTGCCAGAGCCCAATTGGAGAAGTTTCGGCGTTTCAAATAATCAAGTGGCTTTAGTTCTTGAGTCAATTTAATCTTGAAAGCATGTAGGCCAAGTTCTTTTCGCATAATACGCCACAGTGTCGTTTAAGCGATGCCCAATTCTTGAGAACGACGTGGAATCGATTGATTTAGCTCATTTTGAATCGATGCACTTACGGCTGCGATTATTTCTTCGCTTCGAGCAATACGACGTCTTTTTGGCACCGGAACGTCCAATAGTGTAAATTTGGTCTCGAATTTATCCACTATAGCACGCACAGCCTGTCGGGTGGGACGATTATTACGGCCGAAAATTGGAGTAAGCGCTCTTAAAGTTGCGACCACTGACTCAGAATTTCGGTAGTAATTTTTAATGATTTCCAAACGTTGCTGGTTCGTGAACTTTACCATGATAAAAATGTTGACTTCGACTAACGTTCTGACATTGACAGTTCATTAAAAAAGTTTAAGGGTGCGTTCATATAAAGATACGAAATTGTTATGTCCCTATTGGAAATCCCTTTATTAGGGGGTTCCGATAGTTTTCGATAACCATGTATATAATCAGCTTTTAGAATTAAAGGAAGTTCATTATAATAACACCTTTGGTGTTATTTTGAGGACTATAAAAATTACAATCGCCGATAATAAAATGAAAGATGCGATATTACTATTTCCACATTAAATTTACATTTAATTCTTATTTTGAAAATTTTCTCAAAGAGAGTACGAAAAAACTTCATCTCAGCGTTTTTATGGGTGAAGTTTCTTTTTCATTAATCTCATTACCTGACGTCTCAAAATATTTTTCTTCGAATTAATTCATTCTGTAATAGTGATCCATTCACAAGTTAAAATGTTGAGTATTTATTTTGAGTAAATAGACAATCGTTTAATAGGCACACTGGTATTTCCAACGTACGGCGAAATAAAAAAAAAAAAATTCTAGTAAAAACTACAAATGTGCAGCAAATATTTTAAGAAATTGATGAGTAAAAAAAAGAGTCAGTTTATTTTGTGAGAAAACTTTTGTGGAACCTACGTAGCTCAGATGATAGAGCATTCGACCGGCAATCGAAAGGTCCTGGGCTAGTATATATATATATATATATATATATATATTATATAGCTAAGTATATTGCGAAGTCTTCTTCTAGACTAACCGAACATTTCTAGTCGTATACATCTTGATATTACAAAAAAATAGCCCAATTAACAAAAACAAAGTACTTTAGATTCTTCTGAGATTTTAAATCAGTAAATACATTTATTACAGTGTTTTTATTTTGTTAGTACTAGGACAAAATTTTCAATTTTTTTAATACAATTTTTCACTGTTTAGTTTAGAATTTGATTAACCTTTAAACGCTTTTAATTTTCCAGTTTCGACAAGCTTTCAAGAAGCGAGCTGCCGGAAAATACGAAAACCGAGTAGAGCGGAAAAATGCCCAAAAGGAAAAAAAAACGGAACTGTCCTATGTTTTTAGTCCAGATATTGAAATTTTCAAAGGAGATTTGCTGTCCAGAGCTGCTCAGCTTGAAAAAGAGGATGATGGGGAACAGAAGAAAGTAAATGCAAGCGAAAAGAACATTAGAATGAAGACCATCAAATTGCCAAAAATTATAAGCGAAAGAAGTGTGAGCGGCAAAACCTCGGCTAAGAATAAACTTGGCAAGACTTCAAAAAAGAAAAAGTGAAAATGCATCAAAAAGATCGAAGAATACTTCTTATCAAAAAACAAAAAACTGAAACGTGAGCTTGAAATGCATTTTAATCGAGAATCCGACACGATTAATCTTGTGCGCGACTAAACGTCAACAAATTGCATTTCACACGTAAAACAAGGCGTTTAAAAAAAATATATTTCACATAAAAGTTATTCAGATTATGATTCCAGGACTACTTGTGCTGAGAAGAATCAAGTACATGTTTATTTTTTTTCAAATGACAAATCTGTGATGAAGACTTAAAGTTTCTTCAAATCCTACAACTTTTGCCTTAAAGATTTTGTATAAAACCGCTTCGTTTTCAAAACATCGCAGTCTCTAAGTTAAAATAAGGCACACTGAGTATTCATGAATTCCGTATCCCTTTCCGTTTTATTAAAACATGGAGAAAAGTAGTTTGTGAAACTTTACTCAATTGAGTATTGTAAACTGGGGATGCCGAGAGCACGCTTGGAAGTATAAGTGTATCCTAATAAATGCTACAGAATAATCATTGACGTTAGGTAAAACTATAACTAACACTTGGGCAAACCGTGAACAGAGTAATGAGACTCTGACAGAGATTGTTGTAAAATGTTGGGTCTTGTAGAGTAGAAAAGTCTTATTTCAAGTGTATTGCGACCTGATCAATACATATATACATAGACAGCACACATTTGTATAGAATTAGCTCCACAGTTAATCATGTAATTTCATTACAAATACGTATAAAACCTTAGATATACATATGCAAACCCAGTATTACACTTACATCAAACAAGACGCTTTTGTAGATATTACGTATATGTACACTTCACATTAAGAGCTATAATTTGGAACTCACTCATATGGTATACTCAACTTCCACTTATTTTGCCTCTTAATTATTTTGCGCCTCGCCGCTTACTTATTTTGCGTTTACGGAGGGTCGAATATCCCCTCCACGAACCATCGATTTATTCTTCTCTTCAGCTTCCATTGCCACAGAATTGGCAGAAAATGCAAACGATTTTCCAACTCTTTACAGATAATCAATAAAAATACACGAATCGCGAAAAAAGTACGATTGCGTGAGAAGTAGTGGGGATAAGGGGGAATGCAAAATAAGTAAGCTGTTGTCGTTTCAGAGGGCGCAAAATAATTGGAAGTTGAGTGTATGTACATTTTTTCCAATCCTTCTAAAAAATTAGCATTAAAGTAGGACGAGTGAATAATTTTCTGTTGCTCTAACATATTTGTCACAAATTCTCAGTGCCTTCATTTTACATATTGTGTATTTTTTGAAATGTGTATATTTAGTAAATATAATTCCTAAAAGTAATTATGTATAATAAATATTTACACGGAAAAAATAAGTACTGGGAAATTTACATGACAGAGCTCGTCTCTCAGATACGTTCAAAAGTTACTGACAACTAGAAGTACCGTTCCATACAATTGGATCAACAATCCTGGAAAAAGTATAGAACTTTCAAAAAGTATTCAGTAGAAAGTCCGTGAAAATTCTGAGTACGCAACATTTTCATGGACTATCAAAGGCACCAAGAAAAAAAAATACTATTATACACTATCACCGCCCATCCTGAACATAATATAATACCGCTGTTGAAATTAATCTTACCCTGACAGGATTCGAACTTTAACTTTTACCTAATCTATATGTATAACGCAGTCTATCCTTATAAATTAAACCGCACGGCTACCGAAGCACTTGCGATATCTCCCAAAAAATGTTGGGTACATTTTAACCATAGAACAGGCAGGACCGTGTAAGAAATTGCTGCGCCTTATTTCACCAACCATTTTATATAATAAAGAAGTTTGAAGAATTATTATGTTTTATTTATGATATTATTTTATTATTATATTTTATTTATATTATTAAATATAAAAATTTCATAATTTCTTTACTTTATGTCAATTTACAAAGTAATAAAAATTTTGCGTATTCAAAAAAAGACTTTCAAACGCAGTTCAAGAACTTTTCTTTGACTTGTATGTCAGGTATTTATTTCTTTCTCAGCAAATTATTCTCCCCAAATTCTTTCAAAACCTGAAGCACTTTTCAGAAGTATTTGCATTTCTATAATTTGTTGAAAAACTTTACAATATATTTTGAAAGAATTTCGGTCTTCGACTATGCTTGAAATAATCTAGGACATTCTTTCTTTTTTTTATGAAGTGCTGAGTTTCTTCATGAAAAGTATATAGGATCTTAAAAAAAAATTTGCTATGTAACTTCAATTAAAAAATTAAAGGATTACAAAAAAAATCTACTTCAGCCTGGATCCGAATGAGGATTCACCACTTTACATGAGTATAAAGAACTATTCACTGTTAAAGGATGTTATGTAACTCATGTAACGTCTGGGATTTTTTTCGGGGGTATTGAATTTTACGGTTCTCCCTGTTTAAAAAATGATAAGAAAAGTGTCACCATATTATTCTTCAGAAAATTTAAAAAGGAAATAGCATGTTAAGGCTCCTAAAGTGTCAAGTAAATCTTTTTGATATTTGGAAAGGTAAAATGTAAATCACTACGAGAGTTATAACACTAATTTTTCAAACAAGAAAATGGTCTACTCAAAGAGGTAAAAATGTTTAAAAAAATTAGTTTGACAATAATGTGAAAGAATCGTCTCCAGATATTTCTCACGTCAGAGAAATAATAAGATCTTATGTCGGATTGTTATTTTTTAAAAATGGAGCTATACATATGTGTACGTTGCCGATTATCTTCCAGGCCTACATCTACCACTCCTGGGTTTTTTTTTTTTTTTTTTTTTTTTTTTTTTTATAGGAAGGGAGAAATGCTTTATGCACCGTCAAGGGGACTCCGTGCCCCCTGGTGTGTGGGACTCTGCCGCTCGCGCAGCCCAACCCACTAATCGCCGTTAGGCATTACTTCAGGATGGGGGCCATCTTACGGCGATGTTAGCCTCTCTTCCTTGCTTCTTCTTCTGTTTCCTGGCGTAACGGGTCCAGGTTCTCTCTCATAGCGGCCTCTTTAAGGCTTCCTATTCGGGGCTGCCTCCCGAAAGGCCACGCAACGCATAGTCCCCGGTATGTGGTCATTCCGGGGCTTTTACTCCTTTGCGGTACAGAGGAAACACCTCGGCTTCCCGGTGCAGGATGCCGCATCTCTAGCAGCACCTGCTGCGGTCTGGCCCTCGGCAGTCCGCCGCTATGTGGCTAAAGCCAAGGCAGCGGAAGCACCGGTTCACCTCCTTTTTCCTGCGAACTCTGCAGGAGACCCACCCGATCTTGATGTGGGCCCCCTTGAGCAGCTTCAGCACCCTTGCCTCCTCCAGAAGCACATACGCCTTCCGGTTCCCTATATAGGGTATCTTGCTTAGAGACACCCTTGACTCCAGCTCCGGTTATTTGTCGAAAAAGCTTCTGACCGCATCCTCGACGTCTTCCGCTTCGGTAGTTGGATCCAGGTCGGCGATCTCGACCTCGATCAGGGGGATGAGATGACGGACCGTCTCCCTGGCTCCAACTGCCTCTTTAAAGGCAGTGTCCAGTCTCCCTCTGCTTTTTGTGAAACATTTCAGTCTCACTGATTCCCTGGACTGTGGCGCCCAGTTCGTCAGGGTTGACACGCTTCTTGAGCTCGCGCAGGATTGAGGCGTAGCTCATCCCCTCTGCCGGTTTGATGAGCACCGCTTCTGGGCGCGCACGGCGAGGTTTCTCCGGCGTTTTGGAAGGCTTCTTCCCTTTCCTTTTCCGGAGGTCTTTCTTTTTGGGGTCCTCGACCCACTCCTCTTCTTTATTGGAGGCTTTAGGCCTCTTCTCCGCTGGTTTTTTTGCTGCAGACATCTCCGGGTTCGCAGTTGGCTCTCTAACCCGCTTGCGCGTGTCCGGCGTGGACCTCGCAGCTGGCCGTGGGAGGGTTTGGCTACCCTCGTCCGCAACTTCCTTGCTTTTCGGTGGTCTTGCCTACTTTATCTTTTGCACCAGCAAGCCTCTCATCGGGTACTCGAAGAAGTCGAGGTAGCAGACGGTATCCTCTATATCATACCGCAGCGCCCCGAGATCCTTCTTTGCCTCCTGAATTCCGTCCCTGATAGAAAACTGCATATTCTTCTTGGTCCTGGAGAAGCTCTCCATCTTCTTCAGAGCCGAATCCACCTTCTTCAGGATCTCCAACTGCTTCTCGTACCTCACGTGAAGCCAGGCCCGGTACTGCCGTACCTGGGACTTATCGGTCTCGAACGGATCCGGTGTCTCCACCGTCACGTCCAATTCACCTCCAAATATCTTCTCACACATACTTTTATTTAATTTTTAAAACTCCATTTTAATTCCCACGATTAGCTAGGGAAGTATTCGGTGCGCCTCTGCAGAGCCCCGCATGCAGGTGTAAGGCCTCAATACTCTCGGAGGTGGCCTGGTTACCTAGAGACACCGTGTGAGACACCACTCCCTGGTGCCATGCAACCCTCAGCACGGTAGTTAACACCTTGGATTGGGGGTTATTCCTTCGGGACCATCGCAGGAACATTGTCCGCGACTGCTTATTTAGTTTTGTATCCGTATTCAGCAGTAACTCTCGGTACAGGGTCCCTCTATCCGCAACCTGAGGACGCGCCCGGTGGCCTGTTCTAGGGCCCCCTGATCGATTTCCGAAGAAACCAATGCAGGACCGAGACCACTCCTGGGTAGCAATGATAGAGAAAGCAATAATAAGTCCTCTGTCAAATGTCACCTCGAAATGGGTCAAAGTAGAATTCTTAGAATTGGCGTTGCTAATATAGCAACTCTAGTCTCTGTCACTTCCCCTTAGCGCATGCTGCACTCTTTTGTGACCTGACATACGAATTGTAGCAGGGAGAGAAACAAGGAAACTTGCTTCTAACGAGAGAAATTAACATACCTTCAAACGAGGCACTTCTCTTTCCCTGATTTTCCTTTGATTCGAATTGTCATATTTGTTGAAAATAACCCTTCTTGTTTTGAGATTCGGGAAGGTGTAGTGAATGAAGCTCTAAACGTTTGACGACACTAGGGTTTTTATTATTACCCGATAGCTATAGTCTGAGCGAATATATACCAGTGCGAGACTACACATTTCTGGCGGGTTTCATCGATCGGAATTGCAGAAGGTCAAATCACGAAAATTTCCAGCTTGATATTTCTTCAAAGATCTTTACTCTATTTTGCTATGACTCTCTTAATAAGAGTTCATACTACTAGTGATCTGAGTGTTCACGCGGAAAGCTACCTGTTCGCGCAATTTATTCGAAAAAAAGTAGAAAAGGGAGAAACGATCCCTTGCAAACCTGTAATAAAAAAAAAAATATTTATCCAGAAGGTCCCTACCTAAGGGAGGACTGGAGAAAGTAGGCAACTCGGTATTTCCTGTAGAGATTGCGGTATTGTCCGTGATGAGAAATTAACCCCTGAGCAAGAAATCGTCTGAGCAAGCTGTGGCATCTCCTACCACAGTTTCTACATGATAGGCGAGCGGGACTCACTCCCAAACGGACCTTCCAGTGACCACGGAAGTACTAGTCGCTAAAACCACTTTTACTTCATGTTTTCGAGGTCGCTGGATACGAATCTGAAATTATTTTTTCGATAAAATGAGTGGAACATAGAAAAAAACGGCAATTTAGCGGAAAATTGAAAAAAATGAATTTCAGGTTTTTCAATGTTACTTTCGCTATATTTCAAACGATTATTAATATATCTTCATGAAATTTTTTTCTGATTATTGTACGATTGCTACGTGCTAGCGTGCTCCGTGCATTCTGACCCAACACACGACTTTGAAATAGCACAGTTTTTTTGTTTTTGATATTTTGAGCTGAAATTTTCCCAAAAACTTCTTTATGTATTATATTTTAATACTCAATAATTAGTTATTGGAAATTCGAAACCGCCTTTCGGCTTTAAACTTCACGGGTGGTCTGTACCATTAAAGTCGCGTACGATCTTCCGTCGTCCGTTCGCTCGGAACTTCCATCCGCGGCCACACGCCCACCAGGATAACCGACTAGCCGCGCCACCCAGGGGAGAAACAAACAGATTCCTCCCCCGAACGTCGCGGACAGCCAAGTCTACCCGAGATGCAGGAACGCGGGTGCAGGCCCCGATGCGATTTCTACTGGCCCTCCCCGTTGTTTCGCTCTCGACGCCCATCAAGTTCTCTCGTCTTCATCACAAGTGTGACCAATGACTCGATGAGCGTAGTAGGCCTGTTATTTAGCTCTTTAGTTGCACAATAATCAGAAAAAATTTCATGAAGATATATTAATAATCGTCTGAAATATAGCGAGAGCAACATTAAAAAACCTAAAATTCATTTTTTTCAATTTTCCGCTAAATTGCTGTTTTTTTCAATGTTCCACTTATTTTATCGAAAAAATAATTTCAGATTCGTATCCAGCGACCTCGAAAACATAAAGAAAAAGTAGTTTTAGCGATTAGGACTGCGTGGTCACATACTGCTATTTCTAAGCGTCTTTTTGGGGATGTCCCGCTCGCCTATAAAGATATGCAATTTCTGACAAGGAATGTTTCCCAGGTGTCCGGCTCCGATTTTGTTTGTTTTTTAATATGTTGTAGAGGACAAAAAATAAGCAATACGCGTTTTTTTATAACGACCCTTTCTCATATTCAAGGGGTGAAACTACCCCCTCAAGTTTTTTCGGATAACAAAAATATTTCTAACTAGAACAATATTTTTCCATTCTATTTTGCTTTACAAGCTTGCTATACATCAGTTTTAAGTCAAAAATTGATGGATTGATAACTTCTTTGCCACCAATCACCCTTATTTGTGTTATAAACTACCCTTAGTTAAAAAAAAATTTTGTGGTGATAAAATAGCGATTGAACAACTTATCACCACCTCCAAGGGTGAACTACCCCTAATTAACTAGTTAAATATGTCTTTCAATAAAAAATTCAAGAGACGTGTAATGCTTGGACTAACCGAATATTAATTATTTCAAAAATTGCCATTTACCAACAATAGGTTCAAATAGTTTTCCAGAATTAGGTATATTTTGGAAAAGATCAATACGGATAAATATTTTTTTATATATATTTATGTATATACGTATTATTGGGCATATTTAAAGGTTCATGTTCATGTAACATGCCGAGCACTCGAAATCGCGGAAAACTATTTTTCGCGCACAAAAATCGTGAACATTTTTTTTCGGTCATTTACAAAAACAAAAGTGTTACGGTAGACTCTACGAGACGGGAGTAATCAAATCAAAGATGAGATACTCCCGTGGCCAACGCGTAATTTTATCATGCGTGCCGTGGCCGAGACTCTACTTCATATTCTGGCTCTCTTAATGCAATAGAGTTCCAGCGCAACTTTAAAATGCTGATAAAAATACGAACTAATAATTTTAGCAACATTCGTAGTATTTCGTAAGAATAATAATTAATTATGTGATGATACTTATTATAATAATAATGAACTGTATAATAATAATTATTATTGAAACGATAATTCCAATAACGTGAATTAAACGATTGACCAAGCAACAGGGAATTTATGACGTTATGACGTTATTTATTTCAGAAAACGGACTGCGCCATCAGAAGAAAGGTTGTTCATAGAGTAATTGTGTCCTGTTTTGGACAACGAAATATGATTTATAAATTTTTTATCAACATTTAAGACCAAAAAATCGCATATTTTTTAGTTTTTTGTTTATAACATTAAAGATAATCATCCAATCGTAATGACATTAATTGAAAAGTTGTAGACAATTGAATTGCGAAAAAAATTAGTCTTCGCTAGATCTAATTGAATAATTAGAAGTGGAGAAATTTGGGAAAAACCGGGAAATTTAGCTTTTGTTAAACAAATTAATATCTTAGTTAATTTTTAACTTTTTAAGTTGAGGTTTGGTGGAAAAGTAGTAGACTTTATGCTCTTCAAATGTATACAAAACGGACACTTAAGATAATACGGTTCCGCGGTATTGACACTTTAATTTATTTAATGCGTTAATTGTAAAATGTCTGTTTGCCGCAGAGGTGGTCCGATTTTTATTTGAAAAACGGCTTTTAAAAATATAAATCCAGCACAACGGAACGTCAATCTTGGTTTTTCGCTAAAATGTTGCAACAGTTTAGCGAAAAACCAAGATTGGCGTTCAGTTGTGCAGGATTTATATTTTTAAATGCCGTTTTTAAAATAAAAATTGGACCACCTCTGCCGCAAGCAGACATTTTATAATTAACGCATTAAATAAATTAAAGTGTCAACAGCGCGGAAACGTATTATCTTAAAGTTTCCGTTTTTTATACATTTGAAGAGCATAAATTCTGCTACTTTTCCACCAAACCTCAACCTAAAAAGTTAATAATTAACTGAGATATTAATGTGTTTAACAAAAGCTAAATTTCTCGGTTTTTCCGGAATTTCTCCGCTTCTAATTATCCAATTAGACCGAGCGAAGACTCATTTTGTTCACAATTCAATTTTCTACAACTTTTTAATGAATGTCATTAATATTGGATAATTACCTTTAATGTTATAAACAAAAAACTAAACAAAGTGCGATTTTTTGGTCTTAAATGTTAATAAAAAATTTATAAATCATATTTCGTTGTCCGAAACATGACACAATTACTCTATGACCAACCTTTCTTCTGATAGCGCAGTCCGTTTTCTGAAATAAATAATGTCATAAATCATTAATAATAATTTCCCTGTTGCTTGGACTATGCCTTCGTTCTCATAGTAGTCAGCAGGAGTCAAGTTACAAATTCGCAAAAGTCCCCTCCATGCATACACCCACGACGCTAATTTTTACCGATCCTCGCCAGCATTCCTCTTCGATTTCTCGGGCGGACAAGATATCCAGCGGTTCGTGTGGAAAAAGGGACAGGTGATTGTTCCCTCGCTCCGTCCATGCTTTCCATCACGAATCGCGTCGTGAGAGTTACTCCGAAGGCTCCTCAGAGTCGAAAATTCGAGTACACTAGGGGGTGTTTCGGGACGTAAATTGCGTAAACAAATCGCGTAAAAATAAACTTAAAAGCTGAGTGCAAACGGTCCAGTTCGGGAGTGAAACAAAGTGTTAATCGCTGAGTTTCAAGGTACAAGAGAGCTAAGATGCTTGTGCGCGTATCGCCCCGATTTGTAAGACCACATCAGTAAAATCGGTGCGATTCGACGTATTTAAAAACTCGAAATTTCAACCTAGGGTTTGTGCAAAAATTACCACAGAATTTCGCGGTAGCCTTTGGAGTGACACCTCACGGCGTGAAAGTGAAAATGGTGTTGTGTGCCGCTAGGGAAACCCAGGAGAGGGATTCATGGCCCGGGAAAGCAAGGTAAGAGTATGTATTCTCCACCTCCCTCTCTCGCGCTCTCTCTGTCTCTCTCAACTGAGCTTACAGCTGACTTCCGCAGCAAATCTAAATTAATCTTAGCGGCAGAGCGATGATTATTTTTCGTAGTGAAACGAACAGAATTTTTGTCCGTCGACTCTTCTTGCTCGAAGGTCAGGCGATAGTATTAAGGTCGTAAAAATTTTGGTAAATTTAAAAAATAACAAAATTATGTTATTTGTGCCGTATTATAGTTTTTAAGCTTTTTATCGTCTAAATCAAACCACCACTACCCTGGTGAATAAAATTGTATTGTTCCTCGGTAGTGCCGGGTCGTAAAAATGTCGGTAAATTTTAATATCAACAAAAGTATGTTATTTGTGACGCATTACAATTTTTAAGAATTGCTTTTGTCTAAATAAAACCACCGCTACTCTGGTGGATAAATTTGTGTAATTTCACGGTAAATTGGAGTTTAAAGTTATTTGAAAACCTTAACGCTTTCAGGAATGCAAGGCTAGGCAGCGAAAGTTATTTCCCCAGGAAATAGAGCTCAGAGGACGATTCCCCACAATAAATAAAATAAACAAAGTGATGCGAATTACTTTGGCTGTCTGGTGCCTCCGGCGAACAAACTAAGCCAATTAATTCTCATTTCTTCTCTCATAACACCTCTTTTCAGGTCTTTGATTGGGATAGTTGCTTTTAAAAATTTTGGGTCAAACCAAAATTGCCCGTTCGTAACGAAAATACCGTTTTGTAGAATTTGTCATGACGCATTTTTTAAATTTTTGACAAAATCGTTTGTTTTTTTATCATTCGACGTGAAATACTTGAGCGCAGACAATGTATAACGAAACGTACATAAGCACTACGCCACAACTCCCCTACCACAGCGTTTGGAGGGGTACTTCCACCAGTGATACTCACGTGAGTACCCCCACCGACCGTCAATCTGCGCACGCAGGTACCCCCACCGCTCGCGAACAGTATAAGAGGAGGGTCGGAGGACCGAAACGAGGCAGTTCTGCTGGAGTGGCGATCACGGCATGGAGATGCCTGTCATGATTGGTGCTCCCATAGGCGGGTATCTTCGACTTCATTTGCCACATACCTGGTGGAACCAGACCGAGCATCGACCGATGGGTGCTAGATGGATGGTCGACTCGGTGGGAGCAGACGCCCACCGTCAGGTGCACTAGATAGGGCTGTACCTGTGCACTCCGATACACATACACAGTAAATTCTCACTCTGACATCGGCACACAATCCATTGTTTTGTATTTATTGACACACAAACATTCACAGAAAGAGATTTTCAAATTCTTTAAATAATTGAATTCATTTGCATTGTTTGCGATATAAGAGTTTGATATTGTCTACGAGGACACCTGTCGACAACGTATCCTATCTGATACGCGACTAGTGATCCTCCGATAATGTAGGCAGTGACAAAAATTTCAAACTCAACTAATTGATTTGAAATCATTTACAGTCACAAGGCAGAGCCACTAGGTGATATGAGGAGATCTTCCTGTTTCTTAGCATTGCGCGTCTCTTGAATTTTTTATTGCAAGACATATGTAAATAGGCAATTAGGGTAGTTCACCCTTGATGGTGGTGATAAGTTGTTCAATCACTGTTTCGGAATTATGAATTTTCTTCGCGCACTACGAACTGAGCTCTGGCTCTGTCCTCTGCATTCTAATTTGGAGCGCTTCTCGCTCTCCTCCTGCGACTTCTCGGACTCCCCTGGCAAGTTTTGGGTCCAGTCGAGGAGCGTGGAGGAAAGGTGCTCTAGCGGAACGGGAGCGCAGAAGGACGCTCATTTGGCTCTCGACTTTCATCCTGTACGGACTTCCGTTTTATGTATTGCGAATACTGGCGTGCATTTAGTAATTAGTAGAATGTGCTGAATGGATATGCGGCCGTATGATCGTTAAGCTTAATTCTGATTTGAACTCGTGAGCTAGACAGGTCTTACCGACTACCTAGCTTATTTCCGAACGGAGTCCACCACTTACATAGTCCACTCTAAACTTTTAAATTGCGCTGGTCTCTGACGGCTTTTTTCCCTACAGGGTTTTTTTTAATTCTAGAAAAAGTCTTGCATATCCGTTTTAAAAAAGGATCGAATTCATTGCGTTTAAGATGCAAGTCACAAGCGTTAATGTGTTTTGTTAAATGAATTTCTTTAAATTCATGTGGAAGAGTGTCAGCTAACAAACGCCTGAAGGAAAAAATCATGACATTGAAAGAAACCATTCAAAAAGATGGTCAAAGACATCTCTATGTGAAATCGGCAATTACTTCTGGGACAACCCACTACTAAGTCTGTTCCCGATCATTTCAAGGTCATGGCACCTGATTTTTTGTTTTTTTCTTGGAAAGGGCAAGAACCAAGCTTTTATTTCATTCATCTCAGAAGTTTCTATTAGCTTGCTTTACATTTTTACACGTCCTCAAAAATGGCCAAAAACGTCTTATTTTGGGGGTCTCAAGCCTAATTTTCTCAAAAACTATACGTGATTGACGACTTTTGAGCCCAGGTTCGTATTTATTTATCGTGAGATGCGGACAGACCTCTTAATCACCACGAAGTGATCTTGAAAATAAAGAACTTGTATCGACAAAGATTTTCTTCCGACTGCGATGAATGACTAAAAAATTGGTACTTTTGCAGACTATAATTATTATGGGGAATTATGATGACTGAAATATTTTGCTGATTAAAAATTTTTAAATACCGTACTTTGAACGCTTGATGGATTTAATTCACTGCCCTAGCGGACCCGTGTGAGAGAACGGTCATAGAATACTCTGACCGTTCTCTGACTGTTCTATGATCGTTCTATGACCTCGCATTATTACGGCTAAGATCGGTAAAAAAGACATTAAAAGCTTTGCAATTATGATTCTGTGTCGAAATTTGGATTAGAAGGTGAAGCAATAAATACAATTATCTTATTTTTCAGCGATAAAAACTAGAAAAACATAATACCTGTCATTGAAGGCAGTGCAGTGGTTCACAATTGGCGGAACGTCTCCACCGTGAAGGTTTACTATTGGTGGAGACGTTCCGCAAATGGTGAACCACTGCACTGCCTTCAATGACAGGTACATGATGTATTCCTAGTTTTTATCGCTGAAAAATAAGATAATTGTATTTATTGCTTCACCTTCTAATCCAAATTTCGCCACAGAATCATAATTGCAAAGCTTTTAATGTATTTTTTACCGTTCTTAGCCGTAATAATGCGAGGTCATAGAACAGTCAGAGAACGGTCAGAGTATTCTATGACCGTTCTCTCACATGGGTCCGCTAGGGTGAAGCCAAATTTAATTTTGACCTCATTACCACACATAGTTTTGCGAAACTTTTAGATTGATATCTGAAAATATTTGATTGATTAGAGATCAATATTTCATTAATCCTGTTACTTGGTAGTTGAGATTGATTGTAATTTAAGTATCTTCTCAAAACTGAAAAATGGTTGATAATGCTGTTTCTGAATTTCAGAAAATAGCTTATTTACTGGCTAGACTGGTTTTTTGGCGTCCAAGTTCATTCTTTTAGGGTTACCATATTTTTCTAATTTTTAAGGTATTAAACTAAGTAAGGGATGACAAGAATTGATCTTGCTTTTTACCAATGTTTGAGAGTTTTGATGTTTGACTATATTTAGCGCGCGTGTCACAGTATTAGTGTGTTCATAGCGTAGGGGAGTTGGGCGACGATAAGGTGTGTAACATAATTAATAATTTCACAAAATTCTTAAAAAATCTCCTGAACTATAATTTTTCGATTCCATGTGATATTTTGTAATCTGGTGATTTCATTCTCGGTGACCGACTTTCGAAAATAGTAGAGTTCTTTGTTCGAGTATGCTATTATTGTACAATGTTCAACACCGGTTGAAGAGCCGGAACTGGAAGACGAAACCTTTAAGTTCCCCCTTTATTAACAGGGAGACATTTTTCTGGCGAGGGCGACATGCTGGTTGGAGTTCGCTATTAGTATGCTGTACTGTGAGGTGATGAGTGGCAATCCCTCTTGTTAGCGGAGTCGGTGAACAAAGTTCGTAGGATTGACTGTTGTGGTCCACTATATTGTTGCCTTCTTCGGGTATTTGTGACTTCTGGCCAGTCGTGTTGCTAAAGCTGAGAATACCAGTTTGGAATCGAATCGGATTCCCGAATCCCGTCAACTCCAATTTGATAGTTGGTCGGGACAAACAGCTAATTTGTATTAAATTTGTCTTTGTGAGAAAATTAATCCATCCCCCTAGAGATTGAATGGCTCTCCAGAAAGGGTGGTTACTATATGAAATCCGAACGTCACAAAGCTAGAACGACTCTGATCCGGAATGTTGTAATAGTTGACTTTCACAAGTTTTATATTTAGACATAATGTATATAGGTGGATTCCCTAGAAAAAGTCAATATGCTGTTAGTTCTTTGCAGTAGTCTTCTTCCTTGTTGCACATTGAAATGTATTTCCACTGGTCTTGGTCAATAAGCATATATGGGAACTCAGGGCGAATGTATGCCCCATTCGAACCGTCGCCGAGAATGCACTTCGTCCTAGGGAGTAGGTGGAGTTTGTACATAACATATTCGGTTTTGTCCAGTAGCGGAATACCGAACAACACCCTCATGGTGTTGTTTAAACAGACAACGGTGGTATTTGCTACTTGCGCTAGCTCCTCCACACTCACTTCAAGTTCTAGGACTAGAAAGCTTGTATTTGTAGAATGATCCTGTGTTTATCAGTTTATTGTGTTGAAATGTACAGTATAATTTCGGATTCAAGAAGCAGTTGAAAGATTACTGGAATTTTAATATTTAAATGTTTCAATTGCTCAATAAATTTGATACTCTTTTTGGTAAATATTATTAGGGTCTTCTGTATCTGTTTTATAGTTAATTTTTTTTATAGCTTTTTTTTTTCTTTCATAATTTCTTATTGATCTAGCATGTTCAAGTAATCTAGTGTGTAAAAATCCACTTGTTTGTCCAATTTATTTTTATTACTTTGGATGCATTCGATTTCGTTAATGATATTGTATTTATATTTTGTCGGAGTTTTATTTTTCAACGGTGGGAAAACTTTTATGTAGAGTATTGTCAATTGTAAAAATGATGTTCACAATTAAACACAAATACAATACCAGTAAAGCCACTGATTTATTATTGATAATTTTGTTTGTAGTAAACCCAACGTGTAACGGTCACATCTATCTACCTGCGCCAGCATACAGGTTGCTAGCGTTACACGCGTTCCGTGGCGTAGCAGGTCTGCAGGGGCAGCGACTCGAACAGTCACCGCTAGGCTCGTAGCGCGAGTCTGCCCGCTGTAGACTCGAAACCGCGAGGCTATAACCTAGCTTGTGTAATCAGCAGTGGTATCTCCAGCCGTGATCTCAGGATCCCCAGTCAGGACGCAAGTCCCAGGCAGCACCTCCGGAAACAACCAAAGGGTTACCGAGGAGCAGCAAGACTGGTAAAGCCAATTTTTCATTACTACGAGAGAACATTAGGTATGCCACCCAAGCTCTAGTGCAACTCTAATTAGATTAATCTACTTTCTGGGTACGCCACCCAGGCTCTAGAAGATAGTGTTCGTGGGTACGCTGTCCAGGCTCCACTATAATCTCTTGTGCCTCCACCCGCTCTCTAGTCCGCTGCCCAGGCGTAGAGACGGTCTCCCTTTTTCCTAAGAGAGAGATGTACGCTGCTCAGGCTGTCTCTCTTCCCTTCATGGTGTACGCTGCCTAGGCTGCCATCTCTGACACTCCTTTCCACGGTGTACGCTTATTTCTGGCTGCCGTGAAGAGTATCTTTAAGTCGATTCTGATTGGTGCACGCCACCCAGGCTACCAAGCACAATTTCTTTTAGCGCTTGTGCGCGCCATCTTGGCGGCCAAATGAATTTAGTTTATTCAATTTCGCTATATTTATTTGTACGGGTGCATTGTTTTGTGGCTTTCCCCTTTAGCGAGAGCAGCGCCATCTGCTCACCTCCCACAAACTCTATTTTTTAATTTTTGTGCGGAATTGCATTACCAGCAGTGGAACGCTACGATAAAAGTGTAACGGTAATCTTTATTTGTTATCGCGACACCAGCGCCACCTATAGTTAAAATTATTATTTGTTTAAATATTTTCTTTATAAATTATGCAAAGGGATTTGCCACCGAGCAACCCGCGATAGAGAGAGAGCGTATTTGTTTTAAGTTATTGGTTCGCGACAACAGCGCCACCTACTTTTGAGATTATTATTTGTCAACAGATTTTTTCAATAATAGAAAATTATAAATAAAGACTTATTTTTATGCCAATATACGTGCCTACAAATCATTTCCACACCTTTGGGTCCACAAATATTATTTAAATAAATAAAAATAAATTAAGGACATAATCGAACTCTTTCAAACGATTGTATAGGGTCCATGAGCCCTGCTGTCGAATTTCCCATCTATTTCATCTTCGACTACATAGACTTACTCGCCTAATTTACCATTTAACGGTCGGGCTTTCACGCCTTAGTAACGTTTAGATCTCTCCTAGCGGACCTGGTTGAGAGAACGGTCATAGAATACTCTGACCATTCTCTGACCTCGCATTATTATGGCTAACAACGATAAAAAAACATTTAAAACATTGAAATTATGATTCTGCGATCAAATTTGAATTAGCAGGTGTAGGAAAAAATACAATAATTAATAATAAACAATGTAAAACAAAACGCAAAATAGAGATGAACGTGGGACGTCCATCCAGTGACTACGCACAAAGCTGCTTCACCCAGGTGACGCAGGCTTGTGCAGCGCTCTCTGAGATCACGAACGAAAATGTCCGTGAAAACCAGACGGCCGTGTTCACTTCCGGTTTGGAAGTTAATGGGTAATTGCGGAACCAGAACTTAACGAAACCTCGCGATTCTTTCCTGCGAGCCCAGGGTGGATGTGTTTGTCCCAATCAGGCGGTTCTTTACGGGAATTTCGCTTCCCCTTTCTCGTAAATCAGCCGAGAGTCGAGGCTGGGTCGTCTCCCCCCCCCACCGAAGTGATTCTTTGTTTGCAAAGGATCAGTTCGTTTCTCCAAGCCGTATTGTGGGCATGCATTGAATATTCCTATTTAATTATTATTAAATAATGCTTAAATTCTAAATCTTAATAATAAAATCTATCAAAAGTAATATGAAAAAGGGTATATTTTTTGTTTTGTTATTTTGTCATAATATAACATTATTTAATTTTGAATCTAAAGAAAAAATAAAAAGCAGAATTAATAATAATTTTTTCTTCCCAACCTATTTCAATCATACTATGATTACTTTATTATTAATTATCAAACTTTATTTAAATCTTAGAAAAATAGAAATAAAAGTTAATAATGATTTTTCTTAGCATAATACTATAATCATACTATTGTTATTTCATTATTATTACCTTAGGTAAAGAAAAAGAAACGGTTTTGAGTTCTGGTGTGATGATCGCACCTGAGCACTCATCTGGTGCCAAAAGTATAAATTAAGATCGAGCGTTCCAAAAGGCATCATAACCTTACTTCTGCCTTAGCTACGTAAAATACGTAATACATCTCTTAGCTATGACCTGCTATGACATAATATATTCAAATTCAAATGACCAATGATTCTAAAATAAAAAAAGCGGAAGGATTTATCCCAAAGAAAGAGACTTTAGACTAAGTTAAATGTTAAGAGTTTTATAAATTTATGGTTCAACGAGGCTGGTTTATATTTTAGAAAGTAGCAATAAGGTAACACTTAGACTAAACTTGGGAATCCGAGAATGTTTCCCAGACATTCACAACCCCCATAATTCAAATAAACCAGACTCGTTTTCAAATAAGTATGAATAAATTAAGTATAGAATAAGTTTTTTCAGGAAAACGGGTTGTAGGAAACCCAGAGGAAATGCCTCGTAAAATTAGATTTATCACTAGACTATTCAAAAAAATCAGAAACCATGCCTAGAAACGAAACACTCTGGAGAAGACTTGGGAAAATCAAATAAATCTTCTAAGAGGACAGCTTTCTACAAAGAAATTGAATAAGACAGATTTCCATAAGAAATCTGTCATGTATACTTAAGACCCTTTTTTTTGTAAACTCCTGAGTGTTCCGTGTCTAGGTAAAAGGACCCATAAATTGCTCTAAGACGAAGCAGTAAAAAGACCATGTGTTGGGGTGACTAAGCTGGACCCTAACCCCGACCAACGCGCTTGTCAAGGGTGGAGGGGGGAGCTGACCTGAGAACTCAGAGTATCAACTAAAAGAGAAATCTTGACAAAATTCAAGATCAGCTTCGGAGATGACACTCAGGGGCCCTGGGAATCGAAGTGGGAAATTGAAGGGAGGTCCAGAGAGTCATCCCACACACAGAGGATCTCAGATATTTTTCGGCCTTCGAATCGATACTACTGTTCGGTCTCGGACTTTATTAATATTTTGTGCGCTGCTAAGTCAATTGTCTAGTAATTAAATAATTTCAAGAGAAACCAAAGGTTTAGTTCTTCCTTTTATTTTAACCCGAGCCTTATTTTCATAAGCCGCCAATCTAACGAGTTTAAATCATTTTTCAGCTCTATCTGACTACGTTGTGAGAAAATAATACATTAAAATCAGACTCAAAACGTGGAAAATCTCTCAAACACAAGTAGCAATGATGTTTAGTTGTTCAATAGTTTCCACCTAGTTTTTATATACTTTTCCCTACATCCCCTTCCGAATTCCCTATTTATGTTTTTGTTAAACGCATAAGTACTACGGTGCTTTTCCATAAACACTATAAACTATAAATACTATAAACAAACTTGGATAGCTGCAAGTTACCATAGCCAGTGCAGACGATATTTCTGGAAAGGTACTGAACCACTGTTTTTTCTAACTATAAAAAATATATAAGGTGGCAGAGTCCAGAACTAATAATCAACGAAATCGATTTAATCATTTTATATCGATATTTGATTTATTGGTGTCATGAAATATGATCCAAAAATTTCAACTATGTCAGAAATAACCATTTCATCACAAACTTCACTTGGCAACAGGTAATAACAAGTAGGCTACCAAGTAGTTGACTTAGATTCGTAAAAAGGCCTAGCCAGGGCCACAAATTGGGGATTGTACTTGGGCGGTCGTAAATACTTCTAAAATCTTTCCTCCGACAAAAGCCGTTCACGGGGTTTTCGCGCTAAAAAATTATACAAGTAAAATTTTTACCACTACGCTTTGCGCTGAAATAATATTATGAGTGCGTCTGTGGTCGGTTAGCCACGAGAGTCAACTGTGCGTGTACAGCCTGGCGTTGAAAACCTAGCTAGTTAAATACTAACTAGCTAAGGAAATCTACATCTCGTCGAATCTCAAAACGACGAGGAATTATTTCCTTATAACCAGAAATAGGTTTATTGTGAGACAGGAGTGGCGAAGGACAGGCAATTTAAAAGTACTGCCTCCCTTCTAGTTCAAAGCTATCTATTTCTTTCTCACCTTAAAGCTATAAGGTTGAAGCAAAGAAAAAGGGTGTGTGCGCGAGTGAGTCGGGTAAGGACAAGGGTGGTTCCTTTTTGGAACCACGACAATCTCAAATCGAATTTGGCCCGGATCTCCAGGACTTCAGCAGCCAGAACGTATTCTCCTTCTTTGCTTTTGCTCCCAGGACATCTGGTAGGATTAAGGAACTAAAATAAACATAAGGATGCGGTAATGTACAAAATCCAAACATTGTATCGTTCTCATTGATATTTATTCCGTTTTTCTACAACTCTACTAGAAAAAGTGTTCACATCGGTCTGTTATTTTGCTTTTCTGAAGAATAAATTGTCTTTTTATTTATGTGAATTCTGGCCACTTGATTCGAAATTATTTGAAGCACCTTTTCCCATTTTCTTTTTTTCAAAATTAAAAGTAATAAGCGGAGGCGTGTAGAATACACTCTCAGTCCGAGAGTAGAAGACCAACGACCCCACATAATAATAAACGAATTTAGCTAATATTTATATTAAATAAATTTGGCAGTTTGGACGACCTCCGCGTACTCATTATACTAATGAATAAAATATATTAAAGGTAATTGTTTTTTTACTTTTTATGCATTTTATTTAAATTAATAATAGCCGTACGTAACAAAAGCACCCCATAGGAAACAGAACTTACTACGTCCACGCCGTTGTTTCTAGGTGACGCTAAAAGTGAGGACAAAGTGTTTTTTTTTTTTGTAACTAGTCACAAAGAAGTGACATTGTCAAGATTGTCACTTTTGTAACTACGTCGTCACAGTCTTTACATCTTATCCGAAATGATTGTTACTATCTGGGTGTGTTTGGGGGGGGGGGGGGGGATGTTGTAATAACAGTCCACAGCCTGAGGTCTCCAACAAAATTTATCTGAGCACAGAGTTCAATGTAAGAAAAATCGTCATGACTTTCAAGTCACCTTGAAAATGAACCCGAAGGTCACGATGGTCAAGGTGATGTACACCTTAACATTTCATCGACTTTTGTGTAGCATCTTGAACGTTTGTTTACCCCGAAAAACCAAGACATTTCAGAAAAAGGGTATCTGGTCGTTTCTCAGACATTTGACCTTAATTTTTTACCTTTCCAAGGTCACCAAAATCAATCTTCCACAGGTCATCTTTGACGTGTAATTCCCCGCTCTTTTCAAATCCGCAGTCAAAAATAGGGTTTCTCATTTAAGAAAAGGGTCTTTCCTCCATTTTACCTTCAAAACTGACCTCAAGGTCAAAATTGATGATACAGTCAAATGTCCCCCTCGGTCCTGGTTAACTTTTCTTGGAACCGTTCTTTTGTGGATAAAGTATTTTAGAAGATATTTGGGATTATATATTAAAATGGGTCACCGCGTATATCACCTAACACAAAATTTTCGTACTTTCGCGAAATTTTCTAATTTAAAAACCTTCGTGCCCCACGTTGGGCAACAGTTGAAACATTTTGACTTTTGAGTTTTAGATTCATTAAAATTCAAATATTATCAAAACCAATTTTGGCCTAATCCGCTTTGAAATTTCACGTTTCCAATTTTAAATTCATTTACTTTAAATTCTCCACAAACAATTCTAGCCAATTTTGACTCAAAATTGCTTGCATAAATTCAAACTTCAGGTCACACGAAGGGAGAAAATTTCGCGAGTTCGGATCCTTTATTTTGCGAGTGAGAAAGCTAAAAGAAACTTACGTTTTTCAATTTCTTGAGAGACTGACAGCTATGTCCGAAAATCCTCGTTTTATGGCCGTTCTTCGTAATTTTTTAGATCTACAATATATAAAGCAAAAAATTGAACTATTTTCCCACCAATTCGCGGAGTTGTGTACAAAAAAAACATTGCAATTTTTGGGAATTCCCTAAATCCTGTAAAAGAGATTTTCGATCAATGGGTTTTTCAGAACAAACATGAGTCTCCTAGTTATCCTAAATTCTCCCTCCCTTCCATGAACTTTTAATTTTAGTAAAATGCAGCCTTAGAGGTGGACAGTGCACTGTAAAATTAGTAACATAGGCCTGCCACAGATCAAGGCAGTTTTTCAGGTGAAGCTCCCCGAGCGGATTCGACACTACTTATGCTATGGCACAAGCCGAGCTAACTAAGTATATATAAAAAGAAATAACCGAAGTTAAAATTTAAAAATCCAAGAAAATGATAAACAAAAAAAACTCATTGATCCCTAACTATGGGGGGATAGGGAGCATATGCTCGATCAATAAATTACAAAATTTGTCAATAATGTTTTCCCCCCCTTCCAGACCACTTTGGACATGCAAATTGGCATAAAAAAAAGCCAACGTTTTCGCGATTATGACGATGTGATTTTATTTCAAAAAGTCGCATATTACATCCAGTGGAGGCACCTGAAAATTTGTACTAATTGAAAAGGAAGGCACATGGCGCGCCAACGAGGAGAGCGTCTTTCCCCCACACGCGCTCCTCCTGGCACGGGTGACGATCCACGGACGGCAAAACCGCTTGCTGATTGGCCGCCCGTCTCCCAAGGAGCCAATTAAACGCGCTCTCTAGGTAGACGCGCGTTTCTATTGGGTGGCAGCGTGAGAACGCTTAATGTTCATGTAGGGATCTCCCATATCCTACAGATGAGTGAAAGAATGATTTTATGGTCGCATATTATTTATATATTATTCAGATCGGCATTTTTAATTCTCCGAGTTTATTAAAGAGTTGAGAAATTACATTTTTTTATTTAACCCATATTAATTTATTTAATTTTTGATTTCTATGTACATTTTCATACAATTCACGTTTATATTTATAAATTAGTTAACATAATATCTTAATATTTATTTATTTATGTTTAAATATTATGGGCCAACATGATTTATTATCAACCTGCCTACATGCATAAAAATAAAGAAAACAGTGATAAATAATGTAAAAAAAAACGCAAAAGAGAGATGAACGTGGTACGTCCATCCAGTGACCACGCAGCCAGGGTGAGTGGCAGCAACCGCAGGCTAGTGCGGCGCTCTCTGAGATCACGAATAAAAATGTCCGTCAAAACCAGACGGCCGTGTTCAAGTCACATGCACTTCCGGTTTGAAAGTTAATGGGTAATCTCGGAACTAGGACTCAGCGAAATCTCGCGATTCTTTCGTGCGAGCCCAGGGTGGATGTGTTTATCCCATTTACTACATTTCACTACATTTTGATGCTAATAAGCATTTATACCAGTTGAAATAAATATACTAAAAATATTAAAACCTTAAGACCCGTATATTAAAGTTAATACACTCATATTAAAGTTATCATGCTGTCGTATGAATTCTTGTTTAATAATAGTGTAACGTCCTGCGTCCGTCTATTATTTTTCATTATTTTATTATTTTTTGTAAGCCATAACTAGAAAATATCTTACTTGATATTTTCTTCGAAATTTTATTCGTAAAGAAGTAAATATTTTAAACTCAATATCTTTTTCAAATACTATATATACTTAAAAACCTTTTAAGAAAATGTGAAGCTGCGTCAATATAATGATTTCAATTTTTCTTAAGCAATCGGTAAAAGTAATAAAACTTGCACGTTGAAACTTTGACCAAAATATACAGCCCACAATCGTATTCCTTTTTAGATATTTCTATCTACTATCCTCTTGTAAATAAATGCATAAAACTGCATAGAGCTGTAGCAGTATATAGCTTAGCGATTAGCCACTTCCTGAAATATCGTAAATAGCTTAGGCTAATGGTCAAAAGGGCCTGCGCTTCAACCACGCCCAAGTAAATACAAACAAAGTACATTGTATTCACTCCGCTTCGAAAATAGAATAGGCTATATATAATAGAAAATAAAAATCCTTAATAAGAATGTTAAAATATTAAGAATCTAGTTTTAAATTAATATTATTTATTTTTATATTATTCAGTATGCTATGAATAAAAAATAAAAATAAACTACTATATTAGCTAATAAAGGAACAGTAATTTGAATCTAATTTTTATGTGAATTAAAGTTTCAAATTTATAGAACGTAGACAAAAACCATTGGCAAATTATTGAAAAACTTAATTAGGAATCTACTTTATCAACGAATAAATTTATGAGAATTTATTTCTGAAGGTAAAATACTAATTAAAATTTACTAAATGATATTCATTCACTCTTTTATCAATTCTAAAAAAGTTAAAGTATTAATTTACATGATATGCATTTGAATTTATTCACAACATATTTTAACAGTAAATTTATAAACATTACTATCTTACCTTCACAAAAATATATATTTCCACTCTTTATTAACATATTTTTAAGTTCGTAAATTTTAAAAACCAAACTTATTTGCAGAAGATTTAATTCAATTTGCAACTAATACATAAGAGTATAAGCGAAATACTAGAAAAATTAACAATTTAAGTTAATTAAAATACTGTTATTAAAGATTTTAAATAATAGAAATGTTCTGTTTTACCGACAATATTTCATATTCGGATATGTATTTTATAAATGACTTTGCTTATATTTTCCAAATGAACAAACTCAGCTTCGAATATGTAAATCTTTACACTTATTTTTGTATAAATAAGAAGTTTATATAAAAATGAAAAAACACAAAAATTCATAATTACTTTTTATATTTTAGCAAATAAATTCACAAGAGGAAACTTATATTTAAAATTTCCCCGTTTAAATTTATAATTTTGTTTATTTAAACAACATATTCGATGCTTAGTTTGAATGTTATGATGTTTATGTTTATTCAAAAAACCAATTACAAAATAAAATTTAACCATATGTAATGATTCTTTTGAATTTTGAAAGGAAGAATATTTAGTTCAATGTAAATTAACGAGTTTTTAAGTTAAATTTAGATATAAATGAATTATATTGTAGTTTAACTTTTCCATTATTTAAATTTAACGAAATCTGTAAAAATAATTATTAAATAATTAATTTTTAACACATTTTATTTAAAGAATATACATGTAGCGCCATCTTTTGGGAAATCGATGAACTTGGAAAAGTTTATTACGTCAATTTTACCGAGTCATCAGGAGGTTCAACAAATTATTCAACGTTCGATTTCCCAGGATTTTTATAAGGAATTTTAACAACCAAAAAAAAAATAAAAGTAAGTTCTCTATAATCGCTGTGTACTTTCTTCATCTTTTCTTCTCTATCTTTTTATATATTTTAATTTAATATTCTTATTACAAATGTTTGGGTGCTGGTAATCACTTCAGTACCAACATTTGTACATTATTTTACAAATTTTAAATACATTAAATTCTCTAAACTTGACAAAATTTTTACAAATTTTACGAATTTGCTCAGATCAAACGAGACTATAAAATTTTATAAATTTTACGAAATTTAACAAATTTTTAACAAAAGTTTACGAGTTCTTAGAAATTTTTACAACCTTTGCAAACCTCTAAATCACAAAATTAAACAACAGTTTAAAAATTTTACAAAATTTACTATTTGAAAATTTTTTTTTTCTGAGAAAAAGAGATCGTCGATATGGTAGAGTTCGGTTATCATAGTGAGTGATGCACTCTTCTAGTTATCGACATGGTCGACAGAAAAGATTTGAAAAAAGACTTATAAAAATTACTATTTACAAAATTGAACAAATTTTACTAACTTTCAAAATTTTTTTTTATCAAACGAAATTTTATAAATTCAAAATATTTTCAAATTTTTTAAATTCTCAACATTTTTTTTAAGCATTGAAAATTTAACTAATTTTCCAACTTTTTCAAACTTTTAAAATTTTTTCAAACGTTGAGGACCTAATAAAATTTTCGAAATTTTTATAAATTTTCAAATTTTACCAAACTTTTCAAATTTTCCGAACCTTTAAAAATTAAAAAAAAAATCTTTCTAATTTTACAAAATTTTATAAACCAAACAAAATCTTGCAAACTTTAAAAATTTTATAAACGTTATAAATTTTACCAAACTGTCACGTACTGTGACCATTAACATTTATTTATAACATTGTAATTTTTTATTCTGAATAAAACATGCAGAAAAGATATGTATTGGAAATTATTAATTATACGAAATAAAATGTACAATACTAAAATTGTAATAGGGAAAGAGAGATAGTAAGTTTATAAATAGACAACGGTTATGAATGAAAAATAAGATAAAGTTAATATATTTTTTGTTTTCTATTGCTATATTACGTTTATTGAATATAATTTGAGTTATGTCGTAGGAAAAACAATTTTTACATTAGAGAAAAGTATGATGTGAGTTCTAAAAATAGTTTTTTTTTTATATATATATATTTTTTTTTTATATTTATTTTATTTTAATTTTATTTAAATTGTTTTTCGAGAGAAAAAAAACTTTGATAGGTTGTATAGGATGCTAGTAATTAAATGTTTTCATACATTTTTGTTTCTACTTCTACTTCATTTCCTTGTCTTATTGACGTTTTACTCATTAAATATTGCTTTATACACTAGACAATCGGATGCTTTACATTGTGGATATATTAGTTCTTCTCGACAACCGTAACATTTTAGGTAGATGTGTGGTACGTGTGCAATAGAGTGCCAGTTTACTTTACATTCATAATTTAATTTTTCAGATTCCGGAATACTTAGATAACAAAATGAACAGAATATTTTTTGGGTGGTTTTGTTGTAGCACATGAATAAAACAGAAGGGTGCATTGCAAGACATGAGCATAGTAGCAAATAATTGTAAGTTAATGGAAAGTCTTGTGGCCGCACTCCATCCACGTACTTGGGAGTCTTATATTCCTGTTCCTTTCGCGTTGGGATCATTCCTGTATTGAAATTGTGAAAATTTACAGTTATGTATTTTATGAAATTACATCAAGAGGAACATTTTCCTGATGATGGGGTGAGTATATTCTCCTTTTTTTTTCTTTGCTTATTTTTTGTATTTATTTATTTTTTTATCTGTTTGCAGTACGAACCTATGGTTGGGGAAGGGCGGATACATCCGGATCGTCAGCTATGGCCGTTAAGGGTGATGCCGCCCAATGATGATGATTTTATTTCACCTGACTTTGAGGAAGATATTGATGTCACCTATCCCCCTTTTGAAGAAGAGCCCGATATATGTGACTCTTTAGAGCGGTATATGGATCGTAATTACAACCTACGACAATTTATGTGACTATTTTGATTAAATGTTAATTTTTTTGTAATTATTGGTGTTCATTTATTGTGTACCTTTCCCGTTTTATGTAGCGTTATTTGTAAGGTGACTATTATTAAGGCTACCTAATAATGGTACCGTAGCGTTACTTAGTTGCGTTTTTGCATTTTTTTAATTTCCGCTTTCATTCTGTTTCAATTTGGTTATATTTTGTTTTAGTTTTATTCCTAATTTCCTAAGTCTCAAGAGCATTTTCAGTAATAAGACTGGCATTGTGAGTATCATTATAATAATAATGATGAGGATATAGTCTGTAAAATTTATATTGTTAATATAAAAGATGGGTTTTTTCTCTGTTTCTAACTGTTTCGAGGTAAAAATTTCGTATTTTAAGAATGACAATGGAATGTCTTCCTTTTCTCCAATTTCTAAAAGCGTTTTTATTTTGTTTTCAATACCTTTAAGGTGAATTTTTAGGAATGTAGCAGCTGAGAAAATAGAAACGTTTGTATTCACTGAGGTTATTGATTTATCTAAAAATATGAAATTTTTGCTTTGTGGTTGGGGTAGGTTTAGGGGTTTGATTTCGCACTCTGGATTTGTTTGAAGGATTCCTATATTTTGAATGTCGATTGTGATTCGCAATTTTTTAGGGCAGTTCAAATTGATGCTTTGAGGTGTTGGAGTTGCATAAATCCAACCGTAGTGCTTAGTTAAAGCTGTCCACGGTGGGTAGCTATTAATGCTGAGATGAATTTTGCATTTGAAAGGGTTTGATTTGGTGAAAATTTCCGTTTTGCAAGTAGGGGTTGTCGAGATGTTGAAAAAGGGATTTGTATTTTGGCACATTGGGCCCATATTGGTTTGGAAACAAGATTCCGTAAGGTCATTAGGTGACAAGAAGTAAGTTTGATTGTTTTTAGATAGTGCCATATAAGCAGTTTGTGTTTGGATATAAACAGCTGCTGTTTCGTTATCTGCAAGTTTTATAAATGTAGGAATGGAATGTGGTTTGAATAAGGTAAATTCTTCTTCTGAGGTTTTGAATCTGCTCCTCCTGATCAAGTTGTTTAAGTGCATTTCTGGAACCAGAGCTTAAATCCAGCTCTTCGTCTTCCCTAAAGGGGAATGTGTCCCAGGTTTCACTTCTGCCGAATAAAGTTGCATCAAATATCTCATAATTACCTGAAATTATATAAGATATAAGTAGCTATCGTACACAATATGAAAATAGTGGAGTAAGTTTTTTGCAACTAAAAATTTTTAGTAAGTAAAACAGTTACGTATTTTATAATTGAAGGAACAGATAAGTAATAAAATCGAAATCCAAGTCAATGGAGTGTATTTGCAGGGCTGCCACAGCTGCAGATACTTGGAAAAAGTTCAAAAAGTGACTTTTTGAATCCCTAAAGTGACTAAAAGTGACAAAGTTTTACTCAAAAAGGACTAAAAAAATTACACTTGGAATAAGAGATTTTTTAGAATTTTTAACATTTTCATGGATTTTTCAAAATTTTATGTCTGAAGAATTGCATAGAATTTCGAAAGTTATCATAGAAGTTTTAAGATATTTGCATATGTTAAATAATTCCACGGGATTTTAGAGAATTTCCACGATTTTATGGGATTTCATAAAAATTTGTGAATAATCTTTCAGTTTTCTTCTTTCATTTTATGATAAGAGAGAAAGAAGTGACAAAAGTTACCTTATCTTTCCACAAAGTAACAAAAGTGATACTTTCTTTCAAAGAAGTGACTTCAAAGTATAATATTGTAATAAATGTAATAAATAAAATTTGTAATAAAATTTCAAATTTTATTATAGAGTTAAAAGTAGAGTAGAGTTAAAAGAATTTGTAAAATAGTAATTATTCTTTGAGCAAGTTTAACCTTCGTTACAGTTTCCTAATGTTTGTACATATTTCCATAAAATTACCGCTGCATAAATTATAACTTTTAATTGTCCTTGACAAACTATAATAACTAACATTTTTTTATCACAAAATACTCAGCAATTTGTGAAACTTACCAAATACTCTACTGCTATGGTTCTCTCTAAGATGATTGTCTTCTTCTTCATGGTTGGACAGATTTTCATCTTCTTTTTCAGACAGGTCTACAATTTCTCCATTTTTCGATTCATTGTTGCCAAATTGAGAACCTGCTCCCGTTTTCAGTAAAAATAAAGATAATGTTTTTCTATAATATTCTAAAACACAATAAGTATGTCGTAAATAAACCTTAGAATTTTTATTGGAAACAGTTACCATTTGTTTTAGTAACAGGTGTTTCTGATTCTTCGTCATCAGATTCAAGTGGCTTTCGAGATGCCATTAGCTTTAAGTGATTAGCAAAAATTTTTTTATTTTCATACTGCTTGGCTGATTGACTGGGTAAGTTGGCCTTCGTCTTCTTTACAATCTGCATAAAGTTACGAGAAAAAATCAATAGGTGCAAGTTAATAATGTCAAAAAGAGACTAAAACTAAGAATACAAGGGTCCCGGTGGATTTGATTTACATTTATTTATTTTATATTTTATCAGGATAGAAAAAAAGTCCCAAAAGGACATGGAAAGACCATAAAATCTTTTTGGTTTCCGAATCCTTTTTTTGAAATATTTTACAAAAAATGATTTGAAAACTCAAGTAAACCACTACTTTGAAATTTGAAACTACTATTTCATATATTTTACTTATTAAATACCTTACTTTGTTTTGCTTAATCAGTTTGTTCTTCTCTTCTTTGTTTTGTTTCCTCAGCTGCCCTCTCTGTCCACTTTCATTTGAAAAGCTCATATTTCTTTTATTTGGATACTTTAATCGTTTTTCTTTTTTTTGTTTCATAATATCTGATTTGCTGTCTGTAAAAATAATTATAGCGTATAAAGGTTTACTTTTCAGAATTCCACATACAGGCCTATTTCAGCAATAAACATACTTATGGGAAATCGCATTTCATTCATTTAAAAAATTGTAAAATTGCTCGTATAAAGTCATATGTTGAGATTTGTATGTACTTACTTCCCAAAAGGAGGATGTAGGCGTTCAGTAAAACGTCGGTTTTCCCTTTATCCCCATTGAACCAAACTTTATATTTTTGCTGAGGATTAAAACCCTTTTTGTTCTTCAACTGGATATGATTCTCAATTGAAGAAATAGACACGAGTTTCTCCACACCGGTCGTAAAAAGTACATATGCATCCGTTATATCTTCATTACACATCTTTTTATTCACTTTGCAGTCAAGCGTTATTACCACTATGAATAAAGCACCACAAATCACGCAAATCACTACAGATTTTTTCCGGCCGGGCTGGAGACACCACGTGTTGCTTATGTTTTTAAAGTTTTTATTTTTCGCCATGCACATGCGCGTCCAATAGTGAGTTGAAGTTCGCAAATTGATGTTTGATATTTCGTAAACGTGAAACAATTTTTCTTTCCAAGATTTAATTCCCATTTGAGAGAAAAAAAAATGGAAGAAAATGTTAACGTAAGTATTAATTCGCTAAATTTAATGTAGCTGTAGATATAAAATATGTATGCTTAATTAATTAATAAGAACCAAAAAATATACGTTTTAAGGTTACGCGCAATAAGTAATACATGAATATCACTGTACATTGACATGCGTTTTGCGAATGTGTCTTTCAATATCATTTATGATATAACCCAGAATCATATAACCTACGAAATTATACATGACATTTTCGAAATATGTATATTCACTTAGAGTTTCATGTGTCATAAATATATCTTTCTTATTTCCATCAATAACA
Source organism: Diplolepis rosae (assembly GCA_030998225.1). Lineage (NCBI taxonomy): Eukaryota > Metazoa > Arthropoda > Insecta > Hymenoptera > Diplolepididae > Diplolepis > Diplolepis rosae. The sequence goes on along the minus strand of JAPYXD010000148.1, from coordinate 374,401 downwards.
GATTCATTTGCGTGATTCATTTTTTCCTCACATTTCTCATACGGTTTATCAAGTTTATTAACTTCAAAAGTTTAACAGCTTTCAAATTTAAGTTTAAACTTTCAATTCCTCATATGGCTTGACTATTCTTCTTGGAAATAAACATATATCTACGCTAATCTGTTAATAAATTCATAACATTGAAGTATTTCAGAAAAAATTCTGAAGTTTTTGATTACTGATCACCCAAATTTAAAATTAACAAAATAATTTAACTTTCGCTATGTGACAGTAATTAATAATTGGAAAATATATTTTCAGATTTTTTTTTAAAAATTGTAAAGTTGATTTCAGCGAATATTGTCCAATATACATTTTGGAAATACACTTGATTAGTAATTAGGACATATGTCTTTTCATGTGTACATGTATAAGTTATCAGAGTGTAAACACTAAAACTTTTAAGTCAATACATCTTCATCAATTACATAGATATAAATATTTTATATTTCATTTCACAACATCCAATCAATTCCTCAATCCTCATGGTATAGATACATGAATTTGTTTCGACAACAGGTAAATTTTTTAAGAGAAACAGTATTAAGTTAATCATTTCATGATTATTAAAAAACCCTTGTTTTTACACGTTTCTATCATCTCTTAAAGGTAACCGAATCATATCCTCAACTGCGTGCTTTTCGTACGGGTAATGAGGAGACTATCGATACTTCAGGAGAATATCAGGAAGCTGAGAGTGAAGAGGATAATATGAACGAAGGGAATGATGTGTATTACGAAGCTGTAACCAGCACTGAAACTACAGAGGATCATATAAGGAAAGAGTGTGAGGTAAAAAAATTCTCTTAATATTGTTGACATATGTGGAAAGTGAAACAATTTTACGTAATTTTTAAAGGTTCCCATTTTCAGTAGTAACACCTGCATTTCGATTCGTACTATTTATTATGTGGATACACATTACTTAAGGAATATGATTGTAGACTTTTCATGATTTTATTTATTTCAGACACGTATTAATGAAACCTGGTCAACTAGGGAAAAGGTTGAAGACCTACACAATGTCATCAAGTCTTTAGCAGAAGATCTGGATAAAATTGAAAATAATACAGTGCAGTATGCTAAAGTACTTAAAAGAATCCTAAATTTTCAGTTCTTTACTTCTGCTTGAATATTCCTCTGAAATATCCAAGTGGAAATTTTTCCTACTTGGGAGAAAGTTATTCAACATTTTTTATAAATTCAAGAAAAAAAATTACTGGTTGTTGAAGTCGTTTTTATGTAGCAAAACGCACTTTTCACATTTTTTAAAATACTAGCTTGGGATAGATTCTAGATTCGAAGACCAAATTGGACAACTGCCATGTTTTTAACCCATCTTTTGTTAAGAAGTGCACTTCGGACTTCGAGAAGAATATATGCAAATCTTTGTCCATAAGTTCACAAATGATCACGAATGTAAATGCGACCACACATATTTTTTTATATTCAATCTGGTCTAAATTACGGTTGTTTTTCTGAATTTTAAACTTTTTTTTTAAATCTATGAAAAATAAAATTTTTGGATGTTGTTTGTGAAGTTAGCTTTAGGGTTCAAATGAAAAGAACTGCAGAATCACTTTCTCACTTTTCTTCACATGTAATTCTATGCAAACAATTTTTTAACATCTGCATATGCATATTGCAGGAAGAAGAAGAAGAAGATGAAGACAATTATTTCATGGACGCTGTGGATGACAATAAGTTCTTTCTCAATGAAAATGCTGATGATGTTCTAAGTGAGTTCTCTAGATGACATGGTAAACAGCGCTAATTTTAATAATCCAATCAATCTTCCAATAAAAAGAACTGTAGGTGAAGTTATTCTTATGGTTGTCAAGTATGCGCTTGTGCATGCGCTATCATTAACCGAGATTTATGATTTGTTCGCTCTTATAAATTGCCTTTTCGACGTAGCTGTTTTACCGTCAACAAGATACTTGATAGACAAACTGTTTTATCCGAAAAGTTGCACCCACCTTCATGCAACATGTACCAATTGTGGCGCATATATAGGCGAATTTACACGTAAAGATTGTGTTATTAACTGTAAAGTTTGTAAAGCCGAAATTAATGTTCAGGACTTCGCGTTTAAAGACTTTTTTGTTATGATGGATGTTTCATCTCCTATTGCAAAATTGATAGAGGCCAATAGTGAATATTATAATTATATTTTGAATAAAAGAGGTAATGAGAAAGGTTGCATACGTGATATTTACGACGAAAAACGATATCGGCAATTTCTAAAGAATTTAAATGAATTGAACCAAAAACGATATGCTACAGTAACATTCAACACAGACGGTGCACCCTTATTTACTAGTTCCACATATTCTATTTGGCCCATATATTTAATGTTAAACGAATTACCTATGCACGTTAGATCGAAGGAATTGGTATTGGCAGGGCTTTGGTTTGGGAAGGACAAACCGAATATGAATGTTTTTCTGGGCCCATTTGTTGAAAATATGAACAGTCTTTCCATGAAGGGAATTCCGTGTAACATCAATGGTAGTTCAATTTGGATTAAGATTTTCTGTTTAGTTTGCTGCGTAGATTCAGTTGCACGGGCACCGGTTCAAGGCTTTGTGCAATTTAATGGTTCATATGGATGCAACCAGTGTCTACATCCTGGAGAGTGGGTTCAAAATAAACCCACTAGTGCACGTTCTGGAAACATAAAATACCCTCTTTTAAACAAAGTGCCCAAAGATAGGAACGCGGGAGATACTTTAAAACACATGAAAAAAGCAGCAAAATTAAAAATACCGGTTTTCGGAGTCAAAAATCCATCGCACTTGATAAATTTAATAAATTTTGACATTATCTTCGGTTGCGTACCAGACAGTTTACATTGTATCACTGGAATAGCTAAGTTATTCGCCACAATTTGGTTTGGAAATAAGCAGAAAGCTGGTTTAATTCCTAACAAAATGATTCATGAAATTGATGTTCTCTTAAAGAACATGAAAGTACCTCATGCAATCGGTAGACTTACGCGTACATTGTCTGAAAAAGAGTTTTGGAAAGCCAGAGAATGGGAAAATTGGGTATTATACTACAGTATGCCAATTCTTAAAGATGTTCTACCAACAGAATGTTTTGATCACTGGGCCCTATTCGTGGAAGTATTGTACATATTATCAAAGGAAAATATTAAAACTTTCGAAGTGGATTATGCCGACAAACTATTACATGACTTTGTTGCTCGCACGGAACTTCTTTATTCTAAAGTTTCTATGACTTTTAATGTACATTTGCTTTTACATTTAAGTAGGAGCGTTTACGATTGGGGATCCCTTTGGTCCCACAACGCATATGCCTTTGAATCAGGAAACGGAGACTTATTGAAAGTTATTCATGCGGCAAAAGGCGTGCACCATCAAGTGTGTCGTCGAATTAGCTTGCAGTACAGTATGTCTATATTAAAAGAGCGCGTACTTCCTTCTGCTTCTTATTGTGTAAGACGATTTCTTACTCACACGGGTACTTCTAAGATCCAGAAAACTCTACAACTTTATGCACACAGATACTTCGGGCCGAAATCTACAGTAAACGATTCATGGATACAAAAATTGCATCTTTCTGCTAAAAAAACAGTGTCGTACAAAAAAATGGTGAAAAATGGTTGTTTATATATGTCAGCCGTAAAATGTAACAAACGTTCCGATAATACGTTTGCAAAATTAAGCAACGGCTCATACGTCAATCTAATTTACTTTATTGTAGATTCAGACAATAAAAAGGAATATGCGATTGTTAAAAAAATACACACAATAGATGCCTTTCGAAATAAATGCAGTATGCTGCAAAAAATTGTAAAAATATATAATGAAGAATCTGCTGTGTTAACCGTTGATATTGTAAAAATATGTGTGCATTTAATTTCGAACGATTGTGAATATTTGTGTGCCGTTCCGAATTTGCACTCTTATTAAACTTTCATGATGCCGAAAGATCATAAATAAAAATATGTTTAATTATAAATTATTCAACTGTAGGGAAGGAATATGAAGACAATGGTAACTGTTATAAACATATTGGTTTATTTATAAACATATTTTTAGATAGATGATTTTTTGCTTTGGCTTTAGGGTCCAGAAATAATGTAAACTCAGGGTTTCATTTTTTCCTCAAACGTTTCGACTCAGATTGGAGTCCTCATCAGTGAGATTTATTTCTATAAAAATACAACGAAAGAAAAGAATAAAGAATTAAAGAATAGAAAATTGCACGTGTGACGGATAAACATTGTGTTGACAAACGATATAAATGAATTGCTCTTGTGAACCTATAGAATAGGTCTAACTAAATTTACGAATAAACAATTGAAAATTGTACACAATTTGCTATAAAAATACATAGGGAAGTGGTGATAAATATGTGTCTCTTCAGTAAACGAAAAAAGAAAAAAATCCGGGATAATTGTGAATTTTTTTATACAATTCCATTCACATTCTGACTGAAGGTTAGTCTCAATTATTATTTTTTAGCTTCTAATGTTTTTATTAAAATAAATTAAAAATTGTATCTATATACAACTTCCTGATGAGGCTGAAAAATTTAGAATTTATTCCCCCTTTTACCACAATGTTTAATTGTCACTCTTGCAATTTTTTAAGTTTCTTCCACTTGTATTTTTACAGAACAAATTATATATGCCTTATATTGTTGTGGATTTAGTTATTCAGACTAATTTTACAGTTCACACGTGCAATTTTTATAAAGTTTTTTACCACAATGGTTTTTTCCGTCCCGCGTTACTGCAATTTATCATAATGTTATCCGTCAAACGTGTAATTTTTTAAGTTCCTTCCCTATGTATGTTTATAGCAAATTTTGCACAATTTTCAATTTTCATACGTAAATTTAGTTTGACCTATTCTATAGTTCCAAAAGTGCAATCCATTTATATCGGTTGTCAACACAATGTCTATCCGTCACATGTGTAATTTTTAAGGTTCTTCCCTTGCATTTCTTTGAAAAATTCTGCACACTTTTTATTTAGTTTTTGTTCGAATTTAGTTAGTATGGACCAATTATATGGTTTACATGTGCAAATTTATCATAGTGTTATCCATTACACGTATTCAAATTTTTTAAGTACCTTCCCTATGTATTTTTATAGCAAATTTAGTACAATTTTCAAATTTTTTATACGTAAATTTAGTTAGACCTATTCCATAGTTTCAAAAGTGCAATCCATTTATATCGTTTGTCAACACAATGTCTATCCGTCACATGTGTAATTTTTAATGTTTCTCCCTTTGCATTTTCTATAGGAAAATTAGGCACATTTTATTTATTTTTGTTCGAATTTAGTTAGTATGGACCAATTATATGGTTTACATGTGCAATTTTATCATAATTTTATCCGTCACACGTGTTCAAATTTTTTAAGTCCCTTCCCTATGTATTTTTATAGCAAATTGTGTACAATTTTCAATTGTTTATTCGTAAATTTAGTTAGACCTATTCTATAGGTTCACAAGAGCAATTCATTTATATCGTTTGTCAACACAATGTTTATCCGTCACACGTGCAATTTTCTATTCTTTAATTCTTTATTCTTTTCTTTCGTTGTATTTTTATAGAAATAAATCTCACTGATGAGGACTCCAATCTGAGTCGAAACGTTTGAGGAAAAAATGAAACCCTGAGTTTACATTATTTCTGGACCCTAAAGCCAAAGCAAAAAATCATCTATCTAAAAATATGTTTATAAATAAACCAATATGTTTATAACAGTTACCATTGTCTTCATATTCCTTCCTTACAGTTGAATAAATTTAAATTTTAACAATAATAAAATGTTTTGTCTTATTGAATACAAAAAAAAAGCTAGTAAACGACATTGGAAACGACATCGTAAACGATATCGGATATGGTCCCAAAATCCAACGTCGTTTACGATATCACTTACAACAATGTTTACGATATCGCTTACGATAACGCTTCCAATGTCGTTTCCAATGTCATTTCCGATGTCGTTTCCAACGTCGGAATTTTCGATAGGGGGTGGTCTAATAGGAAAAGATAAGTGTCTAGTTTTTCGAGTAATGAGTTTAACCAATTTGATGCGTCATATTGATAGATTGAAATGTCCAGTTTATCTTTACTATTGAACCAGTCTATGAATGGTACTATTTCTGTTAAAATTTTGGAAATACTTTCAATTTTTTCCAAGGCTGGATTTTGTATTATTGATATATTATCTTCATGTCGGTGTATAGGCTTTTGTTTAGTTTCTTTTTGTATGATAGCTTTTTGTATTTTCCCTGATAATGAGTTGTCGACTTGTTTTTGCATTACGGAAGATATGTAGTCCAAAAATATGCTAATTTTTTCGTTTTTAAGTTCAAACTCTATCTTTATATTTCCCGGGTTGCAATTATTTGTTTTTGGGGTATTTATACAATAATCGAGAAGTTGGTTGTATGATTTTGTTACCTGATGATGGAAATTAAATATTTGGTATGTATCTAAATAGGATACAAAATGGTATTCTTTATAGAAAACTCGAAAGTTTGTTATAGGTTCGAAGAATATACCTGGAGAGTTTGAAAATTTTGTATGGATGTAAATGGATGTAGTCGATTTTAGTAGGGAATTTAAGAAAAGGATCGTAGCTAAAAGTTGAGGATTAATTGTACTTCTCGATGGTCTGGAAAAAAGAATAAATAAATTTGAGATTAAAAATGGTTTCTGTTAAATGTTCAATAATTTATTCTAGAGGCTAGTTATTTTAGTGGTCTTTGAAGAAAATGGTTTAAATAGTTGAGCGAAGGTAGTAGGGATTCGAAATGGTAAGGTAGGTGGAAATTGAGTTGCCTTGTCCTTTTGCCTTTTTATTATTTTTTTAGGGCAGTATGCTATATTGTGCGCTTGTGTATTGCAATATTTGCAAGAATTTTCCCAGGCGACTAACTTTGGTCGTGGATCTGTTTGTATTTCTTGGTCTTTTGTTTTTGCTTTACCCTTATATGTTTCTATATTATTGTCGTCGCATAGGTCATAATTTCTCATTAACAATTGTAAGAGATTCAAGGTTCCTTTATTTTCTGCTAATTCTTTCGTACTACCGGTTTGAATTATTAAGTGATCCTTAATGTTTGCGTGTGCCATGAAGAGAGAACTTGATTGCGAATGAAGATCTGGATATATTATTATTTGTGGTTCTGGTAATCCATATTGAATTGCGAAATTTTTGAGTATTTCTTTATGATTTAGGGTTCCCAATGAATTGCGTCTCGACCTTTGTTTTACGTATCTTGGTTTTCTGGTTGGTTGTTCGTGATAACTCGACATCTTGACTATTGAAATTATCTATTAAAATTTAAAATAAGGGTTTAACGGTCTGTATCCGCATTTAATGCATTTTTTGAAGGTTTTGTTTGATTTTTGAAATGTATCAAAAAAACATTTTTGCTTTTTGATTATATTTGAAGACATGCAAGAGGGGTTGTTGTGCTCGTGAATAGGAATTTTTGTTAATTTTTTGGAACCAGTGGTTTGGAATTTATTTTTCAATATTAGGGTATTTCTATGAGAATTTCGAAAACACGTTGAAGGTTCTTGAGATGAAATGTGAGTATTTTGTAAGCAATCGGATATAGATTCTTCGTAATTTTTATTTAGGTGTTCGATACTTATTAGCATGTGTATTACTTTCAGTGCAGCGAGATTCTTTGCTTCTTTACTGGTATTAGAAATTCCTGTCTGTTTTATTTTTTCGACTGAGCAAATTGCTAACCATATGTTGATATTTTGTGAATTTTTAACTTTTACAGCTGTATAATGTGGTTGAGAAAGATTTTGTTGAGCACACAAATTTTGTAATCTTTCGTCTGATTTTTTATTTAATGAGTTTATGAATTCAAATTATTTTTATTATTGTTTAATTCGAATAATAAATTTTTTGCTGCAGTTTGTTTGGCTGTTTCTTCATCTTCTGCATTACTGATTATTATATAATTTTTATATCTTAGTTTTACATTAAATTGATTTTGATTTTTCCTATTTTGTCTATTTAGTGTTTTATAATGTGGAGGATGATCACCCTTTTGTTTAATCATTTGATCTAGTAACGTTGTGTAGTTATTGTGCGACATGATATGTGAGTTATTTGTCTATGGAATAATCTCTGTTATTAGATGCTTCAGCTAGTTGAGAAAGAGGATAAAGAGTGGTTTGTATATCGTTCTGTCTATTACCTGTATTTATAGGTTGTACTGGTTTTATTAGAATGTCGCGTTCTTGTGTATCTGAGTGTGGCGCCGATGCGTCTGGACCTTTCTTATCTTTTTTAGTAGGCCTTCTCGGTAGTTGTCTCGTTCCTAAGTGTAAAAGTAAATTAGTGACTGAGTCCCAGAATGCGCCTAGTAAGTGAAAAGACCAGCCGAATAAATTATGTAATGCATATCCGTGTATAATAGTGTCTGTTATTATTTTAATTCCTCTAATTATAATAAAAAACCCTATTAATCCTGCGCTAGTTGTACCAAAATTTATAAACAGAGTCCAGAATCGACCCCACGCGGATTCAGCGATTTTGTCAATTATTTCTTCATTAAATAGATTCGTTAGGGAAATTCCTTGATTTACTGTAGGTCTACCTGATATTTCTCTTGCTAATGAATTTAATATCATGGGTTTTTCTGCAGGGAACATAATGTGATCACGTAATCTGTCGAGATCTGATTGTGAGTAAATACCACTCGTTGCTAAGGACGAAGGATTTTGGTATTTCCAAGTTACTTTTGTAAGTGGTTTTATTATTGTTGGAGCTATTGATTCTACAGGATTAGGTATCAATTTGTACCATGTTTCACCGAAAAGATACATTGAAGGAATGAGAGAGTTGCAATTTGTTTGTGTGCCGGATTTTGTTAAGATATGAGTTCGTGGAGAGAGAAAGTAAGACTGGTTTCCTCTAGTTACTGGTAATTGAAGATAGCATTCTTCAGTTTTCCTATATTTTACTTCAACAGGTATACATTGTATGATGTGTACTACTTCTCCTGCTGTCACTGACATGTAACCTGGGCTTTTCATTAGATGTTATACAAATTCGTCTGGTGCATGAGTAGCTAAGGTTAATGTATTCCTGAAAACTTGTTATTCTAGACGGCATCGTTGAGTAAGAACATCGTGGTAAAGTCTATTAATTTCTATGCATATGTGTCTTTCCACATATACAAATTTAGAATTGACATAAGAAAAAATATCCATATTTTGAACTTCTAGACGTTTATTCTCTAAAAATGAGTTACCAGGTCTGGTTTCAAAAATTAATAATTTTGGGTGTTCAGTTTGAATGAGAACGTAGTTACCAACTAGTTTTCTGTCTTTTTCTGCTAAAACGAAAGTTATTTCATCCGTAGTTAGTGAGTATAGGGTTTCAGAATTTTCTGTAGTGTTATCATGCGTTTTGTTTGCCGGTCCTTCGTAAATAACCTCATATTTTTTTAAATTGCATACATCATTTGGTAAGGTATCCCAAAATGTTTGCCCGTCTTCCATATCTGTACAATATGTTTTTGAAAGTGTGCATACCACTCCCGATCGCAATTGAATTTTATCGGTATTTAAATGAACTGTTGCATAATGTTCTTGTAAGGTGATTTTAAATATTGCTTGAACTACTACACTGTTCCATGTATCATAAGGGTCTGAAAATTGCGTTCCTGTACATTCACCGTTAGTTGTTAATGAACCCGCTAATGTGACTGTATGATATGATGTTTCGTTTATTTTTAATTTTGATATTTGGATAGAAGGTGTTACTAGGAAGTTTCCCATTCTATGCATTTGTTTACATTGATCTCGTGAGACTTCTTGTATATATTCGCTGTGACCGTTTGCGACCATCGAAATATGGGAATGCATGCCACAATAAGTTATAGCACGGTGAATTTCTATTTTGCATTGTATAACCTTAGTATTTGGAAATCCGGTAATTTGCAAAAGTTGTGTGTAAGTTTTTTCGACATTTACTTGTCGTTGAGGTAAATCGCATTCGCCCACTTCCAATAGGGATAATGTCGTTATATTCGCATTGTTTGAGCCGCAATCAAATCCAATGATGGCGTAAGTTGTTTTCATATAGAGCAATCTTAGAATCAGCAGTACCAAGAGGAAGCCTCGCAATCCCATGTCTGGAAAAAGGAGGTTCCAATTAGTAGCTTATCTCATTTATTTATTATAGGTTTTTTAATAATACCTAGTAATATTTTTATGTGTACTGATCTGTATTATAGTTGAGTACTTATTTCATTGAATTTAGAATTTCGGCTAAAGATTCGTGTCCTGACGATCGTAGACTGAGAATTAAATTATTATAGGCTTCTGGACCCCGAGTTTTAATTGTCGTAAAAATTTCTCGGATTATAATTGGGTTAGTGAAATCTTTGCTCCACTCAGGTATGTTACAATCGTCGTGATTGTAGATTTCGTTTTGAATTAGATAAGGCCAAAGAGCTGTCATGTCGATTAGATTTACAAATGCATCAATTAGGGCGTCAATATTTTTCCGATGAGTATACTCCATTTTGATCTGAAATTCATATTTCTCTATATTATAATCTTATTATATTTTTATTATTATATTTTTTTTCTTCATTCATTTTCTTAATTATTATTATGCAATATTCATTTGTGATCTTTTTAGTCGGTTGACGTGAACTACTGTCGGTTTTCCCTTTATGTTGATTTTTACATTTCCTTTTCCTAGTACATCTAAAACTTCGTGAGGTCCTGTGTATTGATTATCTAGCTTTTTAATTTTTCCTCCTTTTAATAAAAATACGTTATCCCCAATTTTTATTTCTAAGGGATTTATTTTCATATCGTGGTACATTTTTGATTTTTCTTTTGCCTTTATGAGGTTTTCTCTTGTTTGTGTTCGCATTTCATGCAGTTGTGTGACAAAGTTGATCAAATAATCATCATAGGTTTGCAATTTTTCATTTTGTGATAGAGGTTCATTAGAGGGTTGACGGGCTAATTTGCCAAAAACTAATTCGTAAGGCGTACATTTTGTGGCTTCGTGTACACTTGTGTTATATGAGAACATTGCTAATTCTAGCCAATCGTCCCATTCTGAGTTTTTTGCTACAAATTGTTTGAGATATTCACCTAGGACATAATGTGATCGTTCAAGTGATCCATTGGATTGAGGATTTCGATTTGTTGTAACAAAATATACATAATTATCTTTTCGCATCGTTAATTGATCGCGACATTCAACGATATTTTTATTCATTAAAATTTGCCTGGTAGATTTTGAGTTGAGTGGAGGGGGTTCTGGAGGTGGACGGTTTTCTTCAAATTCTAAATTATTATCATTTTCGAGATTTTCCCTGGTTTTTATTTGTTGCTTTTTGTTTATTTCGGAACTTTGTTCATTAAAGGTGTCTTCAATACTTTTATTTTCAAAAATTTCTTCAATACTAGAGTTTTCAGAGTTTTCTTCATCTTCAGTTTCTATATCAATTACTTCATCTTCAGAAGTAGAAAAATAATTTTCGCTTTCTTCCTCTTGAGGTATAATAAATTGTTTAGGCTTTTTGCCATTTTTATTTCTTTTATTTTTTGCTTGGATTTCTTTCAAATAGTCCAAATATTCAGGATCAGAATCAGGATCAGACTCGGAATCTGATTTTACTTTTGTTCGGCTTCCTTTTTGCATAATTATTTCTAGTAATTCATTTTCATATATTTGTTTTCTTGTTCTACCTCTCTTTCTTTTGTTTGAGAGGGAATACTTTTTAAATTTGTAAGTAGATTTCTTCTTGGCCCACCTCGAAGTTTTTTCACAAGATGTTTAGAAGAAAAAATGTCTAATTTTTCATGGATTTCATTTTGATTTAAATCTTTTGCTTTTTCTTGTTGTATTTTCTTTTCAGCTCTTGTAGTAATAGTTTTCTATGATAAATTTTCGTATTTTTTGGAAAACATTGGACTTAATAGAAATATTGTCATAAAAATAAGTCTTGAAGCCATATTTTTGAATAAATTTGTATATTATACAATTTAAATTGTTATCTCGTGCAACATTAAATCGAGTTATTTTATTATTTCTATTATTTATAGAATCATCCATTTTTAAATAATCTGAATTTTTATTCCTCCATAGTGCGGAAGATGCTGTCAAATCTCATTCTACGTTGATTGTGTCATTGAAAACTTCTTTAAATGTTTCTTTTTTTCAAAGAAAGTAGATGGCCTTTCCGTTTTTTTTTGTATAGTTATTTAAGGTCATGAAATATGTAAAATGGTTAATATTTAGGTGGTAAAATATTTTAAGACCGAAAAAAAAATTTTGAAAGCGTGCATCTTGCATGTGCCAGGAGGAATCGAACCTCCGAATATACATGCCTATCCGGGGACTTACTGTGATAAACGCACCAAGCCAACACCGCTTACAGCGTTTCAAACAATTTTCGGTATATTTCACTTTTAGTTTAGCCGTTTGTTTAAATGAAATTAGGAATTAAAGTGACCTTTATTGGGTGTGATTGCAAACATTTTCATGAATCGACAATCTAAGATGGTAAATTTACCTATTTTGTATATTTTTTTGATTTTGTAAAGGTTTTAGGCCAGATAGTTAATTTTATTGATAATGTTACTTTCATCAAATAAGGGTACTACTTCTAGCGCGTCGCGTAAGGATACTTGTTGATTATTAGGTAGGACCATTTCGTTATTTGTAATTGGATTAAAGTTTTCTTCGGGATTGTTGTAAACAATTCGTTCCATTTGTTCGTTGTCGGTACTATTATCGTCGCTGTCGTGATTACTTGTGATTGTTTTGCGTGTAAGAGATTTTTCTCATAAATTTATTTTAGTTCTTTCTTCAACTGTATTTTTTGGAATTATCGTTGAACTAAGTAAACTTATATCTTCGTTGTCAATATAAGTAGTTTCGTTTTTTAATGTTTTGTCCTGATCAATTGATCCACAGATAATACTTGAATTAGTTTTTGAATTTGAATTACGCCAATTATTCCAGTCAGATAAATTGCTTGTTCCGGTAGTTTCGAATTGTTCAAACGTTAAGGTTTTCTCTAAAGAAATATTGTCTAATTGAAAGCTGATATTTGTTTTGTCCTTGTTAGAAATATTTTCAAAATTATCTTTAGTTACCTTTTCATTCACAGTAACTGCTATTTTTGGTTTAAGGGGACCAGTTTGATTTTGTGCCACAAATTTTGCAAGTTCAATATTTTTCTTAACTTGACTGCGTGTAATAGGATTTCCTTGAATTTGTACATCCAGTACATTGTGCGTAGCTTGTTTCCACACGTGGAGCCGTTCCAAAGACAGGACCGAAGTTCCTGCGTGGTCCGGCGCGAAGAACTCTTCACTCTCGAAGAACTAAAGAGAGCGGGTGGAAGGCTTAAGGCAAATACAGCGCCGGGTATCGACGGGGTGCCGAACGAGATCCTCAAAGAGGTGATCGGGGCGTACCCAGAGATCCTCCTAGAAGCCTTTAACTCCTGTCTTCGGGAGGGGAGGTTCTTCGCAGATTGGAAGAAGCAGAGGTTGGTCCTGATGAGGAAGGTCAACAAACCTCTAGGGGTTGCCTCGTCGTATAGACCAATATGCTTATTGGATACGATGGGGAAGCTTCTGGAGAAGTTGATTCTACAAAGGCTTCAGGCTCTCTTGGTCGGGGAGAACGGGCTCTCGGAAAACCAGTTGGGATTCAGGAAAGGCAGGTCCACTGTGCACGCCATCCAAGCTGTGGTTAACATCGCCACAAATGCAAGAAAAGGAACTGGTATGCGTAAGGGATTCTGTGCGTTGATTAGCATTGACATACGCAATGCGTTCAATACCGCGAGATGGAACATCTGCATCGAGGCGATGGTGCGGAAAAAGGTTCCAGACTACCTGTTGCGAATGATAGATGACTATCTGAGCGACAGGTGGGTGATATATGAGGGCGACAAATGGTCTCTCAAGGAGGAGATGATATGTGGCGCCCCTCAAGGGTCGCGGGTGGGTCCACTCGTTTGGAACGTCATGTAAGACGATTTCCTGCGCATGGACCTGCCTGCTGGAACGAGCATGGTCGGCTTCGCGGATGACGCACTTGTCGTGTGCGCCGCTGACGACGTCGGAATCCTAGAGCTGAGGATCAATGAAAGTCTGTGGCGAGCGAAGCGCTGGTTGGATGGCAGAGGTCTTAAAATGGCCCCTGAGAAAACCGAGGCTTTGCTCGTTACGGACAGGAGATCCTTCCAATACCCGAGGATCGTTCTCGGAGAGCATGAAGTCGAGTGGAAAACAAGCATTAAGTACCTGGGGGTGCAGCTGGATCGTGGGCTTAGCTTTGGCGAACACCTAAAGATCGCAGCCGCCAAAGCCATCCAATGTGGAACAAACTTGGCCCGGCTTATGCCAAACATTGGTGGACCCAGGGAAGCGAAAAGAAGATTGGTGGCGAGCGTGGTCCATTCAAAGCTGCTTTATGCAGCTCCGGTCTGGGCCAATGCCTTGCAAAACCATGCTATCCAGAAGAAGCTGTTCTCGGTGCAGAGACTTGTCGCGCTGAGAATAGTTTCGACATATAGAACTATCTCGACGAGCGCTGCGCTGGTCCTGGCGAGCGTCCCGCCAATAGATTTATTGGCGTTGGAAAGGCAGGAAACCTTTCAGCTTCGCAAGGAGCTTACCTGCGCCGACCTGCAGGAAATCGCTCGCGCGAAGGAGGCCATCCGCAAGGATGGAAGGCGCAGACTCGTCGAGAAATGGCAGATGAGATGGCATGGTGAGCAGACAGGGAGATGGACCTACCGCCTGATCCCGGAGCTCGCCACCTGGCTGAACAGAAAGCACGGGGAAGTCGGCTTTTACTTGGCACAAGCGCTCTCGGGACATGGCTGTTTTAACGCGTACCTGAGGCGCTTCAAGAAGAGAGACGAGGAGACGTGTTGCTGCTGCGATTCCCCGGCGGATAACGCAGAGCACGCAGTCTTCGTCTGCGCAAAATGGGGTGTGGCTAGGGAGGTCCTCGGTCAGCCGGTGGGTTCCGAACTTACTCCTGACACGATGGTCCCCCTCATGCTCCAGTCTGAACGGTTCTGGACGCTCATCGAGTCATTCGTCACACTTGTGATGAAGACGAGAGAACTTGATGGGCGTCGAGAGCGAAATAACGGGGAGGGCCAGTAGAAATCGCATCGGGGCCGGCACCCGCGGTCCTGCGTCTCGGGTAGACTTGACTGTCCGCGTCGTTCAAGGGAGGAATCTGTTTGTTTCTCCCCTGGGTGGCGCGGCTAGTCGGTTATCCTAGTGGGCGTGTGGCCGCGGGTGGAAGTTCCGAGCGAACGGAAGACGGAAGAGTCGTACGCGACTTTAATGGAACCAACCACCCGTGAAGTTTAAAGCCGAAAGGCGGTTCCGCGGGTGGTGTATTGGCTCGAGAGAGGGGGTTTTTTGGTTTTAACAGGTATGCCTAGACCCGTCCTAGGAGAGTCCTGTACAACATCTATAAAAGATTTTGCCATTTTTCCTCCTCACCAAAAAAAAAATAAGTGTGATTCATAATTTGTTTTTAGAAAATATGAATTGACTCAATGTTCCGAGCCAGGTAAATTTATAATCATCAATCAAAATTCTTAAAATAATATGCCTTAATTCTACCAATTTCCATGTGCATACAGAAAAAATATTTATTTAGAATTTTTTGTTTCAAATTTATTCTTATTGAAACTAATTTTGTTCCTTGTCTTACCTGGGATACTTGATATGTTTTTTTAATATAATTGTCGAATGGTATAGGTCATAAATGGGTTTTAAATCATTGTTACACTCACAAAAAAAAATTTTTTTGTTATATTTTTTATTATACACACATAAACAAAATTATAAATTATACAGAATTTAATTAATGCAAGATTGGACAAACCTGACTCAAGCACAACATCTTGGTCAATCTTTTGCAATTAAAAATATTCTGTTAGTTAACAGAGTTAAAATAAAAGTTTCAAACGATACTGTATGAACACTTGAATTTTGCCTTACCCAATTGATCTTAATCAAATGGTGACCGTTCAACGAATCTAAAAAGGACTTATAGTCTCTTGTGCTGCTTTTTCTCGTTTTAACTCGAACTAAAACTTAGTCAACAATTTAGAATTAAAGAAGTACGAGATTAGAAAGGCATGACTCAAGCACAAAATCCAATGTAATCTCTGCACTTTCAGAAATTCCGATAATAAAATTTCAAATAAAATAAGTCTTATGATCACTTAGGTTAGCCTCAAGGTCAAATCCCTGCGTGACTCAACAGAATTTATTTTATTTTAGCACAGTTTGTACAAAATAACAAGAAATAAGGAAATTAAACAATTTTTCAAACAAAACAATTATTTAATCACTTAGGTTAACCTCAAGGTCAGATCCCTTTGTGATTTGATAAAATTATTTTATTTTAACAAGATATGTGTATAAAATTTCAAATAAAATAAAATGATTATTTAATCACTCAAGTTAGCCTCAAAGTCAAATCCTTTCGTGATTTTATCAAATTTATTTTATTTTAACAAAATGTTGTGAAATCATATAAATTATAATTGTACTTTATCAAGTTTTGATTCCTAGTAATTATGAAAT
Source organism: Diplolepis rosae (assembly GCA_030998225.1). Taxonomy (NCBI): domain Eukaryota; kingdom Metazoa; phylum Arthropoda; class Insecta; order Hymenoptera; family Diplolepididae; genus Diplolepis; species Diplolepis rosae. Next base: position 357,736 of record JAPYXD010000148.1, on the reverse strand, counting down.
TTCGATATCCCATTCACTGACTTCAAGTATTTACCGGCCGATGCACCAAAAAAGAGATTGGGTATGTTACGTCAGAAATGTAACATTTCTCTTCTTAAAAGATTCCTCGTTTTATGTTAGGATCGAAAAGGATCCTCGCTAAGGGATGAGGAGAAGTCAGTGATTGAGAATGGTTATTGATATAAAGTATGTTTATTGACAATCAAATTGAGAAACGAATAAGCATCATGGAATAGGAAATCAAATTGAAATTTAGATGTACCTTTGTAATTACCCCGAGTGAAATTTGTCTGATGAATTATTAAGTCCAGTGGAGCGAAGGCGGTCAGTTGAGTCCTCGTTGAGATCGCTGAGATAGTACTTGTTTGATTGGAAATTCGTTGTTGAGACGGTTGGTCTAGTCGATTCTTGATCCAAGTTTAGAGAGAATTTTGGACGGTGATTCCCCTTCACTTTCTAATGTCGTTGAACTCAGCGTCGAGTAGGAATTCGTCTGAGTAGCGGTAAAATCTGATGAGGCTGGACTGAATTCGTAGCGTAGAGATAATAAAACTGGACTAGACTCGCTGTGTAGAGATAATGAACTGGACCAGACTCGCGGCGTAGAGATGATGGTGCTGGACTGACTTCTCTTGGGATTTTTGCCTTTTATAGAACTTTTGCAACGTTGCTTATGGTGGGAGCAAAACCAAGGTGTACCACCTTTGGTATTAAGATCGGATGAGTCTAACGAGTCTAACGAAAAGGTCAACTACTGTGGAAGTAAACAAGGTGTATCATCTTTTCCATATTTGGTATTTTAAGATCGGATGAGTTGCCTTCTCTGATCACTTATGCTTCGATGAAATTGATTACCTGGCATTAGTGTCATAGTCAAATATATCAATTCTATTTTATCTGTTATTCGATTCTAACGAGAAGGTCAACTACTGTGGAAGTAAAAACAAGGTGTACGATCTTTTCCATTTTTTGGTGTTTAAAGTCGAATGAGTTGCCTTTACCCATGAGTCACGTTCCGATGAAATTTATTACTTGGCGTTAATGTCACAGCCAAATATATCTATTTAGATTTGCCTTTCGATTTTAACGATCTTCCTATTTCTTGTTAGATCTTGCTGTTGAGTCAATATAATCAAGGACGTGGTAATGTTGCCTTGATCTCTTCATTGGTTCCTTAATTTGTTTATTACTCTAGGTGGTAGAGTCGCGGGACGTGACAATGTGTACTATATCAAAATATACATACCTCATATTTTGTATTATACTGTATTTCTACATGTCTTCACCCCCCGTTAGATATACTCTTAAACGCTCCCGAGCAGGAAAACATATAGATGAGTTGAAACTACCAACTTGTGAAATAAGAGAATTAAAAAACGACGTTGAATTTTCCGATTTATTTGAGCAATTCTTAGAGAAAAGAAGCAATTATATAAAAAACAAACTTTCGCGTAATTTAGAAAAGGAAAAGGATACAAAAATCGAATCTGTACCAGAAAACTTTGAATCGAAAAATCCCAAACCTGAATTAATATTGACTGAAAATAAAATTTCTGAATATCTACCCCCAATTATCGAAACATTAAATATTTTCTCTGACTCGGAACCTGAAGCAAACTCGAGTCACTTTGTCCCTAATAAAGATAAAATATCAAGTATTGAGGTTATCAGCATATCCTCAGATTCAGGATCTGAAACAGAAATTGAGGAACCCAGTTTTGCGCAGAATAAAATTTTTTTACCCAAAATAATAAATACTTGCATTTTAGGAAAAAATAAAGTTAAATTGATTAAAGAATTTTACTTAGAAAAAATTGTTCCGAAATAAGAATACAATAACAAGTCATTTTCTAGAAATAATTAATATGCAAAATACCAATGTCGATTCCGCCACGAGATATCAGCAAAAAAGGCACTGTAACTCGTAGTCAAGCAAGGAAAAATCCAATTTTAGCAAAAGAAGTTGAAGAAGGTTCCCAAGTACCACTAAAACCAAAACGAAAAGCTCAAGAAGGAAATTTACAGTATTCTAAATCGTCAAGTAATTTAGATCGAACTGATCTTTTAGATATGAGCATAGGAAGTATTCCTGGCGCTGAAACTAGTACTTCAAACAAACCAATTATTGACACAAAAAACCCTAAGAGTCCATTTGTTGATAAATTAAGAACTTTTATCAAACGCAATAATAGCATAAGTATTACAGGAGATCAGTATAACGATACACCACAAATTAACCCTTAATTTGACGATACCATAGGGGATATAACACTTAGAGAAAAATCAATAATTGAAAGCATTGCAGCAAACTCAACCTTGTGTGATAGAACTTTATGCCCAGATCAATTTGGTGATATTTCAAATAATAAAATTCTCACTACACCTCAAAGAAGATACGGATCAATAGATCCAGTTGAAACAAAATCACAACTAAATAGGACTCCAGAATCTTTCAATCAAACAACAATATTTAAAAATCCAAATCTAGAATTTGAATAAGTTCAAGAAACTTTACCAAATAAAATCAATCAAATTATACTTGACGACTCTGTAAATATTGACCAGGCTCTTTCGCTAAAATCTTCACACCCGTATTCTACCTCTAGGAAGTCTAATAAAGAAATTTTAGCAAATAATTTACCAAATAATTCACCGAATAGTTTACCAAATAACCTACCGATACAATCCATCGAAATGATGAATTTACCTACAAATCAACAAGTATCTCTACGAGATGCGTTAGAAATTGTCCCATACTTTGATGGATCAAGTGCCATTAACCATTTTTATTGAGGCTTGCAAGGAAGCCAAAGAAATGGTCCCAAATGCAGAAGCAAATTTGGTGAAATTAATAAGAAGCAAACTTACGGAAGAAGCAAGAATATTTATAATAGGAAATTATTATAATAATTTAGAAGACTTCATAGCAAAATTAAAAACTATTTTTGCCCCTTCAAAAACCGTGTACCAATTACAAGGAGATTTAGGTAGAATATACATGTGGGAAAATGAAAGTGTTTTATCTTACGCAACACGCATACAAAAAATAGCAGCAGAAATCCTAGAATGTCATAAACAAAATAATAATGGCAAAGAAGCTGCTGAATTTGAAAGAAGTCTGGAAAGAGACGCAATCGATTGTTTTCTCCGAGGCCTAAAACCAGAATTAGAGATACGAATAGGAACAGCCAATAAATTTGACGAAATTGTAGAAAGAGCAATACGAGAAGAAAGAAATTTATCAGCCAGAAACGAACTGCGAAGAGGAAATAGACAACATTCACTAGTCCAAGAAGTTGAGAAATCATCATATAATAGTCGAGATTTTGCAAAAACAAATAAAATAAATTTAGCACGAGAGGAACCAATAAAATGTCAAATCTGTCATAAAATAGGCCACACAGCAGCAACCTGTTTTCAATATGTTCAACAGTTAACAAATAAAAATTCACAGAGCAATCAGTTTAGAAATAACTTGACTAGACAAAATAATCAATACCAGGGAAATATGCAAGGTCAGGGAACGCAGTGGAGACCCCCACAGAGATACCAGGTGCAAAGCCTAAATCAACAAGGCAGTAGAAACAACTATAGAGATATAAATAGCTTCCCATCCCACCCTCATTTTTCCCAAGGAAACAGATTTAATCATAACCCAAACTTCAATCGAAATACCCAGAATATGTATCGCAATTTTAATCAAAATCCAAATTTCAATAGAAATTCTGATCAAAATCCGAATTTCAACACAAATTTCAATAGAAATTTCAACCAAGGACAAAATTTCAACCAAGGTCAAAATTTTAATCAAGTTCAAAATCAATGTAGGAATTTCAATCAAAACCCCCATTTTAATCAAAGACCAAATTTTAATATGAATTATAATGAAAATAGAAATCAAAATCCAAATTTTAATCAAAAATTAAATCAAAGTCAAGATTTTGAAGTTATTTGCTACTCGTGCAATACACCAGGACATACATCTAGGAATTGTAACAAACAAATAAATATGAATCAACAATTACAATTACAACAACAACAACAACCACCACAACAGCAAGAATATAATCAACAGGAAAACTTCAATGCCCTTTCCAGAACGGGTGCCCAGGGAGGGCTTGAATGAACAATTAAATGCACCTAATTTCAGTGAAAATAAAAACTGAAAAAGTTAATATAAGTACAAGTAATACAATTCCTCGTAAAAAATTTTCAGCAGAAGAATTAAAAAATCCTATTGACGTAGAAAATATTGAACATAATTATATAAATAATAAGACTAGTATTGAAGTAAATTTAGTTAAACCAATGAATGCAAAATGCATATCTGATTTAGAATATAAGGAAAAAGTACCCGTAACACATCTAGCATGCTATGAAGAAATAAACTATGATAATTTTGAAGAAGATATTGAGATGTATAATTACGAAGAAACTGAACAATTTATGAATAAGAAAAAATTATTTAAGAATAGAAATAATCAAGGAAATTATGATAAATTAAAATATAAGGATATTGAAGACGAAAATATAACCACTGATAATTCTGGAGGAAGCGAACAAATACCGATAAATGATGAGAACTTAATTAAGGATATTAAAAATAAGGAATTTAATGCTATAAATTATGAAGATTTTGAAAAACGAAAAACTTGTGAAGATTTTGAAAATGTTGGACAATTAAACGAAGAAACTTTATTTAGGAATGTTGGTAATAAAAAACGTCATTATGAGTATATTAATGAGGGAAGAATTCATAGGAATAATACTGAAGAATTATTAAATGAAGAATATTTACTGATAAATGATGAAGACTATGATGAAGACAATGATGAAAAATGTTGAATATTAAGGATATAAAAAAAGGAGCATTTTATGAAAATAATGAAAAAACTATTGAACAATTGGACGAAGAAGATATATTTAACATAATTAATAAAAGATTGATTAATGTAATAATGAATAAAATGAAAAATGAGAAAAATGGAAACACTTTTTACAAATTGATCGATGAAGGAAATATTTCGGAAACATTTGTTTCGCAATTTTTGAAATGTGTCATGCATTCAATTCCCGTTTTATTAGAAAATAAAAATAAATGACCAATTAACAATGAGAAAGGATAATTATGCATATTTTGTAAACAGTAAAGGATAACCTCGCGATGTAGGCTCTAAACTTTTGAAAGAATGTGGATCTAGATCACGATGGAAACTAGACATCGCCAACGCATTGATTTATTATGTGATTTAATCGTCCGCCAAGTTGATATGAAAGCATTATGGCTATATTTATTTATGAAAGGAATATTAAATTTTAACGAATACAACGTACCAAATTGGTCTCAAGATACAACAAATCCAAAAATGATGACACAATCTTTTCATAAGTTTCAAAAAGTAATAGCTACAGGAAATATAGCAATAATAACTGAGAATGAAGCAGCACTTAAACAAATAAAATTAATACAAGAACTTTACGACCTTTTCGAAGACAAATGTGAAGATTCAATAGCAAAAAAAAACTAAACTTTAAAATAAAGGTAGTCAAACATATATTCGTTGAAAATTAGTACCTTTATGTAGAAAATGCAGAAATTTGAACTATATCTCGAACAATTTTTCAAATGAAACAACAAAAACTAAAAAGCCAACAATTTTCAGAAAATTTTTAAAACTCTTTGCATCCCAGGTAGAAATTTCTTAAGTTTCACTTGACAGTTGATTAGTTAATAGTAAGTCAAAACTAGTAAGAAAATATTCGTAAGGAACTTGCTAATTATTTGTGAGTTTAACTATTACAAGCTAAACTGGAGTAAAACTTGTCTAGTTTCCCCTGTGATTAACTTTTGAATATTGCCTGTAAGTAACTGTTGAGGCATTTGTAAGCAAAAACTTGGAGTAATTTCATTGGATGTGTGCGTACTAAAAATACAAGTTACATGTCAACCTAAAATTTAGTGCGTTTATGAGGTGTTGGGAAAAAACTTTTGCATATCGAAGAATGGACGAAAAAGGGGAAGGAAACGGAAACCGAGTGAAACGGTTTCTCCTCAAAAGGAAAAAAATTAGTCAAAAGTATCAGTATGAGTCTGGTAAGTATTCATCGCAATACGTCTATATTTTATAGGTTGTGACATTATTTTTTCAATAAAATTGGCAACTTACCTTCTTTTGTTTCTTGGCCAAAATGTTGCAAAACCATGTCACGTACAATTTATTTTTTAATCTACAAAGTTCTTTGATTAATTCCTTACTTAATCTATAAATTCCTCGGAATCCCGCATAAGTTTTCGTTACCTGGTTTTCAAAAACCTTTCTGTATTCTCATTTTTGGTATTAGGTTTTTATATAACGGTTTTTGTGACAGACGGATCAACTGATGCCGACAAATTTTTTGGAATCGACGTTCAATTCTTAACAAAGAACTGTCTATTGCCTCAAAAATAACTAGAGAGTGCCTTAACAACACTTCAAAAGTTTAGACTCACTAATAACTAAAATGGCGTAGCATTACATTTCTTCTGAATACCTAACAAGTTTTCCTCAAGAGGTCCTCACTAGTTGAAAAGGAAAACTTACGAATATCTCCAATAAAACTTTTGAAAATTTCTACTTGGGATAATCAAAATATCACCTATGGATTTATTTTAACAAATTAATTTTATTTCAGGTGACATACTAATACAATCTATTTTTCTTGTTTTAGGACATAGCCATCCGAGAAGCATTATATATGAAAGATACTTTATTCTTTTCGTAATTAAAGTCCGTAATAAAACTTTGCACATTGAGTCAGTTTTCACAATTATTATGTAAAAACTATTTTGATCATTTTACCAGTCTTTATCTTCAAGCCTTGCACAATTAAAATCTTTGGAGAAGGTAGTCATTTAATGTTTTACATGGATATTTACTAAATACTCAGTTTTTAAGTACACTAATTACAATATTCATTAAAAAAATTGGAAAACGCTATAGATGAAGAAATACTAATAATAAACACAAACAAAATGAAAATGACTGATTGTTCTTTTCCTCTTTTTATAACATAATTATCCTTCACGTTTTTGATAAATTTATGAATGCTTTCCATATACATAATTTGTTTGCATTATGAAATTCTCTCGTGTGCTATGATAATTATCGATACCGAAAATTTTCCTAAAATTTTCTCAAGATAATATACTCCCTTCTGCTATGGAAGCGAACATGTTCTATATATAGAAAAATACTTTTTAAATCTTCATTGAATTTAAAGTTTTTGGTTAAAGTAAATCTTATCCATGATATTCTAAAGCAGAAGGTTCTCTAAAATAAAATACATAGTATCTGTTTCGTAATCTGAATATAAAGAACAAGAAACGTTATTAACCACTTTAGACGAAGTTAAAATGATATAAAAAGTAAGCTTGACATACGATTTTAAAGGTTTAAATATTAAGATTATTCAACGTGTAAAATTTTTAGTAATATAACAATATTTATGGCTATATTTACTATTGAAAGATGAAAAAAAGAGTTTAAGCACAGTTCAGCATAAAAGTTACTAGAAATTTTGTATAGAGACTATTTATTCAGCGAACAAACAGAGCCCATAAATGAATTGAAAAAACCTATAGAACGCGATTTCGAAAAAGTTATATTATATAAGTGGACCAGCACATGTGAAAGATGCTATCAAAGAGGTCATAAACTAGTAAATTGTACTGCTCCGAAGCGAAATAAAAAATTTATAGAATAAATTTCAACTTATGCATTATAAATAAATTTGAAAAGAATTTTGTGCTAATTAGTGTCAAAAATGTATGTAAACAAAATTCAACGCGACAAATATATACCTTTTAAAATAGGTAATTTTTTAATAAAAATATGTGAATCGTTTAATGAAGAGATGATATAATATATGTGTATGTTTGCAGATTCACTTATGAAAAACGATAATGAAAAAAATTATGAAAAGAATAAAAACTTTATGTATGTAATAAATATTCCCCTTTATTTTCAAAATAAAATGGAAGTAGTTAAAGGTATTATATTCACATATATATTCAGTCATTAGTATATACGTATTTACTGTTTTATAAACAAGGATAAATGTTAAATGTGACAAATAGTGTATGTGTAACTACATAAATTCATTCGAGGATAAAGTTAAATATTTATGTCACTTAATATTATATTCAGAATTTTTTCTCTTATCGTAATTTTCGAATTACATTCATCTATATCAATATGTATGTAGTAGTCAGTGCTTCACGAACATAAATGTTTAATTGAAACATTTCTAGAGTTTACAAAATAATGTGTGTGATTATATAAAGAGGAAAACGAAATAAAACAAAAAAAAATCATAAATGAAAAATACTTGTGTGTAATGGATAGTCTAAAAAAAAATATATATATATATGAAAAAATCTGCCCGCTTCGCTCGCAAGTTTGAGCGCGCCTAGGGCGCGCGATTCGATCGTCTCGCTTCGCGCTCCGTTCTTTTTGGACCTCGCGCTTCGCGCTCGGTCTTGTGCTCTTCGCATACATTTAAGTTAATTTCTTATAATTTGATACTGAAGCTCAAACCAATTTTATAATAATATTACAGATGATGTGAATTACACATTTTCTCAAAGTCACTCTATTTCTTTTTGAATTTAAATGAAACAGGAGATTCAATTTACTTAAGGCTCTATCAGCGTTAAGGAACACGTTCTCATCATGACGCTCGCGCTTCGCGCTCGATTTTCTGTATACATTTCAGTAACTTTTTAATAAATTACATGATTAAAATAATTTATTTATTTTCTTCCAAGTATCTCAAAAAGGAAAAACAATCGTAGACTTTATTTAAGGAAACGATTTTGCAGAACAACGCTTATTTCGTATCTCACATATTTTGGTGAAAAAAATCGAATTTTTTTAATATTAAAAATCAAAACATAAAATATTCCTCCTGTCCCGAAATGTCTTAATGAGAATTTGTAGACCTCATTTAGGCAAACAATTTTCCATCTAAACGTTTTTTTTGTATCTCACATATTTTGTCTAAAAAATGGAATTTTTGAATTTTAAACGTATTTTTTGGAATTGAAACAAAAAATATTTTCAATAGTTTTTTTTTTAATTAAAAAGAAAAATATGCATCTTATGAAAAAATGTTACAATTCAAATTTGTAGGTCTTTATTTATTCAATAATATTGTATTATAACGTTTTTTCGTATCTCGTATAATTGAACTGGAAAATGGAATTTTGATATTGACTTTTTTCGAATTTGAATATGCTATAACATTTCTAATTTTGATTTAATCAAAAAATGTTATCAGGATAATTTTTAGAGATTTATGAGCACTAACAAAATCCAGTATTGAAATTTTTGATTTTTTCAAAAAATGATTTTCAAAAACACAAAAGTAGTACTCAATCCCTCAATTTTGATTGGATGTGGCTGGTTAACGAACTTGTCCTTACTTTCTCGGCTCCGATAAAGTTTACCAAAGCTCAATTCAATCTGATAATTCTATCGAGAGTTATGCCGCACACGACCTACAGACAGACAGACAGACACTTTCGTAAAAACCGTTTTTTCTGACTCAGGGGATCTCAAAACGTAAAGATTTGATGAAAATTTCGAAAGTCATTTTTCACATAAAACCAATACCTTCTCATCCATGATGAGAATGTAAAAAAAGGTAATCATAGTTTTTAAATTATATTCAGCTATAATATGTATGTGTCCATTGCTTTACGTATTCCTGTTGTATCAATTAAAATAAAGTGTAAAAGGAAAATATATAAATAAAAAAATAATAATCATATATGTTTCAAATGTTAAAAAGATTCTAATGGACGTTTTGAATTATATTCATTTTGAAAATATTTGTCGTTTTATATATAGGGGTTTAGTAAAACGCATCAATAAGTCTTCTAACAATTCTGTAACAATTATGTAACAATTATATAACAATTATGTAACAATTATGAAACAATTATATAACAATTATGTAGGATTTATGTAATATTTATGTAACAATTATGTATCAGCATTCGGCTTTCTATTAATGAACATTCACTAAAGTAAATCATATTGCAGATGATTATTGCTTCTATGGAACTATTATTGCGTGTTGTAATCAAGTTAATGTATTAATGGAAACACAATTATTAACCGATTTAATACTCATATGTATCACGAACAGTAACAATGATAATCGAAATGTATCACAATTCTGTAAGAAAAACAAACCTCAATATCTGCGAAAGTTTGTACATGTTCATTTCATCCCCATGTCCAAACTAAGGGGGGAGGTGTCACGTCCTGTGACCATTAACATTTATTTATATCATTATAATTTTTTATTCTGAATAAAACATTCAGGAAAGATATGTATTGGAAATTATTAATTATACGAAATAAAATGTACAATACTAAAATTGTAATAGGGAGAGAGAGATAGTAAGTTTGTAAATAGACAACGGTTATGAATGAATCGTCGCGACCCTTACAAAGGTGTGAACGAGGAAGCCCCATCGGAATGCGCTGAGTAAACAAGAATATCGACCGGGGCAGCAAAACAGGGAAATTAAAAGTCTAGTTGCTTTGAAAAGAAGGAAGGTCGGGGAAACCAGAGGAGAAAAACTATTCGAATATATTCTTCCCCTTTTTCTCCTTCAATATGCGAAAAAGGTAAGCAGATCAGCCACGTGCGAAGGTCGAGGAAGGGTCAACCAGAGGTTGGTAAAAATATCCAGGGCAAACCAACTATCGATTGAAAAATGGCGACCAGGATCACAATCGATCGAAAATTGCCCATAAAAGCAAGTGCGAATCCGCAAATCTTCAGTTGCCGTCGGGAAATCTTAAGCTTCGGAACTCACCCTCGAAACCTTAGTCTTCAGTTCAGTTGTTCGTCAGTTGTCTTCAGTTGTCTTCAGTTGCCGTCGGGGAATCTTAGGATCCGGAACTCACCCTCGAAACCCAGTGTTCAATAGTTCTCATCGCAGAGTCGGTCTCCCAAAAAAAGTCTTCAAGTGTTCGTGAATTGTTGTCAGTTTTCTTCAACCTTGTGCACCACTCAAGTTCCTTCAAGGAGAATCTACAGTTTTAAAGTGACATATTTGACAACATGTCTGCTATTATATTGACCCAAAATTCATAGAATTTTTTTCATTTCTCATTATTTTGGCATAGGGTCAGATTCTTTTTATTTTCTTCGATTAAAATTTTCACTATTAAATATAAAAATACTCAAACAGAAAGCAAGGCAAACGTTTCGGCCACATATGGGGGGCCCTCTTCAGTGCCATAAATTCAAAGATTAATTCAAAATTTCTGTAAAACGGAATAATTAAAATAAGGATTATCATAAAATTGAAAAACTTATCTCATAGCTTGCAATTCAAAATGAACTAGTCCAGTATGCAGCATCACGAATTGAAAAAATATTCATAGTTCACTGTGAATAAAGAACCGGAAAACATAAAAAAAAATTTTTCTTTTTTGCACACGAACCGACCGCAATTTGAAAAAATTTTATTATTAAAGAACGATGCCAAATTGGTTATCAATGGCAAAACGCATACAAGGTTTACATTTTTTAAAAACTTTTTGTGAAGACTTTGTTACCGGAGTCTCTCACAGAATAATCTGAACTGTTTTCGAAACCGACTGGAGACATGTGGCTTTGCTGAACGAAAATTTTTTTATAAAAGCAATCCTGAGAGGTTCTTTTCCTCCTTGAAGAAGACTATTGTCCGATACCTAGTTAAGAAATTCGAGACGTTTATGTTGATTTTCACGACTGGACGAAGGCGTGTATTTTCGAAGAAACGATTTTTTATATCAGCTTCACGGACAATCCATTTAATATCGAATTTGCAAGCAAGGTATTACAGAAACGTAAATTATTATACTATTTATACATGTAGTTTTACTCAATATTATTTGAGTATGTTAAGAAATCATTGAAAAAAAAAATTTTAAGTTGTTTATTACTGCATTCAGATTTATTCTGAGATGTTTGGAAAAATAATACATTAATCATTAAAAAATAATAAAAATGCAATTTTAGTATTCGTGATATTAAGTATCACATTTTAAAAAGTATTATTAAATCTAATTTGCTCTGAAAAATGGTCAGAACTATGATATATTCAATCTTTATACTAAATGTACCGTTTTTAAATTTTAAAGTGACATGTTTGATAACATGTCTGCTATTATATGTACCCAAAATTCATAGAATTTTTGTCATTTCTTATTATTTTGGCATAGGGTCAGATTCTTTTTATTTTCCTCGATTAAAATTTCCACTATTAAATATAAAAATGTATTATTTTTCCAAACATCTCAGAGTAAATCTGAATGCAGTAATAAACAACTTTAAATTTTTTTTCAATCATTTCTTAACATACTCAAATAATATTGAGTAAAACTACATGTATAAATAGTATAATAATTTACGTTTCTGTAATACCCTGCTTGCAAATTCAATATTGAATCAAGATAAACGTCTCGAATTTCTTAACTAGGTATCGGACAATAGTCTTCTTCAAGGAGGAAAAGAACCTCTCAGGATAGCTTTTATAAAAAAATTTTCGTTCAGCAAAGCCACATGTCTCCAGTCGGTTTCGAAAACAGTTCAGATCATTCTGTGAGAGACTCCGGTAACAAAGTCTTCACAAAAAGTTTTTAAAAAATGTAAAGCTTGTTTGCGTTTTGCCATTGATAACCAATTTGGCATCGTTCTTTAATAATAAAATTTTTTCAAATTGCGGTCGGTTCGTGTGCAAAAAAAAAAAAAAATTTTTTTTTTCCGGTTCTTTATTCACAGTGAACTATGTATATTTTTTCAATTCGTGATGCTGCATACTGGACTAGTTCATTTTGAATTGCAAGCTATGAGATAACTTTCTCAATTTTATGATAATCCTTATTTTAATTATTCCGTTTTACAGAAATTTTGAATTAATCTTTGAATTTATGGCACTGAAGAGGGCCCCCATATGTGGCCGAAACGTTTGCCTTGCTTTCTGTTTGAGTATTTTTATATTTAATAGTGAAAATTTTAATCGATGAAAATAAAAAGAATCTGACCCTATGCCAAAATAATGAGAAATGAAAAAAATTCTATGAATTTTGGGTCAATATAATAGCAGACATGTTATCAAACATGTCACTTTAAAATTTAAAAATGGCACATTCAGTATAAAGACTGAATATATCATAGTTCTGACCATTTTTCAGAACAAATTAAATTTAATAATACTTTTTAAAATGTGATACTTAATATCACGAATACTAAAATTGCATTTTTATTATTTTTTAAAGATTAATGTATTATTTTTCCAAACATCTCAGAATAAATCTGAATGCAGTGTCACGTCCCGCGACTTATTTGAATGTATATAATACACACAGGCTGGATTGAGTTAAGAAATATATGAGAAAATCGTTAAAGGGGAATAGGGAGTAGGGGAAGTAGGGAGCAGTATAGGGCCCCTTCTCCTCTAAGAAGATATGACTACGTCACGATTTTCGCTGACCGTCAATTTGTATGAAAAAATATAAAAGAGGCCCACACCAAGAGCAAGCAGTCAGTAAATTCTTCGTCTAGTTCGACACTTAAATTTTCCTCCGGATTTATAACCGGTCTCGCGACAATAGTCCAGTGCGGCATTTCAATTTAACTTCGAAAATCTCTGAGTTTGAGATTAATAAAATTCGACGGAAACAATTTAAAATCAAAGTTCGGGAGTCGTAAAAGTCATCGTGGACTTGTATAGATCTTTGTAAAGATCTTCGAACAGTGTCATAAATTTGGATCACCGCCCTTTACGGAATATAACTGTGCGGCCTATAACTCCGTCTCTCTCACACACTTGGAATACACCTGTGGGGATCCAGTACTTACAAGTAACCGCCGTGTGGATTAACCCTCAACATAAAGGTACCGAACCTCTCTCTCTCTTTCTTTATTCTTGTCTCTTTCTCACTCACGTACCAACCAGCCTGTGCCTACATTCATATATGAATTGTGTTCACAAATGTGTATAGTGACTTTTAAATCAATTAAAATAAATTCCATTTGTATTATTTTCATAATCATTGTGTCTTTCATTGACTTATCCTCATCCCTAAGCGAGGATCATTCGATCCTAACTTAAAACGAGGAATTTTCGATCAGAGTAAGTATTTACGTATTTGTGACGTAACATACTTCCTTTTTTCTGGTGCATCGGCCCGGAAAACACAAGTCAATTGAAAATTAACACATTGATTATTTCCAGTGAATAAATAAATGATTATGAAATATTATTTCAACTTGTAACTTGAAATTGCAATAAAAGAGATTTGTTAGATCACAAAGGGATTTGACCTTGAGGCTAACCTTAATGATTTAATAATCAAATCATTTCTTTGAAATTTTATAATTTATATAAATTGTATAAAATAAAATAAGTTTGAAAAATCACGCAGGGATCTGACCTTGCGGCTAACCTAAGTGATTAAGTAACTTATCTTATTTAAAAAGATATTCTAATTTGTTGACCAAGTTTTGATTTAAGTTAAAACAAACATAAAAAACAGAATATTTTTATTTGCAAAAAGAAAAAAAATTGTCCAAAGATTTGCACTTAAGTTAACTTTTCCAATATAATGAAAATAATTTATGAATATTTCGAATGATAATTGTTATAAACAAATTTGTTTAATTGTTATAAACAATTTATAATTAAATAAAATAATTTATTTTAATTTACATAAAAGGCACATGCAGTTGGTAAAGAAAAATATTTTATTATTTTAAGAAATTTATTATTAAAAATTATAAGTAACAACAATAGCGACGACGACAAAAGCGATACAGAAGTCATAAATCAGGATAATCCCGTAATAGTAAACAACGAAGAGATGGCCGTAGCCATACCTAACAACGAGCAGGTATCCTTACGCGACGCGCTAGAGGTGGTCCCTTAGTTCGACGGAAGTAACCTCCCATTGTCCCATTTTATTGAGGGTTGCATGGAAGCAAAGGCAATGCTGCCGACACCTGCTGCCCAAGAAAATCTTGCACGTCTATTGAGAGGTAAATTGGCTGGTGAGGCACGAAAATGTATTTTTGGGTCAACATTTATGTGGGGAAGAGAAAATGTCCTTTCCTATGCTGCTAGAATTAAAGAAATTGCTGATAGAATAGAAGATGCTCACAGACTTAATAATGACGGTCAGGTAGATAATGCTTTTAAACAAAATTTAGAAAGAGATGTAATTCAATGTTTTATACGCGGTTTGCGTCCTGAGTTAGAAATTCGTGTGGAAGAAAAGGACACATTTAAGGAAGTAATTAATGATACAATAGACATAGAACGAAGATTGGCTGCAAGTTCTGCACTGCGAAGAAATAAAAATACTGATTATTTAAAAACCGAAGATCAACTAATAATAATAAAAATAATAAAACCACCCGATTCAACGTAGCACTTGAAAATGAAACTATTTGTTTAATTTATAAAAAACCAGGTCACACAACTGAAAAATGTTTTCATTTAAGTAAAGCTCAAGATGCAGTTCTTAACAATAAACAAAAAAAGTTTTTGCATCCTAACCAACAAGGATATAGTAATTTCAATGGTCAAAGAAGTAATAATAGTAATAGTTTTGCAAAAAACAATTACAATTTTTTAAGAAATAAAAATTTTAATTTTAATAATAACAACAATCATTTTTTACAAAATAGAAATAATAATTATAAAAACAATAATAATAATTTTTTACAACAAAGATACAACAATAATAATAATTTTCCTAGAAATTTTTACAATAATAACAATAATGTTAATAATACTAATAGACAATTGAATCCAGGACAGTATAAAAACTTTAACTCAGGACAGTTTCAAAATCGAAATAAACCATATGAAAATAGATTTTTACAAAATAATAACACTCAGCAAAATTCAAATTATACTGAAATAATTTGCAATTACTGTAAACAACCCGGTCATTTAGTAGGAGACTGCAAGATACGACCAAATAACCAATCACAAACAGCTAATCAGGAAAACTCCAAAGCTCTCCCCAGCACGGGTGCACTGAGGAAAGCATAAATCGAGAACCACTGGCATCCACTTCTAACGATCATACAACAACAACAATAAATATTTCAAAGTCCACTTCAATACCATCAATTATAATATCAACGGAAGGTCTAAAAAATCCAACACACATGATGATTGATACTGGTGCTGCTCGAAATTTAATTAAACAAAAGGTTCTCAACCCTGAAGTACCCATAAATAGCCAAAACGTATTGAAACTTACAGGAATTAATGATTTACCGCTTTACACGTTAGGACAGGTAAAAATAAACATTTTTGGTTATCCAACGATATTTAACATTATTCCCAATGAAGTCCCAGTAGAAGAAGATGGAGTATTAGGATCAGAATTTTTTCAAGATAATAGTGTGAATATAAACTATACTTCAAAATGCTTAGAAATTGAGAACCACTGTTACCCTTTTAAATCTACCAATACATTTACTATTCCAGCTCGAACAGTTACAACATTTTATGTTAATATAAAAAATACAGAAAAGAGTGAAGGGTATGTGCCTCGATTACATATCCAAGATGGCGTCTACGTAGGTGACGCAGTTGTAAAAAATCATAGAGGAAAAGCTTATTTAAAATTTGCAAACACAAATGAAATCCCAATTACATTATCCGTTCCATTAGTTAATTTAGAAGACTTTGAAGAACAAGAATGTTATAAACAAATTGAAAATTTAATTAATTTCAAACAAACAAATGACGAAGATTTATCAAGTAAAATATTAAATAACTTTTTAAAAACTGACAATTCTCTAATTAACTCATGCAAATTTTATAATGTAACAGACGAAGACAGAGTAGAATGTATTAAAAAACTTCTTCGATTAGACCACTTAAATCAAGATGAATATGAACATGTAGAAAAATTAATTAAAAATAATGCAGACAGATTTCAAATCCCAGGAGAACCACTTGAAGCAACTAATGTATTACAACATTCAATTCCTACTGTAGATGATGCTCCAATTTTTTCAAGACAATATAGATTTCCCCCAGTTCACAAGGAAGAAATTACAAGACAAGTCGATGAATTATTAAAAAATAAAATAATCAAGCCCTCACAATCACCATATAACACTCCAGTGTGGATAGTTCCTAAAAAACCTGACTCCCAAGGAAAAATAAAATGGAGAATGGTTCTTGATTTTCGTAAATTAAATGAAAAAACAATTGGCGATTCGTATCCACTACCTAATATAAACGATATACTTGATTCTCTAGGGTCAGCAAAATATTTTTCAGTGTTTGATTTAGCTACCGGTTTTCACCATATAAAAATGGACCCAAAAGACTCGCATAAAACCGCATTTTCCACACCTCACTGTCATTACGAATTCGATAGAATGCCTTTCGGTTTAAAAACTGCACCAGCCACATTTCAAAGATTAATGAATTTAACATTAACTGCATTAATCGGAACTCATTTTCGTCCTTATTTGTATGGAAGAAAATTTACTTTAGTGACTGATCACAAACCTCTAGTTTGGTTTCAAAATTCTGAAGACCCTTGTTCACGAGTTTCACGATGGAGATTAAAACTCGCAGAATATGATTTTGATGTAATTTACAAAGCAGGAAAAATGAATGTAAATGCAGACGCTCTCTCAAGAAACCCTATTGATGATAGCCAGGAAAAATCAAAATATTTACAAGTTGATGACAATGATACTTTCATGACTTCTCAAGAAAAAACGTTTTTCAAGAAAACTTTTACAAGAAATAGACAAGAAAACTCTAAAGATAAGGTAAGACCTTTAAAACCAAAAAACTTGAATCCAGGAATGGTACCAGACGACGTAGATCATTTTAGCGAAATTCCAGAAGCCCAAATATTAAATATTGACACAAAAATTCCAGAATTTTTACAAGAATTCCTTAGTGAAGAATCATTTAGTGATATTGGTAAGAATATTTTAAAATACACAAATTTATTCAAAAATATGGCTTCAAGACTTATTTTTATGACAATATTTTTATTAAGTCCAATGTTTCCCAAAAAATACGAAAATTTATCATGGAAAACTATTACTACAAGAGCTCAAAAGAAAATAGAGCAAGAAAAAGCAAATAATGTGGATCAAAATGAAACTCAAGAAAAATTAGACAAAAATTTTTGTTCTAAACCTCTTGTGAAAAAATCATGAGGTAGGCCAAGAAAAAATCTACTTACCAATTTAAAAAATATTCCCTCTCAAACAAAAAGAAAGAGAGGTAGACCAAGAAAACAAATATTTGAAAACGAATTACCAGAAATAAATATGCAAAAGGGAAGCCGAACAAAAGTAGAATCAGATTCCGACTCTGATCCTGATTATTTAGATTATTTGAAACAAACTCAAGCAAAAAACATAAAGAAGAAGAAGAATGCCAAGGAGCCAAAAAATATTAATGAATTTGAAAGTGAAGAAAGTGAGAATTATTTTTCAACCTCAGAAGATGAAATCAACGACATTGAAACCTCACACGAAGGAAATGTTGGAGAAAATTATGAAGAAAATTGGGAAGAGAATTTTGAAGATGATCTTGAAGACGATTTTGAAAAGAATTTCGAACAGAATTCTGAAGAAAATATTGAAGACAATCTTGAGGAAAATTTTGAAGAGAAGTTTGAAGAAAAACAAGAAAAAAAATTGGAGGAAGAATTTGAAGAGCCTTATTTTGAAGAAAATTTGAAATTAAACCAAAGATCTTAAATAAATTGTGAAAAAATCGATAAAGATCATGATAATTATAATCGTCCACCCCCAGAACCTCCTCCTATAAACTCTCAAACAGAAAAAATTATAACAAAGAAAAATTTAGTTGAATGTCGCGATCAATTAACTATGCGAAAAGATAATTATACATATTTTGTTACAATAAATGGAACTCCTCGCGACAACGGATCAAAAATTTTAGAAAAACGTGAAACTTTACCAAAATTTAAAAATTTACAAAAGGGAATAGCAAAAGAGATTAAAAAAGGAAACTACTACCATTTTGCACTCCCAGTTGAAGAAGAAACCAAGGACAATTTATCAGAAACTTTAAATAATATGAAATTATCAATTCACTCAATACACGAATTATCTCAAAAATTTCAATTACGATCAATTAGTATTTCAAAAACTTTCAGAATTAATCATATACCTTGGGAAGAAGTGAAATCAATTTTCGATTCAATTTTTTCAAATTCAACTACAAAAATTATAGTTTGCAATGGAATAACGCAATACCCAATAAAGGAACAACGAACTCATTTAATTGAAGAAGCTCATTCTTCAGCATTAGGAGGCCATAAAGGCGTTACAAAAGCTTATAGCCGAACTCGCCAAAAATTTTTTTGGGAAAATATGAAAGTTGACATTCAAAAATATATTCAAGGCTGTTTACAATGTCAACTGAAAAAATTAATCAGAGTCAAAACAAAAAACCCTATGGTAATCACTGACACACCCACTACTGCTTTTGAAAAAATATCAATGGACATTGTTGGTCCACTACCTGAAACAAAATCTGGTAACTTATATATTCTAACAATACAAGACAATTTTACCAAATATTCTTTAGCAATACCTCTTCCTAATCACCAAGCTAGTACGATAGCAGATGCTTTCGTGAAAAAATTTATTTGCATATTTGGATCACCGAAAGGAGTACTTACTGACCAAGGCAGAGATTTTTTAAGTAATTTATTAAAAAGATTGGCAAAACGTTTTAGAATTAAACAATTTCGTACCGCAGCTTTTCACCCTCAATCAAACGGGTCATTAGAACGTTCACATCATGTTTTAGGAGAATATCTCAAACAATTTGTTGCAAAAAATTCAGAATGGCATGATTCGCTTGAACTAGCAATGTTCTCGTATAATACTAGTGTACATGAAGGCACAAAATGCACACCCTATGAATTGGTTTTTGGTAAATTAGCTCGTGAACCTTCCAGCGAACCTTTATCACAACAAGAAAAATTACAAACTTATGATGATTATTTAATTAATTTCGTAACTCAACTACACGAAATGCGAACACAAGCAAGAGAGAATCTTATTTCAGCAAAAGAAAAATCGAAAATATATTATGATAAAAAAATAAATCCTTTAGAAGTAAAAATTTGAGACAACGTATTTTTATTAAAAGGAGGTAAAATAAAAAAACTAGAGAACCATTATACAGGGCCTTATGAAATATTGGAAGTGTTAGGAAAAGGGAATGTCAAAATAAGCTATAAAGGCAAACCTACTGTTACTTCACAAGTACGTAAATACTTACTTTGATCGAAGATTCCTCGTTCTAAGTTAGGATCGAATGATCCTCGCTTAGGGATGAGGATAAGTCAATGAAAAGAACACAATGATTAGTAAAGTAATACAAATTGAATTTATTTAAATTAACACTGATATAAACAAGGTTAAAATTTTACAAAGATTCAAACAATGGCACAGGGAATAGGTAAAGAGTAGAGAGAATTTTCGGTACCATTGTTGAGTTGTGAATAGTCCCTTTTTTATGAATGATCCTCACAGGTGTGAGGGAGAGAGAATGATTCTTCCACTGGTGCGACGAAGACAGCAATAGGTATCCCACTGGTGTGAGGAAGACAGAAACAAATATCCCACTGGTGTGAGGAGGACAAGAATAGTTATCTCACTCTACACTGACTCTAAGATCCTTTCAAAGATTGAAAGTACAATCGGAGAATTTACGACACGTTTCTTCGGAAAACTGAACTAAACACGTATCTCACGCTGTGAATCCTTTTAAGATTTTAGAAGTTTTCCGCACTTAATTTTGCTCACAAGACTAGTTTTCCCTTGGAGGTGTGTCCTTTTTATATTATATTTTTTGGTGACGTCACGCGTTGCGCAGTCTCCCGCTGCGTGTGACGCAGTTATACCTCTCTTTTCAATAGGTGGTTTTCTCTCTCTTTTAGTAATTTCCCCAGATTTCTCTCTAGACCTAGCCTGTGCCTATAGTACATTCGAATGCGTCGCGGGACGTGACACCTCCCCGCCTAGTTCGAGCACGGGGGTGAAGCATCCGCGATCGAATCTTCGGAAGAAGAATACATTCGTTAATGTTTTTGAAGATACATTGAATTTCTATTTCTGACATAATAACCAACATTCATTTCGGCGTTTCTTTTACGATTTGTATTTTTTGCATTTGACTATTTGATGCCAATATCGAACATTTTTTTTTTTGGATCTCATAAAAATTTATGTTATCTAAATATTATAATTTTTTTTGTTATAAATAATTACATAGTTTTTTTTTTGAAATAGTATGAACTTAACATAAGGTTACATATGGTTTTTTCTTATATAACTAAATACATCAATAATTTTTATTTCATATTCGTAAATTATAAATATCATGTAATATAAAATAATAATATATAAAACTGTAATATAAAACGTAATTTCTTAATATAGATTTTTAAGAATTATTTTTATATTTTCTATTACGTAAAGGGTTGCGGCAGTTATGAGCTAAATGCCCTCTTTGAAAACACCTTTGACAAGAGTTGGTCCATTTTTGCAAGGTTTCTTTACTGATTTCATCACTTATTTTGAAAATTTTCGATTCTGGGATTAAGCTTTTTTCTTTCATTTCTTTTAAAAATACATATCTTGTGGAAAGCATTTCCAAGAGTTTAGATGCTGCATTTTGCTTTGCAGACTTTTTTTGAGGTGCTGGTTCCCCAATACAAGAGAAAGTTATTTTATTTTTAAAGATTTCGCAAGTTGCTTGGAACGGTGGCAGTTCTTGGTGTTTTCCAAGCGATTTTACAATATATGAAGGTTCGGAGAAATCATACTCAATGCTTATCTCGTTTAAAACTTGTACAGCAGTGCCTTTCGATAGGTCTCTTGTCTGCAAGGCCATTGTTTTGATCTGTAAAAGAATTACCTGTTGGAGTTGATGATTGAATTTATTGAAATTCTAAAGTTAGTTAGTTTTTTTTTGTAATAATTTTGTGTTTGTTGATATATTCACTTTCCGCGTTTCCTAACTCAAAGAGATATTTCATGCAGAGAAAACAGTGGTCTGTTTTTAAGAAAATTTTAATTTATTAAGGTTTGTCGTTACATTATAGCGGTTAAGGAAGAAGTAGTGGTGTATATGAAATATGATTTAAAACAACGAATAAAAAATTAAAAGGGAAAATTTTTTAACAAAAGTTACTAATAGATATTGTTTGTATTTAGAAAAAAGAATAATAAAAAATATGTTTTGATTTATTATTTTTATTTGTCGTTGTTATAAATAATAGTCGATGCTTCGGAATCGACGTCGTTATACAATGCTTCTTGTTGGTATAAATGAATTACACGTTCGGCACAAGTTACACATAAATCTGCTCTTTGCCACATGTAAAAAATTTGTGAATTGCAAATGGAGCAGTCGAGGCTAGATAGTTTTAACGTACAATATAAGTCTTTAGTAACTATGTGATCTATTCGGACGGGTAATGTTACTTCGGTTTCGAAAAAGCTGAGATCTGTCATCCAACAATCCTCGCAAACAAGTTTTTTTTCGAGAACATTCATGTAAAAATTCTCGACCAGGGTTGTGCAGCAGTATTCTGACCATAATTGATTTTCAAAATACGGCTGAACATCCTGCTCGCTCGCTCGAACTTCTTCTGCTTCGATTGTTTCGATTTCTTGGGGCAGCATTTTTCTGTTGGGGAAATTTACAATACTTAAGGAATTTGAAATATTTGCAAAATTTACAATTTTTTAGTATTAAGGATTTTATTAAATTTAACAAAATTTTTCATGCGTGATTACATGCGTGGAAAGTAGATACGTATAATCATGCAGGGGTATTTTCTACTTGAACTTCGTTTCCTTGGCTAATTTCGAATTTATAATTTAAATATTGTTCGATACATTCTCTACAATCAGCTGCTCTTTTTCGCGGAGTAATTAATAGTTCTTGACAACCGTAACAATTCATATATATGCATTCCAATTTACAAATGGAATGCCATGAAGTAAAAAATTCACAGTTATTTTGAGTTTCCTGATCTAATTTCTCGAAACAGAATTGGCAATATCTTTTTGTGGTTTGGTGATTATAATATAAAAACAATGTTGAGGGTTCTATTTCGAAGCAATAACTCTGTAATAAGTGCGCGTATGCTATCAGATAGTCTTGCGGACATACACCGTCTACTGGTCCAAGATGGTTAACAATAGGTTCACTTGGAGTTGGTATCATTTTCTACAAATTGTTAGAATAGATTTATTTTATTAAGGTCTGATAAGGAGATTGAAAAATAACTTTTTGAATATATTTTCTAATCATGCAAGGTAAAAGATTTTGCTAAAAGTATTTTACTTTCCGTCAGAAAAACAACGTTTATATTACAGTTTGTTTTTCCTTTAGTAAGAAACATTAAAGACGTGGGTACAAAAACTGTCCTTCTGACGGTATATGACGTTCATGCACGTGGTTTTGAGGAAGGTAAGGACGGAATGTACCTGTATCTGAAAAATTTTGTGAATTGACTCCAAGTCTATTAAAGAAAAGGGTGAAAGATGGAATAAAGGAAAGGTCAAAAGTTAAACGTCAAGTCGGTCAGTAAAGGTTTTGTCACTGAGCTTAAAGGAGTTTTTTGTATAAGTTCTATACGTGTTGGCGTTTTGCTTATTTTTTTAGATATTTTTTGAATTTTCAATAGTAATAATCCTAAAATTGTAATCATAAGTAAAATGCTAATGTTAATTTATGTGCACTAGAAATAAAAATTGATGGAATGATTTTTTGAATGTTTGCATATTTTGTAAGGATAAAGACATGGTTTTCGAAGATTGATAATGGCATGTCTTCTTTTTGCTGAAGAAGAATTCCTTTTTTAGTAAGTGAGGCTCTTGAATGGAAATATTATATAAAAATGGTGAAATTATAGCAAGGGAAGTAGTTGATTTGCTGACTGGAATTGAATTATCCATTATATTCAAATGGTTTTGAAGATGGTAATATGGAGTTGATGAATCTAGATTGCAACCTGATTTTGTTTGCAAAATTCCTATTCCTTGGAGTGTGATTAAGGTCTTAGAGTTTTTTCGACATGATAAGAAAATTTGTCGGGGGAAAATTGTTGAGTATAGCCATCCATGATGAAATTGCAATGGTTTTAGAAAGGGATATTCACTAAAAGTGATGAATATTTTACACTTGTATGGTTGAGAATTTAGAAACATTGATGTTTCACAAATAGGATTGTTATCGATGTTAGATATAGATCTTGGTGGGTGACAAAATATTTGGAATCCATTTTGATAACATGCATTGAGGAAATTTTCATTTGTTATAAAGTATGATTGGTTATTTGAAGAAATAGCGAGATAAGAATTTTGAGGTTTTATGTAAATAGAGGAAATTACGTCAGTATTAAAATCGAGATGTATTGGAATTGGATGTGGTTTAAATAATTGAAATTCTTCAGCAGATGGGATTGGTATAGTCATAATAAAAATCAAGTACTTATCGAATAAGAAGTATTGTATTTTAGAAAATGGAAGGACCATAGAAAAAAGAGATGTTGAAAGGTGTGGGTCTTCTTTGTTGGATTTGAAGTCTAAGAAGGTATCAGGAAGTAGCATAGGGTGCCATAAATTAGTTGCGGCATGGGTAATAGCTTCTGTAAGTTGGTCAAGGAGTAAAAGAAAAGATTGAGAAATTTCATGCAGGTCTTTAAGCCAATTTGCTGCTAATATTCGACATAGGTGAATATTTGGATCTTTTTGAGAATTATGCCATTTTTTGTAGGTCATAATGTTGTCAAGTTTTGAAGAAAGATTTGTAACTTTTTGGAAAAATGGACTTGGAAGTAGAAATAAATTTTCTTTGGGCCAGTAAAGGGAGGTTTCCTGTCTCATTCTTAATTCTAAAAGTACCTTTTGTATCTGTTGCAGGAATGGATCATTAGTTTTAGAAATATTCGTGATATTACGAGCTTGTCTAGATATAAATGATATTTCTTCAAGAAAATAGTTGATGCGTTGTTCTATAAAATAAAGTTGTGTCTGATGATCGTATAAATTACAATTATTGGCAATATTTGAGAGTATGCAATATTCATATAATTTATGTGAGAAATCTATTATTTTGTATTTAAGTACGTCTGGCTGAAAAATATCGATATAAGATATAAAATGATATTTTTCAGAAAAAAGACGAACTTTTGAAATTGGTTCAAAATAAATCCCTGAAGAATGAGAAAATTGTGAGTCTATGAAGTATTTTTCTGCTTTGGAGAAAAGGAGTGGAATTAAAATTTAATACACTCTGGATGCTAGTTGATTAAGGAAATTCATTAGGCTTCTCGGAAGGCTGAAAAAGAAAAGTAGGATTAATATTGGATAAAATAGGATGTTTACGTATGGTTGGATTTAGGTCTAGAAGTTTTTTGGAGAAAAGGGGGAAAAAGTCTACTAAATGTTGAAGAGTTTCTCGGTGGAACTGGAGGGGGAAATTGGGTTGATTTGTCTACTTTAAGAATATTTTGTCTACGGCACTCTTTTGTAGCATGCATTTGAGTGTTACAAAATCTACAGGAATTTTCCCAAGGTATTAATTTTGGTCTTGGATCAGTTTGAATACTTTGATTTTTGGTTTTTTGCCTTTTTTTATCATCATTATTATAAAATTTTTCGTTGCAGAGATCGTATGATCTTATTAGTAGTAATAATAATTTTAAAGCTGCTCTATTTTCTGCTAATTCACTAGTAGGGCCGGCTTGTATAACGAAATGTTCATTTATATTAATTTATGCGAGAAAAAATGAGTTTTTTTTTTAATTCGGATCAGGATAGACTGTATATTGCGGTAACGGCAGTCCATATTTTATCGTGAAATTTCTTAAAATTTCTACATGATTTAAAAATCCCATGGAGTCTGTTCTGTATTTCTTTTTTGGGTAACTTGGTACGTGTGTAGGCTCGTCGTAGTAATGCTCCATTGCAGTTGATTTCCTGAATCGGTATGGAATGTTTATATTAGAATTTATTGTACTGGTTGGGGGAGGTCTATATCCGCATTTAAAACATTTTTTAAAGCTTTTCGTAGAGAAAGATGATGCAGTATGATTATTATTTGTTTTCATTTTATATGAATTTGTATTTTTATCACGATTGTTATTTGAAGTAATAGGTTTTGTTATTTGGCTACTCGTTGAAGGTTTTGGATCGTTTATAGATGATTCTTGAATTGTTACATGAAAATGTTCTAGTGAGTTTATCAAACGTAGTTCACATTTCTCGTCTTTATGCGAAAGAGAATTAATAAGTTTTATGGCAGCAAAATCCTTAGCTGTTTTTATTGAGTTTGCTATTCCTATTTGTTTAATGTTATTAATGAAACAAATTGCTATGTATGTTGAATCTTTTGATTCGGTTTTTATTCGTAATACTGTATATTTTGGATACTCAAATTTATTTTGAGTGCAAATTTCGTTTAATTTTTTGCAATTTTTACTAATAGAATTTGGTTGGACGTTTTGATTTGTTTCCTTTGATTCATTAATTAAGGCATTATATAAATTTTGTGCTACCTTTTGCTTTACATTTTCTTTATTTTTGCCACTATTCATTATTATATAATTTTTATATTGTAAATTAACGTGAAATAGACATTCATTATTATTGGTTTGTTCAATGAGTATCTCATAAATGAGGGGTGGATCTCCTCTTTGTTGAATAATTTTGTTTAGTAAGGTTGTAAAAGGAACATGCGACAATCTGAAGATGTTAGATTTGGATAGAGTAATGGGTTCTACTAAGTTCTTCTTTTAGTTCAGAGTGAGGATAAAGAGTTGTGTTTGTATTATTGTGATCTTTACCTGAAGTAGTATTTGCGTAATACGATGGACTTTTAGGTGCCTCTTTTGAGCTTTGTGGCGCTGAAGCTGTTAGCAGTTCTTGATGACTCTCAGCAGGAGGTCCAGAAGGTCGATGGGTACCTAAGTGTAATAAGAGGTTAGTGACCGAATCCCAGAAGGCGCCTAGTAGATGGAGAGACCATCCAAATAATCTGTGTAGCGCATATCCATGAATAATGGTATCAGCTATCAATTTAATCCCTCTAATTATTATTAGTTATCCAATTAGGCCTGCACCAGTAGTTCCAAAACTTGTAAAAATTGTCCGAAATCTACCCCATGCGGATTCAGCAATTTTATCAATTACATCTTCATTAAATAAATACGTTAATGATATTCCTTGATTAATAGTTGGATGTCCTGTTATTTCTCTAGCTAATGAATTTAGAATCATTGGTTTTTCTGCTGGAAACATAATATGATCTCGCAGTTTATCAAGATCTGATTGAGAATAAATGCCACTTGTTGCTAAGGATGAAGGATTTGTGTATTTCCAGGTTGCTTTTGTGAGAGGTTTAACTATAGTTGGTGCTATGGATTCGACAGGATTTGGAAGTAATTTGTACCAGGTTTCTCCAAAAAGGTACATTGGTGGAAGGAAAGAATTGCAATTTGTTTGGATACCTGATTTTGTTAATATATGAGTTCGTGGAGAAAGGAAAAAGGATTGATTTCCTCTAAATATTGGTAGTTGTAGATAACATTCTTCAGTTTTGCGATATTTTACTTCAACCGGTATACATTTTACGATATGTGCTACTTCTCCTGCAATTACTGACATATATTCTGGGCCTTTCATTAAATGATATGCAAATTCGTCTGGTGATTGGGTTGCTAAGGTTAATGTATTTCTAAAAACTTGCTGTTCAAGTATGCATCGTTGAGTAAGAACATCGTGATAAAGTCTATTTACTTCAGTGCGTATGTGTCGTTCTACATATATAAATTTAGAGTTGACGTATATGAAAATGTCCATATTTTGAACTTCTAAATGTTTATTTTCTAAAAATGAATTCCCAGGTCTGGTTTCAAAAATTAATAATTTTGGATGTTAAGTTTGTATTAAAACGTAACTGCAAACTGGTTTTCTTGTTTTTTCAGCCAGTACAAAGGTTATATCTTCAGTCGTTAAAGAATACAAGGTTTCAGAATTGTCTGTCGTGTTGTCATAAGTTTTATTTGCTGGTCCTTCATAAATAATTTCATATTTGTTAAAATTACATACGTCATTAGGTAATGTATCCCAGAATGATTGTCCATATTCTACGTCTGTACAGAATGTGTCTGAAAGTGTGCATATTATTCCAGATCCTAATTGAATTTTATTTGAATTTAAATGAATAGTCGCGTAATGTTCTTGTAAAGTTATTTTGAATATTGCTTGGACTGCGACATTATTCCATGTTCCATATGGGTCAGAAAATTGTGTACCAGTACAGTCTCCGTTAGGTGTTACAGAACCTGCTAAAGTAACGCTATGAAATGAAGTTTCATTTACTTTTAACTTTGATATCTGAAGAGAAGGGGTTACTAAAAATGTTCCTATTGTGTGCATTTGATTACATTGATCTCGTGTAACATCATGTATATATTCACTGTGGCCATTTGCAACTATGGAACTGTGAGAATGCATACCACAATGAGAGATGGCGCGTCGAATTTCTATTTTGCATTGTATTACTTTTGTATTTGAAAATCCAGTTAATTGTAAAAGTTGTATATAAACTCTTTCAACATGTACTTGAGATCGAGGTAGATCACATTCTCCTACCTCTAGTAAAGATAATGTCGTAATATTTGATTGCTTTGAACCGCAATCGAATCCTATGATGGCGTAGACTGTTGTTATATAGATGAAGTTGAAAGTGAGCAGTGGCAAAAGGAAGCCTCGTAATCCCATCTCTGGAAAAAGGGGGTTCCAATTAGCAGCTTGCTTTGTAATATAAGAATAGGAAAATGTTTTATCATTACATATGTATATTTTTGAAGTTATTGATTTAGTTTTTGTATTTTGCGTTCCTAGTTCATTATATCCAACATGTCGGCTATGACAATGTGATTTGATAGCCGTAAACTGAGAATTAAATTTTTGTATGCGTCCGGTCCTCTTGTTTTGATTGTTGAAAAAATGTCTTTTATTATTTCTGGATTGTTTATATTTTTGCTCCATGTGGGGATATTACAGTCGTCTTTCTTAAAAATTCCAGTTTGAATTAAGTATGGCCAGAGAGCTACCATGTCGATAAAACAGGGAACTATTTCAATGAGATCATCTATGCGCTTGCGATGAATTTGTTCCATTATATCTGGAATAATGTGTTATGTCTGAAAATTCATTTTTATTTTGTTTTATATATTTTTTATTTTATATATAAAACATATATTTTCATAAAAAAAAATTTTTATTTTTTATATTTTTACTATTTATCGACAAAATAAAATTTCTATATCTTATTTAAATTGTATATGTATATATATATATATAAATATATATTCTTTTTTTATAATTAATGTACAGATATTTTGTTTCTATTTTTATTTATTTACTTTTGTACTTGCACATGTGAGCGTTTTAGTCTATTAATGTGGACAACAGTAGGTTTGCCTTTATAGCTTATTTTGACATTCCCTTTTCCTAACACTTCCAATATTTCATAAGGCCCTGTATAATGGTTCTCTAGTTTTTTTATTTTACCTCCTTTTAATAAAAATACGTTGTCTCAAATTTTTACTTCTAAAGGATTTATTTTTTTATCATAATATATTTTCGATTTTTCTTTTGCTGAAATAAGATTCTCTCTTGCTTGTGTTCGCATTTCGTGTAGTTGAGTTACGAAATTAATTAAATAATCATCATAAGTTTGTAATTTTTCTTGTTGTGATAAAGGTTCGCTGGGAGGTTCACGAGCTAATTTACCAAAAACCAATTCATAGGGTGTGCATTTTGTGCCTTCATGTACACTAGTATTATACGAGAACATTGCTAGTTCAAGCCAATCATGCCATTCTGAATTTTTTGCAACAAATTGTTTGAGATATTCTCCTAAAACATGATGTGAACGTTCTAATGACCCGTTTGATTGAGGGTGAAAAGCTGCGGTACGAAATTGTTTAATTCTAAAACGTTTTGCCAATCTTTTTAATAAATTACTTAAAAAATCTCTGCCTTGGTCAGTAAGTACTCCTTTCGGTGATCCAAATATGCAAATAAATTTTTTCACGAAAGCATCTGCTATCGTACTAGCTTGGTGATTAGGAAGAGGTATTGCTAAAGAATATTTGGTAAAATTGTCTTGTATTGTTAGAATATATAAGTTACCAGATTTTGTTTCAGGTAGTGGACCAACAATGTCCATTGATATTTTTTCAAAAGCAGTAGTGGGTGTGTCAGTGATTACCATAGGGTTTTTTGTTTTGACTCTGATTAATTTTTTCAGTTGACATTGTAAACAGCCTTGAATATATTTTTGAATGTCAACTTTCATATTTTCCCAAAAAAATTTTTGGCGAGTTCGGCTATAAGCTTTTGTAACGCCTTTATGGCCTCCTAATGCTGAAGAATGAGCTTCTTCAATTAAATGAGTTCGTTGTTCCTTTATTGGGTATTGCGTTATTCCATTGCAAACTATAATTTTTGTAGTTGAATTTGAAAAAATTGAATCGAAAATTGATTTCACTTCTTCCCAAGGTATATGATTAATTCTGGAAGTTTTTGAAATACTAATTGATCGTAATTTAAATTTTTGAGATAATTCATGTAATGAGTGAATTGATAATTTTATATTATTTAAAGTTTCTGATAAATTGTCCTTAGTTTCTTCTTCAATTGGAAGTGCAAAATGGTAGTAGTTTCCTTTTTTAATCTCTTTTGCTATTCCCTTTTGTAAATTTTTAAATTTTGGTAAAGTTTCACGTTTTTCTAAAATTTTTGATCCGTTGTCGCGAGGAGTTCCATTTGTTGTAACAAAATATGCATAATTATCTTTTCGCATAGTTAATTGATCGCGACATTCAACTAAATTTTTCTTTGTTATAATTTTTCTGTTTGAGAGTTTATAGAAGGAGGTTCTGGGGGTGGACGATTATAATTATCATGATCTTTATTGATTTTTTCAGGATTTATTTCAGATCTTCGGTTTAATCTCAAATTTTCTTCAAAATAAAGCTCTTCAAATTCTTCTTCCAATTTTTCTTCTTGGTTTTCTTCAAACTTCTCTTCAAAATTTTCCTCAAGATTGTCTTCAAAATTTTCCTCAAGATTGTCTTCAAACTTTTCTTCAAAATTCTCTTTCAAGTTTTCTTCATAATTTTCTCCATGATTCCCTTCGTGTGAGGTTTCAATGTCGTTGATTTCATCTTCTGAGGTTGAAAAATAATTCTCACTTTCTTCACTTTCAAATTCATTAATATTTTTTGGCTTCTTGGCATTCTTCTTCTTTTTATTTTTTGCTTGAGTTTGTTTCAAATAATCTAAATAATCAGGATCAGAGTCGGAATCTGATTCTACTTTTGTTCGGCTTCCCTTTTGCACATTTATTTCTGGTAATTCGTTTTCAAACATTTGTTTTCTTGGCCTACCTCTCTTTCTTTTTGTTTGAGAGGGAATATTTTTCAAATTTGTAAGTAGATTTTTTCTTGGCCTACCTCGTGGTTTTTTCATAAGAGGTTTAGAAGAAAAATTTTCGTCTAATTTTTCTTGAGTTTCGTTTCGATTCAAATTTTTTGCTTTTTCTTACTCTATTCTCTTTTGAGCTCTCGTAGTTATAGTTTTCCATGATAAATTTTCGTATTTTTTGGAAAACACTGGACTTAATAAAAATATTGTCATAAAAATAAGTCTTGAAGCCATATTTTTGAATAAATTTGTGTATTTTAAAATATTCTTACCAATCTCACCGAGTGATTCTTCACTAAGGAATTCCGGAAAATATTCTGGAATTTTTGAGTCAATATTTAATATTTGGGCTTCCGGAATTTCGCTAAAATGATCTACGTCGTCTGGTACGATTTCTGGATTCAAGTTTCTTCGTTTTGAAGGTCTTACCTCATTTTTAGTTTTCTTGTTTTTTTCTTGTAAAAGTTTTCTTGGAAAACATTATTTCTCGGGAAGTCATAAAAGTATCATTGGCGTCAACTTGTAAATATCTTGATTTCTCTTTGTTATCATCAATAGGGTTTCTTGAGAGAGCGTCTGCATTTACATTCATTTTTCCTGCTTTGTAAATTACATCAAAATCATATTCTGCGAGTTTCAATCTCCAACGTGAAACTCGTGAACAAGGATCTTTAGAATTTTAAAACCAAACTAGAGGTTTGTGATCAGTCACTAAAGTAAATTTTATGTGCCATCGACGCGCAAACTCGTTTTTTCGCTATACAGTTAACAGTAGCGCAATGTAGTACATTTCGCCAGAAAGGAATGAAATGTAAAAATTGAACTGCGCGTGCGCCCATAGCCATGAAACGAAGCTCAATCCTTCTTATTCTTCTTCTTCTTCGTACAGCGTTAGCATCTTACTGGCAAAGCCTTGTACATTTGAACTGCGCATGCGTCTACTAAATTCCATTGCTACTACACAAGATCGATAAAATCAAAATGGCCGGGACTAGTCGTGACATATTAAGTGTAATGACTAGCGCCGCAAACAACTACCATACTAGTTTAGATTCGAGTGTACGCATAGAAACTCGTATACGCACCGAAGTCACATAAAATAGAATACGTGCCAATGCACACAATTCGGGTAATTCCGAGACTCGCGATAATACTTGCAGGAGATCGAAGCTAAGGCGTAGTCGAGGGAAAGCCGAGACGAAGCCGAAGCGCGATCACCCCTGCGAGCATTGTCGCTCGTCCCGCAATGACCCTCATTCTGCGCCTGGGCACGTAATGTACTATTCTCCCATACAAATAAGGACGAAAATGAGTTACACAAAATATTATAGTAACAGCTTCTTTCTCATATGTATCATATTTTTTCTCAGTATCACTTAGACTACGTGAAGCATATGCTATTGTCTTATCTTTACCTATTTTAACTTGTGATAAAATACCTCCTATTGCAAATCCTGAGCCATCTGTTGTGAGTATAAAAGGTTGAGAAAAATAAGGTCGTTGTAAAAGTGGTTCTTCACATAATTTCGCTTTTAAAATTTCGAAAGCTGCTTGTTGTTTTTCTGTCCAATTAAAAGGTGTATCTTTTTCAGAAGTTGATTTAAAGGATTTCAATTTTTGAAAATCCATCAATAAATCGTCTATAATATCCTGCTAAGCCTAAAAATTGTTTAACATTTTTCTGTGTTTTTGGGATTGGAAAGTTTTTTACAGCTATTATCTTTTTTGGATCTGGACGTACTCCATTTTTATCAATTATATGACCTAAATATCCTACTTCAGGTCGTAAAAATTCGCATTTGTCTGGTTGTAAGTGAAGATTTGCTTTTCTAAGTCTTTCTGCTAAATTGTTGAATTTAATTTCGTGCTCTTCTAGAGTATTTGCATATATAACTATGTCATCAAGATATACAAAAAGTTCCGTTCCGATTAATGCAGTTAATGTTAAATTCATTAATCTTTGAAATGTGGCTGGTGCAGTTTTTAAACCGAAAGGCATTCTATCGAATTCGTAATGACAGTGAGGTGTGGAAAATGCGGTTTTATGTGAGTCTTTTGGGTTCATTTTTAAATGGTGAAAACCGGTAGCTAAATCGAACACTGAAAAATATTTTGCTGATCCTAGAGAATCAAGTATATCGTTTATATTAGGTAAAGTATACGAATCGCCAATTGTTTTTTCATTTAATTTACGAAAATCAAGAACCATTCTCCATTTTATTTTTCCTTGAGAATCAGGTTTTTTAGGAACTATCCACACTGGAGTGTTATATGGTGATTGTGAGGGCTTGATTATTTTATTTTTTAATAATTCATCGACTTGTCTTGTAATTTCTTCCTTGTGAACTGGGGGAAATCTATATTGTCTTGAAAAAATTGGAGCATCATCTACAGTAGGAATTGAATGTTGTAATACATTAGTTGCTTCAAGTGGTTCTCCTGGGATTTGAAATCTGTCTGCATTATTTTTAATTAATTTTTCTACATGTTCATATTCATCTTGATTTAAGTGGTCTAATCGAAGAAGTTTTTTAATACATTCTACTCTGTCTTCGTCTGTTACATTATAAAATTTGCATGAGTTAATTAGAGAATTGTCAGTTTTTAGAAAGTTATTTAATATTTTACTTGATAAATCTTCGTTATTTGTTTGTTTGAAATTAATTAAATTTTCAATTTGTTTATAGCATTCTTGTTCTTCAAAGTCTTCTAAATTAACTAATGGGACGGATAATGTAATTGGGATTTCATTTGTGTTTGCAAATTTTAAATAAGCTTTTCCTCTGTGATTTTTTACAACTGCGTCACCTACGTAGACGCCATCTTGGATATGTAATCGAGGTACATACCCTTCACTCTTTTCTGTATTTTTTATATTAACATAAAATGTTGTAACTATTCGAGCTGGAATAGTAAATGTATTGGTAGATTTAAAAGGGTAACAGTGGTTCTCAATTTCTAAGCATTTTGAAGTATAGTTTATATTCACACTATTATCTTGAAAAAATTCTGATCCTAATACTCCATCTTCTTCTACTGGGACTTCATTCGGAATAATGTTAAATATCGTTGGATAACCAAAAATGTTTATTTTTACCTGTCCTAACGTGTAAAGTGGTAAATCATTAATTCCTGTAAGTTTCAATACGTTATGGCTATTTATTGGTACTTCAGCGTTGAGAACCTTTTGTTTAATTAAATTTCGAGCAGCACCAGTATCAATCATAATGTGTGTTGGATTTTTTAAACCTTCCATTGATATTATAATTGATGGATTAGAAGTGGACTTTGAAATATTTATTGTTGTTGTTGTATGATCGTTAGAAGTGGATGCCAGTGGTTCTCGATTTATGCTTTCCTCAGTGCACCCGTGCTGGGGAGAGCTTTGGAGTTTTCCTGATGAGCTGTTTGTGATTGGCTATTTGGTCGTATCTTGCAGTCTCGTACTAAATGACCGGGTTTTTTACAGTAATTGCAAATTATTTCAGTTTAATTTAAATTTTGTTGAGTGTTATTATTCTGTAAAAATCTATTTTCATATGAATTATTTCTATTTTGGAACTGTCCTGAGTTAAAGTTTTTATATTGTCCTGGATTCCATTGTCTATTATTATTATTAACACTATTGTTATTATTGTAAAAATTTCTAGGAAAATTATTATTATTGTTGTATCTTTGTTGTAAAAAATTATTATTATTGTTTTTATAATTTTTATATCTTGAAAAATTGTTATTCGGAAAATTATTGTAATTGTTTCTTGCAAAATTATTATTATTATTACTTCTTTGACCATTGAAATTACTATATCCTTGTTGGTTAGGACGCAAAAAATTTTTTTGTTTATGATTAAAAACTGCATCTTGAGCTTTACTTAAATGAAAACATTTTTCAGTTGTGTGACCTGGTTTTTTACAAATTAAACAAATAGTTATGTTTTCAAGTGCTACGTTAAATCGGGTTGTTTTATTATTTTTATTATTATTTGATACATCACTTTTTGAATAATCCATGTTTTTGTTTCTTCGTAGTGCGAAATTTGCAGCTAATCTTCGTTCTATATCAATACTGTCGCTAAGAACTTCTTTAAAAGTATCCTTTTCTTCAACACGAATTTCTAACTCAGGACGCAAACCGCGTATAAAACATTGAATTACGTCTTTTTTAAGGTTTACTTTAAAATTATTATCTACCTGACCATTATTATTGAGCCTGTGAGCATCTTCGATTTTGTCGGCAATTCCTTTTATCCTAGCAGCATAGGAAAGTACATTTTCTCTTTCCCACATAAATGTATTACCTAATTCTCCCTGTAACTGGTACACGCTTTTCGCAGGGGCATATACTCTTTTCACTTTTTCTATCAATTCTTCTATTGTTGTATAAGTATAACCAAAAATGCATTTTCTGGCTTCTCCAGTTAATTTACCTCTTAATAGCCTTGCGAGGTTTTCTTGAGCTGCAGGTGTCAGTAGCATTGCCTTTGCCTCCATGCAACCCTCAATAAAATGTGACAATGGGAGGTTACTTCCGTCGAACAATGGGACCACCTCTAGCGCGTCGCGTAAGGATACCTGCTGGCTGTTGGGTATGACCACGGCCATCTCTTCGTTATTTACTCTTACGGGATTATCCTGATTTATGGCTTCTGTGTCGCTTTTGTCGTCGTCGCTATCGTTGTTACTAATTATAGATTCGCGTGCCAATGAGGTTTCCAATCTTTCTTTCAAAGTTTTATTATCTACTGTTATTACTGTTGAGCTTAGCAAATTGAATTCGTCAAAATAAGATAATTCGTTCGTTAGAGTTTGATCTTGATTACTAGATCCTGTTACAATGCTTAAATCTGGACAGAAACTTGGATGAAACCCGCTGGTTTTTTCTGAATTTTCACGTGATATATTTTGATTATTAATTAGAGTCTTGTCAAAACTTGAATCATCTAACTTAAGTGTTATCTAATTCTTGTTCTGTAGGGATTGGATCAGGGATATTTTGGCATTTATTATCAGTTGAATATTCTCTATTTCTAATTGGTTTTATTTTTAAATTACCCTTTTGATTCAAATCTACTATTTTTGCAAGCTGACTATCTTGTTTAGCTTGACTACGTGTTATAACTTTCGGGGTAGATTCTAAAGGGATATTTGGTTTTGACATTGAGTCATTATAAATTTACAATATTTTGTATTGAGCGTTGATTGTTTATTGTTATTTTAAATTATTCGATTGTTTATAACAATAAAAAAAAACTATATATAAAATTTGTTTTTTAAGAAAAATAAAATGAGATTAGTAACATTTATTTTTAATTTGTTTATTTATTTTTAATAATATAATTTGAAATGAAAATTGTATTTCTTCATTTGGAAATAAAATAATGATATGAAAATATAATTATTTCAATATTTTAATTAAATAAATAATCGCTCAATTGATTGTAAATTTATAATTTTTAATAATAAATTTCTTAAAATAATAAAATATTTTTCTTTACCAACTGCATGTGCCTTTTATGTAAATTAAAATAAATTATTTTATTTATTTATAAATTGTTTATAACAATTATCATTCGAAATATTCATAAATTATTTTCATTATATTGGAAAAGTTAACTTAAGTGCAAATCTTTGGACAATTTTTTTTCTTTTTGCAAATAAAAATATTCTGTTTTTTATGTTTGTTTTAACTTAAATCAAAACTTGGTCAACAAATTAGAATATCTTTTTAAATAAGATAAGTTACTTAATCACTTAGGTTAGCCGCAAGGTCAGATCCCTGCGTGATTTTTCAAACTTATTTTATTTTTAAACAATTTATATAAATTATAAAATTTCAAAGAAATGATTTGATTATTAAATCATTAAGGTTAGCCTCAAGGTCAAATCCCTTTGTGATCTAACAAAACTATTTTATTGAAATTTTAAGTTTTAAAGTTGAAATAATATTTCATAATCATGTATTTATTTATTTATTATTAAGAACCAATGTGTTCAATTTCAATTGACTTATGTTTCCCGGCCGATGCACCAGAAAAAATGAAGTATGTTACGTCACAAGTACGTAAATACTTACTTTGATCGAAGATTCCTCGTTTTAAGTTAGGATCGAATGATCCTCGCTTAGGAATGAGGATAAGTCAATGAAAAGAACACAATGATTAGTAAAGTAATACAAATTGAATTTATTTAAATTAACACTGATATAAACAAGGTTAAAATTTTACAAAGATTCAAACAATGGCACAGGGAATAGGTAAAGAGTAGAGAGAATTTTCGGTACCATTGTTGAGTTGTGAATAGTCCCTTTTTTATGAATGATCCTCACAGGTGTGAGGGAGAGAGAATGATTCTTCCACTGGTGCGACGAAGACAGCAATAGGTATCCCACTGGTGTGAGGAAGACAGAAACAAATATCCCACTGGTGTGAGGAGGACAAGAATAGTTATCTCACTCTACACTGACTCTAAGATCCTTTCAAAGATTGAAAGTACAATCGGAGAATTTACGACACGTTTC
The DNA here is from genome assembly GCA_030998225.1 of Diplolepis rosae. NCBI lineage: Eukaryota > Metazoa > Arthropoda > Insecta > Hymenoptera > Diplolepididae > Diplolepis > Diplolepis rosae. Next base: position 319,623 of record JAPYXD010000148.1, on the reverse strand, counting down.
TTCGGAAAACTGAACTAAACACGTATCTCACGCTGTGAATCCTTTTAAGATTTTAGAAATTTGCCGCACTTAATTTTGCTCACAAGACTAGTTTTCCCTTGGCGGTGTGTCCTTTTTATATTATATTTTTTGGTGACGTCACGCGTTGCGCAGTCTCCCGCTGCGTGTGACGTAGTTATACCTCTCTTTTCAATAGGTGGTTTTCTCTCTCTTTTAATAATTTCCCCAGATTTCTCTCTAGACCTAGCCTGTGCCTATAGTACATTCGAATGCGTCGCGGGACGTGACACCTACTGTAGTTCACATTAATAGACTAAAACGCTCACACGTACAAGTACAAAAGTAGATGAATAAAAAAAAAATAACAAAAAAAATATCTTTACTTTAATTATAAAAAATATATATACATATACAATTTAAACAAAATATAGAAATTTTATTTTGTCGATAAATGGTAAAAATAAAAAAAAAATATACATATATAAAATTGATATAAAAATATATATTTTATATAAAAAAAATATATACAACAAATTTAGACATAACACATTATTCCAGATATAATGGATCAAATTCATCGCAAACGCATAGATGATCTCATTGAAATAGTTCCCTGTTTTATCGACATTATAGCTCTCTGGCCATACTTAATTCAAACTGGAATTTTTAACCAAGACAACTGTAATATTCCCACATGGAGCAAAAACCTAAACAATCCAGATACAATAAAAGACATTTTTTCAACAATCAAAACAAGAGGACCAGACGCATACAAAAACTTGATTATCAGTTTACGCCTATCAGATCATATTGTCATAGCTGACATGTTGGATATTATAGACTAAGTACATAAAATAAAAAACTTAATAAATATCATTAAAAAAAAATATATATATATATATAACAGTAACAACAAAATTGTTTATTAAGTAATTTTATTAATTCTTTTTTTACAAAGCAAGCTGCTAATTGGAACCTCCTTTTTCCAGAGATGGGATTACGAGGCTTCCTTTTGGCACTGCTCATTTGCAAATTCAACTATATATAACAACAGTCTACGCCATCATAGGATTCGATTGCGGTTCAAATCAATCAAATATTACGACATTATCTTTACTAGAGGTAGGAGAATGTGATCTACCTCGATCTCAAGTACATGTTGAAAGAGTTTATATACAACTTTTACAATTAACTGGATTTTCAAGTACAAAAGTAATACAATGCAAAATAGAAATTCGACGCGCCATCTCTCATTGTGGTATGCATTCTCACAGTTCCATAGTTGCAAATGGCCAGAGTGAATATATACATGATGTTACACGAGATCAATGTAATCAAATGCACACAATAGGAACATTTTTAGTAACCCCTTCTCTTCAGATATCAAAGTTAAAAGTAAATGAAACTTCATTTCATAGCGTTACTTTAGCAGGTTCTGTAACACCTAACGGAGACTGTACTGGTACACAATTTTCTGACCCATATGGAACATGGAATAATGTCGCAGTCCAAGCAATATTCAAAATAACTTTACAAGAACATTACGCGACTATTCATTTAAATTCAAATAAAATTCAATTAGGATCTGGAATAATATGCACACTTTCAGACACATTCTGTACAGACGTAGAATATGGACAATCATTCTGGGATACATTACCTAATGACGTATGTAATTTTAACAAATATGAAATTATTTATGAAGGACCAGCAAATAAAACTTATGACAACACGACAGACAATTCTGAAACCTTGTATTCTTTGACGACTGAAGATATAACCTTTGTACTGGCTGAAAAAACAAGAAAACCAGTTTGCAGTTACGTTTTAATACAAACTTAACATCCAAAATTATTAATTTTTGAAACCAGACCTGGGAATTCATTTTTAGAAAATAAACATTTAGAAGTTCAAAATATGGACATTTTCACATACGTCAACTCTAAATTTATATATGTAGAACGACACATACGCACTGAAGTAAATAGACTTTATCACGATGTTCTTACTCAACGATGCATACTTGAACAGCAAGTTTTTAGAAATACATTAACCTTAGCAACCCAATCACCAGACGAATTTGCATATCATTTAATGAAAGGCCCAGAATATATGTCAGTAATTGCAGGAGAAGTAGCACATATCGTAAAATGTATACCGGTTGAAGTAAAATATCGCAAAACTGAAGAATGTTATCTACAACTACCAATATTTAGAGGAAATCAATCCTTTTTCCTTTCTCCACGAACTCATATATTAACAAAATCAGGTATCCAAACAAATTGCAATTCTTTCCTTCCACCAATGTACCTTTTTGGAGAAACCTGGTACAAATTACTTCCAAATCCTGTCGAATCCATAGCACCAACTATAGTTAAACCTCTCACAAAAGCAACCTGGAAATACACAAATCCTTCATCCTTAGCAACAAATCTGGGATTCGGTCACTAACCTTTTGTTACACTTAGGTACCAACCGACCTGCTGGACCTCCCGCTGAGAGCCATCAACCACTGCTTACAGCTTCAGCACCACAAAACTCTATAGAGGAAACTAAAAGTTCATCTCATAACGAAAATACCAATTTAGGTAAAGATCATAATAGTACGAAAACTACTCTTTATCCTCACTCTAAACTAAAAGAAGAACTTAGTAGATCACATTATTCAATTCAAATCTAACATCTTAAAAAATGTCGCATGTTCCTATTACAACCTTACTAAACAAAATTATTCAACAAAGAGGAGATCCACCCCTCATTTACGAGATACTCATTGAACAAACCAATAATAATGAATGTTTATTTCACGTTAATTTACAATATAAAAATTATATAATAATGAATAGTGGCAAAGATAAAGAAATTGTAAAACAAAAGGTAGCACAAAATTTATATAACGCCTTGATTAATGAATCAAAGGAAACAAATCAAAACGTCCAACCAAATTCTATTAGTAAAAATTGCAAAAAATTAAACGAAATTTGCACTCAAAATAAATTTGAGTATCCAAAATATACAGTATTACGAATAAAAACCTCATCAAAAGACTCAACATACATAGCAATTTGTTTTATTAATGATATTAAACGAATAGGAATTGCAAACACAATAAAAACAGCAAAGGATTTCGCAGCTATAAAGATGATAAATTCTCTTTTGCAAAAAGATAAAAAATGTGAAGAAAATTTAATAAACTCACTAGAACACTTACATGTTACAATCCAAGAATCACCTATAAATGCAGATATAGACCCCCCAATCAGTACAATAAATTCTAATATAAATATTCCATACTGATTCAGGAAATCATCTATAATGGAGCATTACTATGATGAGCCTACCCACGTGCGAAGTTACAAAAAAAAGATATGTAGAACAGACTCTCTGGGACTTTTAAACCACGTGGAAATTTTGAGAAATTTTACGATAAAATATGGATTACCGTTACCACAATACATCGTTTATCCTGATCCAAATTCAAAAACCAAATCATTTTTTCTTGCTCAAGTTAATACAAACGATCATTTTGCTGTACAAGCGGGTCCTACAAGCGAGTTAGCCGAAAATAGAGCTGCTTTAAAATTACTACAAATATTAATAAGATCTTATGATCATTGCGATGAGGATTTTTATAATAATACATGTAAAGAAACAAAAAAAACGAAGAATCGAAGTGTTCAAACTGATCCAAGACCGAAATTAGTATCATGGAAAAATTCATGTAGATATTGTAACACTCAAATGCATGCTACAAAAGAGTGCCGTAGACGGAATGTTTTTAAAGCTGATAAATCAACACAAGTTCCCCCTCCACTTCCACCACGAAACTCCTCAACATTTAGTAATCTATTTTCCCCTTTTTTCCAAAAAACTTTTAGACCTAAATCCAACCATATGTAAACATCCAATTTTATCCAATACTAATCCTTTTTTCTTTTTCAGCCATTCGAGAAGCATAATGAAATTCCTATACCAACTACCTTCTGGCGTATACTTGATGTTAATTCTGTTTTTCACTTCTAAAGCAGAAAACTTGTATATCAATTCACAATTTTATCACTCATCTGGTATTTATTTTGAACCAATTTAAAAAATACGTCTATTTTCCGAAAATTATAATTTTATCTCTTATTTTGACATTTTGCAACCAGAAAACTTGAAGTATAAAATAGTAGATATTTATCACAAACTTTATGAACATTGTATACTTACAAATATTGCAAATAACTGTAATATATATAATCACTACACTCAGCTTGAATTTATGAAAAAACGTATAAATTATTTTCTGGGAGAAATTTCATTTATAACCAGACAAGCTCATAACATCACTAAAATTCCCAAAAATAGTGATCCATTTTTACACCAAATTCAAGAAGCTCTTCTACAGTCAGAAATAAGACAAGAAACTTCTCTTTATTGGCCTAAAGAAAATTTATTCCTACTTCCAAATCCATTTTCTGAACAACTTGAAAACCTTTCATGCAATCTCAAAAACGTTACGATGTACAAAGACTGGCATAAATCACAAATTTACCCAAATTTGCACATTTATAGAATTCTTGCAGCAAATTGGCTAATGGACTTGCATGAAATATCCCGATCCTTTCTATCACTCCTAACACAACTTACGGAAGCTATAACCCATGCCGCTACAAATTTATGGCACCCCATGCTGCTTCCAGATACCTTCCTAGACTTCAAATCTAACAAAGAAGACCCTCACCTACCAACGTCTCTTTTTTCTATGATCATTCCATTTTCTAAAATAAGATACTTTACTTTCGAAAATTACTTAATTTTTACTATGACCATACCAATTCCATCTTCTGAAGAATTTCAAGTATTTAAAACACATTCATCCCCAATACATTTTGACTTCAATACTGATTATATTACACCTATATACATAAAATCTCAAATTTCTTATATCGCAATTTCTCCAAATAACGAATCTTACTTCACAACAAATGAAAATTTCCTCGCTTCATGCCATCAAAATGAACTTCAAAATTTTTGTCACCCCCCTCATTCCATATACAGTAGTCAAAATAATCCTATTTGCGAAACATCAATGTTTATAAAATCCCAACCGTATAAATGTAAAACATTCATAAGTTTCAATGAATATCCTTTTTTAACGCCACTGTTGTCACACCGTGGATGGCTTTATTCAACTATTCTTCGTAAACAAATCTTTTTATCTTGCTCCAAAAATTCCAAAACCCTTATTACTCTTCAAGGAATAGGAATTTTACAAATAGAATCTGACTGTAATTTGGACTCATCAATTCCATACTATAATATTAAAAATTACCCAAAAATAACGGATAACTCAATTCCACTTAGTAAATCGACAACTTCTCTTAAAATTATTTCTCCCTTCTTATATAATATGTCGATCACAGAACCTCACTTGTTAAAAAACGTGTTACATCTTTTTCATAAAAAAGATGACATGCTTATATCGACTTTTGAAAGTCATGTTTTTCTACTCACAAAATATGCTAATATTCAGAAAATTATCCCATCTATTTTTAATTCTAGTGCACATAAAATATATATAGCACATACTATAGTTATTTTTCTTATAATAATTATTCTATCAATAATACTAATTAAAATTCAAAAAATTTCAAAAAAAACTAATAAAAATATAAATAAAATTAAACTTCTCAAACTAGCAAGTATCTATCAAATTAATCGAAAATGTTTAACTTTTCTCTTCTGTTCAGCAAAAACTAATAATCCAATATCATCACAAAGAAATTATATTTCATTAAAATTCTTATGTGTAATTTCTTTGCATTTAATTTAATCAATTTTATTTTTGTTCACCAACCTTTCAAAAAACAAACTAATAACCTTTTTAGAAAGACAAATGCTAGTTTTCATTCGAGTCAACATTATATTTTATCACTTAAAAAAAAATATAGAAATATTTGTATTTTTCTTCTTTTTTGGATGAAAAAAAAGACATTTTCTGACAAGAATAAATAAGCACTTCATAATTGGTGCCATCATAAATATAATTTCAATTTTGTTTTTTCTTCCATCAAGGGAACTTTTCTTGATTCCCATCCTATTGGAAGAACTGTTTCTACGAATATTGAGTCTGTAAATGTATACTATGCGATGGCGTTACAAAATTGTTAATGTAAAAATTGCTTTTCCAATAGAAATTAATGTGCAACAATAACAAATTGAATAATTACTATTCTTCATATGTTCCATGCACAAATAACTCTATTAATTTTACAAGAAAGATTAGAAAAACAATTAAAAGTACAAGAATTGTAGGAAAATCTATTACCCTGTGATTATGTAAAATTGTTTTTCTTATGATTATTTTATTCATTTAATAATACACCAATGAAATTGAAGTTCATGAAATTAATTTTTAGAAACATGTAAAAGTAATAATAAGCAATAGCTATGCCATGTTTTGAAGAAATCAATTTTAGACTTAACCAAGTTTTTTATCTGCAATGTACCAAGTTACAACGTCTATTAATTAATATATGTTATCAACGATCTAAATATTATTTTTAATCTGTATTATTAATATTATATATGACAATTTCTCTTTTTACTAATGTATACATCAACCATCGTAATACTTGTAAATTGCTCTTTACTATTTTATATCTAATCGATGAAATTTTACAATTTTTAATCTTCTTTTCATCAACAATCATCATGTTGTAAGTTTAAATAGTTGTTATCAATCAAAGAAAAAATTGTTAAATTACCTAATAAGCACTATAACATATGTAATCAATGATTGTAATATTTCCAGACTTGTATCCTCCGTTATTACTATGCATTTATGTAAAACTTGTTATAAATTTTTAATTCGCAACAATAATTTAAAATGTCAATTCCTATAATTCTGTATAAACAAAATTTTTATGTTATAAATTGGCAAATTAAATTGAAAATATGTACTTGATTGAGTAAGCATCTTGGATTAAAAATGTATTCTTCTACCGAAGTTTCGATCGCGGATCGTTAACTCCCCGCGCTCCAACTGAGGGGGGAGGTGTCACGTCCCGCGACGTATTTGAATGTATATAATACACACAGGCTGGATTGAGTTAAGAAATCTATGAGAAAATCGATAAAGGGGAATAGGGAGTAGGGGAAGTAGGGAGCAGTATAGGGCCCCTTCTCCTCGAAGAAGATATGACTACGTCACGATTTTCGCTGACCGTCAATTTGTATGAAAAAATATAAGAGGCCCGCACCAAGAGCAAGCAGTCAGTAAATTCTTCGTTTAGTTCGACACTTAAATTTTCCTTCGGATTTATAACCGGTCTCGCGACAATAGTCCAGTGCGGCATTTCAATTTAACTTCGAAAATCTCTGAGTTTGAGATTAATAAAATTCGACGGGGACAATTTAAAATCAAAGTTCGGGAGTCGTAAAAGTCATCGTGGACTTGTATAGATCTTTGTAAAGATCTTCGAACAGTGTCATAAATTTGGATCACCGCCCTTTACGGAATATAACTGTGCGGCCTATAACTCCGTCTCTCTCACACACTTGGAATACACCTGTGGGGATCCAGTACTTACAACTCACCGCCGTGTGGATTAACCCTCAACATAAAGGTACCGAACCTCTCTCTCTATCTATCTTTATTCTTGTCTCTTTCTCACCCACGTACCAACCAGGTGCCTACATTTATATATGAATTGTGTTCACAAATGTGTATAGTGACTTTTAAATCAAATAAAATAAATTCAATTTGTATTATTTTCATAATCATTGTGTCTTTCATTGACTTATCCTCATCCCTAAGCGAGGATCATTCGATCCTAACTTAAAACGAGGAATCTTCGATCAGAGTAAGTATATTTGCGTACTTGTGACGTAACAGCAGTAATAATCAACTTTAAATTTTTTTTTCAATTATTTCTTAACATACTCAAATAATATTGAGTAAAACGAGATGTATAAATAGTATAATAATTTACATTTCTATAATACCTTGCTTGCAAATTCAATATTACATGGATTGTCCGTGATGCTGATATAAAAAATCGTTTCTTGAAAAATACACGCCTTCGTCCACTCGTGAAAAACAACATAAACGTCTCGAATTTCTTGAATAGGTATCGGACAATAGTCTTCTTCAAGGAGGAAAAGAACCTCTCAATATTGCTTATATAAAAAAATTGTCGTCCAGCAAAGCCACATGTCTCGAGTCGGTTTCGAAAACAGTTCAGATCATTCTGTGAGAGACTCCGGTAACAAAGTCTTCACAAAAAGTTTTAAAAAAATGTAAACCTTGTTCGCGTTTTGCCATTGATAACCAATTTGGCATCGTTCTTTAATAATAAAATTTTTCAAATTGGGGTCGGTTCGTGTGCAAAAAAAAAAAAAAATTTTATGTTTTCCGGTTCTTTATTCACAGTGAACTATGATTATTTTTTCAATTCGTGATGCAGCATACTGAACTAGTTCATTTTGAATTGCAAGCTATGAGATAAGTTTTTCAATTTTATGATAATCCTTATTTTAATTATTCCGTTTTACAGAAATTTTGAATTAATCTTTGAATTTATGGCACTGAAGCGGGCCCCCATATGTGGCCGAAACGTTTGCCTTGCTTTCTGTTTGAGTATTTTTATATTTAATAGTGAAAAATTTAATCGAAGAAAATAAAAAGAATCTGACCCTATGCAAAAATAATGAGAAATGAAAAAAATTCTATGAATCTACAGATTTTTTTCGAAAATTTTACTAAACTTTTCAAATTTTCTAACTTTAAATTTTTTAAAATCTTTCAAATTTTACAGAATAAACAAAACCTTGCAAACTTTAAAATTTTCGTAATAAAATTACGCGTAACTTAAGGCTTCCCATGTAAATTACGTAATATACGTAATTTACGTCGAAAACTGTAGTTAATTACATATTCAAGGTAGCGAACCTTAAAAGAGTATGTATAATCTCTCTCGTTGTGTTTGTTTATGCAATTAATTATAGTTAAAATTTAAATCTGCATTCCTCTTAATTCGGCAAGTGTCGAAATTAAAATCAAAGTATAAAATGAACAAATGTGAAGGAGAAAAAAGAATGAAATGTGCAAATAAAATCCCATGGTCGGAATTGAATTTCAAATGTTTAAAAGAAACTGATAAAATTGTGGAAAAATGTTTACAGTGTGACAAAATTTTAAAAAACAGTGCTTAAGATCAGCTTTTAGGTCACAGGTAAGTAAATAAAAATTAAAATCTATTAATTTTTTTGTTTATTATCTAAATAATCTAATCACTGGAATATCAATAATTTTAGTAGAAAACCTAGAGAAGTTATAAATATTTACCGAACTACTGTAATATGTTATATTCAGGATAACGTAAATTTCTTTTCAATAAATATTATAGTAATATACAGACTTTATAATGTATGTTAATGCCGTGATCACTTTGCTTTATACTTATACTAAATTATTGTTTTATTTATGTTAAGAAACGTCTGTAAAGTGAAATCGACGAAAATATACAATTTTGGGAATAACAATCATCCATCTCAAGAGGACCTTACGGAAATAGATAATCCTTTTAAAAAACGTAAAGTAAAGCTTATAAGCTTTTCAGTGAACCTTTATTTACAGCAAAATAAAATAATATTGATAGCTTTAATAATAACGCTTTCGACTGTGCTGGGATTCGAGCCCAGGTATTTCAATTGCTGCTCGACTGCTAGACCTGGGCTCGAATCCCAGCGCAGTCGAAGGCGTCTTTTTTCCACAGAAAGATTACAAATTCTTTAAATTTAAATTCAATTTGCATTTACTTGCGATATAAGAGTTTGAAATTGTCTACGAGGACACCTGTTAGAAACGTATCCTATCTGATACGCGACTAGTGATTCTCCAATAATGTAGGCAGTGGCAGAAATTTCAAACTCAACTAATTAATTTGAAATAAATTAATAATATTTAATAATTTCATATTCAATAATTCAAACTCAAATTTTATTTTATTTATAAGCTTAATTTGTTGACATGTCAGTAGTTGAGTCTTGAGATTTAGAAAAATAGTTTTTAAAGTCTATATCATTCGATTTCTAACTCAAGAAGAAAATTGTTCATTGAAAAAAAGTACTAAAAAGACATATACTAAATTTAATAGTTATATTATAATTTGTGCAAAATTAAGAACATTTTTTATTTCCTTTGTGAACCATCTTTACTATTAAATAATTTTAGCCACGGTAAATTCTTTTTAATTGACATGATATTGAAGTTTTATTTCATATAAGCATTAAGCACAATACTTACTTTAGCGTTATTGTTTAACAGCACTATTCCTTCTGAAGAAATATTGCTTTTATTGAGCACAAGACTTAAGGTGCTTTTATACCTCTCCGGCTGCGGGCTGGCAAATTCATGTACAAAAGTTGATTGGTCCATTCGGTTGAATCCTGTTTGTTGAGCAACTGGATGTGCCAATAAAATACTCTAAATGAATTTCTCGGCCTGCAGCCAAAGAGGTATAAAAGCACCATCATACTTAAAGTGCAAGTGCTATTTTGCCTTTTGTTAATATGCATTTGCTCATCTGGCAGCAAATCATTTTCAATGGCAATGCATCTTTTCCTAGAAAAAAGTAATTTTCGTGCATTGGCTTACCGCCCTTACTTATGTTTAAATTATAATTTTGAGATTTATTAACGAAATGACAAGATTCGCGAACGATACACAAAAATAATAAAAATAAAATAAAAACTTTAAGTCTAGCATATATGTAAATTACGTGTAGAAAACCTCCACGTAATATACATAGTAAATTACGTGTAGAAAACCATGTAAATTACGTTAGGTATTTTACCTTCGCAACCCTGTTCCGGAGGTGCTGCCTGGGACTTGCGTCCCGACAGGCCCTGTTAACTCTAATGGGGGAATATGAAGAATTATGATTATTATTTTAGGCGTAGCACAAGTTGCGGCCAACTGTTGGCGCTACGTTTCGGCCCCGCTGCACCCCACCTCGCTCGCAAAAGTCTGCGTCTGTCCTCGCATATCCTCGTTTGGTCCTCGTTGCACTGCGTTGCACAAACGTCAACAAACGTCAACAAACGTTGTGGTTAGAGGCAGTGTTAAACGGGTTTAACCCACTTGTGAAGAATCTAACCTACAAAGAATATTACAAGAGCGGGTATCGAGTGTGCTATTTGCATTTTTGCGAGCAGTATTATTCATGTGGTCCGCGAAATGTGTTCAAGAAAAAAATAGTGCCTTCAGTGTTGTTGCCTAAAAAAGATGGGAATGGACTTACATTGTCTTATAATTTAAAAAACTGAATATAATGATGAGTAAAATGGATTACTAAGTGAAAAAATGTATAAAAATATCAAAAAATTTATTGCTTAAACTTTCTGTATTTTATACGTGTTTTTCATTTAGTTTATCCATTTCACTGATCATTATAGTCAATTTTAAAATTTTTCACATATATAAAATGTATATATAACATACGCCACACATTGATACTTTTAGTTCAATTTGCGGCCAACTGTTGGCGCTGTGCTTCTTCATATTTCTACCATTGAGTTAAGAGGGCCTGCGTCCCGACTGGGGATCGTGAGATCCCAGCTGGAGATACCTCTAAGAATTGCGTGCGCTCGGTTATAGACACGCGGTTTCAGGTTTACTGCGGGCAAACTTGCACTGCGAGCCTAGCGGAGACTGTTGGTACCACTACATCTAAGTTCCTACTGCGCCGCGTGTACTATACTACCTTTAGTATGTCGTGGGCGCAATCAGCTGACGTGAATTTTGACCGTCTCGTTGAAAAACGCAGCTTAAAAAAATCAACGATCTAGAGGATTTGGAACGAAGATCGGTGAGCAACAGTAGAATATTTATGTGATAAAGTCTTAGAAAAATCAAAGGTTCAAAATCAAAGGCTTAGAAAAATATAACCTGCATTTGAAAAAAACGAACGAAACTTTATCAAATGAAAGTACCGAAATTAAGGATAAACTTAAAAGTATTTTGGAGACCCAAAATAACATTTTCAAAATCTTTGAAAAATTAAATCTTTAATTTCATCCTTTTTATTGTATTTTATCCTTGAAAAACCTTAAAAATATTCGTACCATATTTTGAAACAAAAATTTTATCTATTGTAGTGAACGGCGAAAATCACGGATATTTAACGCATAGGCGAAATAAATCGACCAAGGTTCAATGTCAGCGCAAACGGGTTAAATTAGCTAAGTTAGCAGCTAAAAGGGCACTAGAGGAAAACCCACCTCTATCAGCCTACGAACCTAAATCGGACCCACCATCACCACCCCCTCAGGAAAAGGATGAACGTGCTCAAACGTCAAAAAATGACCTTACATTAGAGAAAAAGATTAAACTATTCAGAAGCAGTTTTTGCGACAACTGTCTAATTCATGGTGTTAGAGAAAACTGTTTTGAATGTTTTCAAACAAATATTGTAAAATATAAAATCCCCAAGAAGTTTAGACTCTAAGTAAATTAAAATTAAATATATATTTTAAGTAAAAGTTTTTACAATCTGTTTTAATATCAATGGACACATCAAATAAATAAAATTTCTTTTGACATTGTAACCACCTTTGTTTTTTATGGATCAAGAGAATCAAAATTCCAATTTTCTTTATTATTATTTTTCAGAAATTTCAAATGGGATTACAAAAATCCTGAGTTATAAAAATATAAAAACGATCACAAGCATCCTAATTTTAAACAAAAATTTCTATGGATCAAATGGATCCAAATTTCAAATTTCTTAAATTTTCAAATTTCCAATAGGATTATAAAAATCCTAAATTTATAAATTTTTAAAGGGATCACAAGTATCCTGATTTTAAACAAGAATTCTATGGATCAAAAGAATCCCCATTCATAAAATTGTTTCTAAATATTTTAATTCTCAATAGGATTATAAAAATGCTAACTTTCTAAATTTTCAACAGGATTATAAAAACCCTAAATTTCTAAATTTTAAAAAAGGATCACAAGAATCCTAAACTTATTAAAAAACTCAAAGGGATCACAAGAATCCAGAATTATAATATGTCTAAATTTCCAAATTTTCAATAGGATTATAAAAATCCTGAATTTATAAATTTTCAGTAGGATTATAAAAATCCTAAATTTCTAAATTTTAAAAAAGGAATCACAAGAATCCAGAATTATAATTTGTCTAAATTTTCAATAGGATTATAAAAATCCTAAATTTCAAAATTTTTCAAAAGGATCACAAGTATCCTGATTTTAAAAAAAATTTTTTAGGGATCAAAAGAATCCTAATTTTTTTATTCCAAACTTCAAATGGATCAAGAGTCCAAATATCAAAATTTTCAAAAACTCAAATTTTTGTTACGTCAGAAACGTAACATTTCTCTTCTTAAAAGATCTCCTCGTCTTATGTCAGGATCAGTAGGATCCTCTCTAAGGGATGAGGAATAGTCAGTGATTGAGAAGGGTTAGGTATATAAAATATATTTATTGACAATTGAAATTATATCAGGTAAACACCATGGAAATGTAAATATAGAATCGTAATTAGAAATACCCTTTTAGTTATCCTGAGTTTGAATTGATTGATGATCAATTGAGTCCAGTAAGCGAATGTGGTCAGTTGAGTGTAACTTGTAATCTTCAGATAGTTGCTGCTGTATAGTAAATTCGTAATCTAGACAGTTGATCTAGTTCATTCTTCGATCCCAGTTTCGAGAGAATTTGGAAGGCGATTCCCCTTCACTTTCCAATGTCGTTGAAATCAGCACCGAGTTAGAATTCGGGTTGAGTAGCGGTAGAAATCTGGAGAAGCTGGACTGACTGGATTGCACTCGGGGTATAGATTCGATGGCACTGGACTGACTTCTCTTGGAACTTTCGCTTTTTATAGAACTTTTAAAGGTCAAGTATGACGAGTAACATGCTATGACGAGTCGCATGTTATTACCAGTCACATGCTATTACAAGTCGCATGTTATGACGGTAGTGTGTTGGTATTGTAGAGCTTCATTTACTTTCTCTCTGGGTCAGTCGATTTGTTATCATGTGTAGGTATTAGAACGACACATGGTAATTTCGTATTGATCATCCTATTGATCTGTAGATTTGTCTATAACTTGCGTCGATAAAATCACACTCGCTGTAATGCTGTCTTGTTCCCTTTATTGGTTTGTTAATCTGCTTAATCTACCTGTGGCGGTAGAGTCGCGGGACGTGACACCTCCCCCCTTCATTCGAACGCGGGGAGTTAACGATCCACGATCGAAACTTCGGTAGAAGAGTACATTTTTAATCCAGGGTGCTTACTCAATCAAGTACATATTTTTAGTTGAATTTAACAATTTATAACATAAAAAATTTCGTTTATACATAGGAATTTACATTTTAAATTGTTGTTGCGAATTAAAATTTTGAAACAAGTTTTACATAAATGCGTAGTAATAACAGAGGATACAATTCTGGAAATATTACAATATTGATTACATATGTTATAGTGGTAATTAGGTAATTTGACAATTTTTTTGATTGATAATAATTATTTAAACTTACAACATGATGATTGTTGACAAAAAGAAGATTAAAAATTGTAAAATTGTATCGATTAGATATAAAATATTAAGGAGTAATTTCCAAGAATTACGATCGTTAAATGTATACATTAGTAAAAATAAAATCTAAAAAGCCTTATAAATTATTGATTATACATCAAAGAAATTGACATATATAATATTAATAGAGATTAAAAATAATATTAAGATCGTTGATTACATATATGAATTAATAGACGTTGTAACTTGGTACATTGAAGAGAAAAAACTTGGTTAAATCTAAAATTGATTTCTTCTAAACATGGCATTGCTATTGCTTATTATTACTTTTACATGTTTCTAAAAATTAATTTCATGAACTTCAATTTCATTGGTTTATTATTAAATGAATAAAATAATCATAAGAAAAACAATTTTACATAATAACAGGGTAATACATTTTCCTACAATTCTTGTACTTTTAATTGTTTTTCTAATCATTCTTGTAAAATTAATAGAGTTATTTGTGCATGAAACATATGAAGAATAGTAAATATTCAATTTGTTATTGTTGCACATTAATTTCTATTGGAAAAGCAATTTTTACATTAACAATTTTGTAACGCCATCGCACAGTTTAAATTTACAGACTCAATATTTGTAGAAACTGTTCTTCCAATAGGATAGGAATCAAGAAAAGTTCCCTTGATAGAAGAAAATCAAAACTGAAATTATATTTATGATGGCACCAATTATGAAGTGCTTATTTATTCTTGTCAGAAAAAGTTTTTTCTTTAATCCAAAAAGAAGAAAAATGCAAATATTTCTATATTTTTCTTTAAGTAATAAAATAAAATGGTGATTCGAATGAAAACTTGCATTTGTCTTACTAAAAAGGTTATTAGTTTGTTTTTTGAAAGGTTGGTGAACAAAAATAAAATTGATTAAATTAAATGCAAAGAAAGTACTCATAAGAATTTTAAAGGAATATAATTTCTTTGTGATGACATTAGATTATTAGTTTTTGCTGAACTCAAGAGAAAAGTTGAAAAATTTTGATGCATTTGATAAATACTTGCTAGTTTGAGAAGTTTAATTTACTCTGAAAAAAAAAAACATGAAATGTATTGAAATTTTTTGATTGCTATTTGAAGGTACAGTGAGCTTCTCGAATCTCTGAAATAGAAAAAATAAGATTAGAATAAAGTTTCAAAGGATCTTTTTGTTTAGAACATTTCCTGGTTTAGTTATTCTAAACGCTTTGGTTTTATGCAAAGTTTATATTATTTTAAGCTTGAATTCAAATTCAGTTAATCAGTTTTGTATATTTATGTACATCTAAAACTTCGTGAGGTCCTGTGTATTGATTATCTAGCTTTTTAATTTTTCCTCCTTTTAATAAAAATACGTTATCCCCAATTTTTATTTCTAAGGGATTTATTTTTCTATCGTGGTACATTTTTGATTTTTCTTTTGCCTTTATGAGGTTTTCTCTTGTTTGTGTTCGCATTTCATGCAGTTTTGTGACAAAGTTGATCAAATAATCATCATAGGTTTGCAATTTTTCATTTTGTGATAGAGGTTCACTAGAGGGTTCACGGGCTAATTTGCCAAAAACTAATTCGTAAGGCGTACATTTTGTGGTTTCGTGTACACTTGTGTTATATGAAAACATTGCTAATTCTAGCCAATCGTCCCATTCTGAATTTTTTGGTACAAATTGTTTGAGATATTCACCTAGGACATGATGTGATCGTTCAAGTGATCCATTGGATTGAGGATGAAAAGCTGTCGTACGAAATTGTTTGATTCTAAAACGTTTTGCTAATCTTTTTAATAAATTGCTCAAAAAATCTCTGCCTTGATCCGTTATTACTCCTTTTGGCGATCCAAATATGCAAATAAATTTTTTCACGAACGCGTCTGCTATTGTACCAGCTTGATGATTAGGAAGAGGTATTGCCAGAGAATATTTTGTAAAATTATCTTATATAGTAAGAATATACAAATTTCCAGACTTTGTTTCTGGTAGTGGACCAACAATATCCATTGATATTTTTTCGAAGGCAGTAGTAGGTGCTGAGGAGTGTGCTTCTTCAATTAATTGTGATCTTTGTTCTTTTGTTGGATATTGCGTTATGCCATTACAAATTATTATTTTCGTAAGTGAATTTGCAAAAACTAAATCAAATATTAATTTTATTTCTTCCCAAGTTATATGGTTGATTTTTAAAGTCTTTGAAATACTAATTGATCGTAAATCCAATTTTTGAGATAATTCGTGTAATGAATAAATTGACAATTTTATATTATTCAAGGTTTCAGATAAATTTTCTTGAATTTCTCCTTCAATCGGAAGAGCAAAATGATAATAGTTTCCTTTTTTAATTTCTTTCGCTGTTCCCTTCTGTAAGTTTTTGAATTTTGGTAAGGTTCCACGTTTTTCTAGACTTTTTGATCCATTATCTCGAGGATTTCCATTTGTTGTAACAAAGTATACATAATTATCTTTTCGCATCGTTAATTGATCGCGACATTCAACGATATTTTTATTCATTAAAAATTGCCTGGTAGATTTTGAGTTGAGTGGAGGGGGTTCTGGGGGTGGACGGTTTTCTTCGAATTCTGAATTATTATAATTTTCGAGATTTTCCCTGGTTTCTATTTGTCGATTTTTGTTTATTTCAGAATTTTGTTCATAAAAAGTGTCTTCGATATTTTCATTTTCAAAAATCTCTTCAATACAAGAGCTTTCAGAGCTCTCTTCATTGTCAGGTTCCATATCAATTACTTCGTCTTCAGAAGTAGAAAAATAATTTTCGCTTTTTTCCTCTTGAGGTATAATAAATTGTTTAGGCTTTTTGCCATTTTTATTTCTTTTATTTTTTGCTTGGAATTCCTTTAAATAGTCTAAATATTCAGGATCAGAATCAGGATCAGAGTCGGAATCTGATTTTACTTTTGCTCGGCTTTCTTTATGCATATTTATTTCTGGTAATTCATTTTCATATATTTGTTTTCTTGGTCTACCTCTCTTTCTTTTTGTTTGAGAGGGAATAATTTTTAAATTTGTAAGTAGATTTTTTCTTGACCTACCTCGAGGTTTTTTCACATGAGGTTTAGAAGAAAAATTTTCGTCTAATTCTTCTTGGATTTCATTTTGATTTAAATTTTCTAGATTTTTGTGCTGATTTGAATTTTTCATTTGTTCTTGTTTTTTCTTTTTACCCCTAGTAGTCATGGTTTTCCATGGCGAATTTTCATAATTTATAACAGAAAGTTTTGAAGATATCAGTTTAAATAAATTTTTATATTAACTATATCTTTATTAATTTTGTTAAGTAATTTCTCATTTAAGATTTCATTGAAAATATCAGATAACTTCAAATTAACATCGAATATTGTTCCTTCTGTAGATTCAGTAAAGTCATTCGCATCATCTTCGGCGAATACTGAATTAAAATACTTATTTTTCGAAGTATTTCCTTTTTTGATATTATTTTCTTGATTAATTTTTATAAAAGCATTCTCAAGATTCATTTTTTCTTGAGATGTCATGAAGGTATCGTCATCATCTTCGTGTAAATTTCTTGATCTTTCTTCATTAATAATCGGGTTTCTTGAAAGAGCGTCTGCATTGACATTCACTTTTCCTGCTTTGTATACTACATCAAAATCATATTCTGCGAGTTTTAACCTCCAGCGCGAAACTCGTGAGCAAGGGTCCTTAGAATTTTGAAACCAAACTAGTGGTTTATGATCAGTTACTAGGGTAAATTTTCATCCATATAAATAAGGACGGAAATGAGTGACACAAAATATTATTGCAAGTGCTTCTTTTTCATATGTGTCATATTTTTTCTCAGCATCACTTAAACTACGTGAAGCATATGCTATTGGCTTATCCTTGCCTATTTTACCTTGTGATAATATACCTCCTATTGCATATCCTGAGGCATCTGTTGTGAGAACAAAGGGTTGCGAAAGATCGGGTCGTTGTAAAAGTGGTTCCTCACAATCCTTTTTTAGAAGATGATTAAGAGGATTGGCAATTTTTGAAAAACCTTCGATAAATCTACGATAATATCCTGCTAATCCTAAGAATTGTTTGACAATCTTTTGTGTTTTTGGAACTGGAAATTCTTTTACGGCTATTATTTTTTTGGGGTCCGGTCGAACTCCATTTTTATCAATTATATGACCTAAATACCCTATCTCAGGTCGTAGAAATTCACATTTGTCTGGTTGTAAATGAAGGTTTGCTTTTCGAAGACGTTGTATTAAATTATTAAATTTTTTCTCATGTTCTTCAAGTGTATCAGCAAATATGACTATGTCGTCAAGATATACAAAGAGTTCTGTCCCTATTAATCCAGTTAAAGTAATATCCATTAACCTTTGAAATGTTGCAGGGGCGGTTTTTAAACCAAAGGGCATTCTATCAAATTCATAATGGCCATGAGGTGTAGAAAATGCAGTTTTATGAGAGTCTTTAGGGTCCATTTTTATATGATGAAAACCAGTAGCTAAATCAAATACTGAAAAATATCTGGCAGATCCGAGTGAATCGAGTATATCATTTATGTTAGGTAGTGGGTAAGAATCCCCCATTGTTTTTTCATTAAGTTTTCTGAAGTCTAGAACCATTCGCCATTTTATTTTACCTTTAGAGTCTGGTTTTTTTAGGAACAATCCAAACTGGAGTGTTATACGGTGATTGTGAAGGTTTTATTATTTTATTTTTTAATAATTCGTCAACTTATTTTGTAATTTCTTCTTTATGAACAGGGGGAAATCTATATTGTCTTGAAAAAATTGGAGAATCATCTGCAGTTGGAATCGAATGTTGCAAAACGTTAGTAGCTTCAAGTGGTTCTCCTGGGATTTGAAATCTGTCTGCACTGTTAATAATTAATCTTTCTACATGTTCGTATTCGTCTTGATTCAAATGATCCAAACGAAGAAGTTTTTTGATGCATTCTATTCTTTCTTCACCTGTTATTCTGAAAAATCTGCATGGATTGTTGAAAAAATTTTCGATTTTTAAGAAGCTATTCAGAATTTGGTTAGATAAATCGTCATCACTTAAGTTTTTTAAATTGCTTGATTGACTTGTTACATTTTGAAAATCTCTTTCTTCAAAGTCTTCTAAAGTAATAGCTGGTATTGATATCGTTACTGAAATTTCGTTTGTATTTGCAAATTTGATATAAGCTTTACCGTTGCAATTTTTTACAATTGCGTCTCCTGCATAAATTCCTTCGCCAAAATGTAGCCGAGGTACGTAACCTTCGCTTTTTTCAGTATTTTCAATTGGAACATAAAATGTTGTTACTGTTCTAGCTGGAATTGTTAATATCTGTGTCGATTCAAATGGATACAGTTTATTTTGTATTTCTAGACATTTTGATACATAATTTATATTGACTTTATTTTCTCGAAAAAATTCTGAACCTAGAACTCCGTCTTCATCTATTGGAACTTCATTAGGAATTATAATCAATGTGTACGTATTAGAACGACACATGGTAATTTCGTATTGATCATCCTATTGATCTGTAGATTTGTCTATAACTTGCGTCGATAAAATCACACTCGCTGTAATGCTGTCTTGATCCCTTTATTGGTTTCTTAATCTGCTTGTTACCTGTGGCGGTAGAGTCGCGGGACGTGACATTTTCAAATAGGATTATAAAAATCCTAAATCATACAAATTCTCAAAAAGGATTATAAGTATCCTAAATTACGAACAAAATTTCTATGAACCGAACAATTTCAAATTTCAATTTTAAACAAACTTTTAAATGGACCCAATGAATCCAAATCTCAAAACTTTTCATGCTAAATTTCAAATAGGATTATAAAAATCCTAAAATTCTAAAAATATAAAAAGGATCACATGATTCCTAAATTCATTTAAAATTTCAAATGGATCACAAGAGTCCAGATTTTAAATTTTTCTAAATTTTCAAATTTTTAATAGAATTATAAAAGTCCTAAATTTCAAAATTTAAAAAAAAAGGATCACAAGAATCCAAATCCAAATTATTGAAATCTTTATAAAATATACGTATGTCGGGCAAAAGAATTACTCGAACACAGGCATCTAAATATTTAAATCTCCAAAAGGAAGTTGACGAATTTAACCCTTTTACTCCAAGAAAAGAGCTACCACGTGGTGATGAGGAATATTCTTCAAATCTTTCAACATCCTCAAGTAAGGATACAGAACCCTTGAATGATACTAGTGAATCGATACAGGAAAATTATTCTTTTGAAAACCCTTTCGATATTTCAGTACTATCTAACAACAGTACTAAAACATTAGTAGACCTAAGCGAATCTCATTTAAATTATTCAATATTGAAATCAAGATGAGCATGTCAGAAAAATCAGGTTCCAGAAGACCGAGTTCTTCTGAGCAACCTAATCAGAATATAAGTGTTAACCAGCAACCGGTTACAATCCAGGTTGTTACTTTGCGAGACGCACTTATGGCAGTACCCGACTTCAACGGTAGAAAAATTCCATTAGCCCAATTTATAGAAGGATGTAATGAAGCTAAGTGTATGATAGAACCAGAATCAGAAATTAACTTAGTAAAACTAATCAGGAGCAAAATAACAGGTGAAGCCCGTCAAGCTATTTCTGGTCAAGTATTTTTAACCATCGACGAACTTAAAACCTATCTTAAAAATATATATACCCCAGCTAGGACTATTCCTCAATTATTAGGAGAGCTAGGACAGGAATTTCAAAAAGATTATGAAAATGTCATTACTTACGCGAATAAGATCAGAGATATTGGAACTAGGATTTTAGAAGTTAGGATTTCGAAAAAAATTTTCCTAGGTCATGCAAAAAGTTGAAGTTGAGGTAGAGAATTTAAAAAAATCTTGAATTTTTTTTTTAACATCGTGGACCGATGCTTTTCCCTGGCCACGCCTCAAGATTCTACTCAACCAAAAGTTAGTAAAGTTTAAGTTTGTCAGGTTTGTGATAGAAATGGACATGAAGCGTCCAATTGCAGAACTATTTTTAATAATAAAGAATGCAGATATTGCAAAGGGTTGGGGCATACTATCGAGGAATGTCGCAAAAGGAAATACAATGAAGAAAGAAGGTCGGGAAACGAGAAGAACCTTCAAGGAACGAACGCGGCCATGTGGGAAAATCAGAACCAACAGCGCTCCAATCAAACCTCGGCAATCGAGGAACTACGAAGAGAATTAGTACCATCAATATACCTCCCCTCGGACTGGTACCTTGACGAAGTCCTTCTCTTGGCTATGCCAAAAAAGGACGGGTGGGGAGGCTTAGCAGACGGCCCTCGGGTCATGGAGGTTGTAGTGTCCCGATGAATCGGTGAACAAATGCAGGGGGCTCTATAGACGGGCATCTTCCCATTGAGTGAAGGGTGCCCTATAAACGGGTCTATCCCAGGTTGAGAGTGGGGGACGCTATAAACGCGTCCATACCCATGCATGGAGAAGGATGTATGCCCCAGGTAGCGGCGCTGAGAGAGAGTCTGAGAGTGCTTGTGAGGAATGAGTGAACTGAACGAATGTCAGCGCCGCATGACTGTGATATGTGTCCTTCGAATGTGAGAGGAGAACCTATAGACGGTCTCCCTCTTGAAAGAGGCTAAGAGCGAATTGGTGTATGGAATCTCCTGGGGGACACTGCAAGGCCTCCGCAGTCTGTGACCAAGAGCAGTCCAAACGATCGTTTCCGTATGGCGCCCCACTGGGAGTGCTTCGTCGCCGAGTGGTGTCTTCCCCGGCCCACGAGGAGGCGAGGCTGCTGTGAGCCTAGCTCTGCCGAGGTGGTGTGCCATGCGGGATCAGAAGCCAGCCCCTTCGGGACCTTGATCAGGTAGTGCGTATTGAACACAGGTGTCGGAGCCTGTGTTGCCTCGAGCGAGTCCGGTCTGTCCGTGTATTCCGGGACCGGCTAAGCGGAGGTTGGGCCTCAGGGAACTGGGGTAGGACTTCGGTCCGAGGGTGCACCCGTTCCCAACTATTCCAACCCGCTCCTCTACGCACGATGCGCTGGTAAAAAAGATTTATGGAAAAAAAATTTAAAAATGTGGGGAAAGAGGACTTGGGTGCTCCTTCTGGAGCTGAAGGATGGAAGGACGTCCTTCAGCTCCTGAAGGAGCAGAATGAGAAAATGGAGAAGCTAGCCAGGGCCCTGAGCGTAATACAAAAGGGTATGCTCAGGAACAACCCTGGCTTTGTAAAAGACTCAGTAAACGAGGCAGCTGAGGTGTTGGGCGGTATGCTCAACACCCACAGGTGCCTACTTGAAAGCGGGGTGGAACTCCAGAAGAGGCTGGAGACCCACCCCGTCTCGAAAATGGGTATCTTCCGAAGACCGCGCTCTGCGTCTCTGGGAGACATACCAAAACTTCGAAATAAAGGTGAGAAGAGGGCAGCACCCTCTACCCCCCAGGAAAGAACTCCAAAGAGGGGGAAGGGCGGCCCGTCACCGTCGTATGCACAGGTGGCCAAGAGCCAGGCCCCGATTAAAGATGGGGACTGGCAAGTGGTCACCAAAAAGAAAAAAAAAAAAAGGAAAAGAAAATAGTGGATACGGAGAGAAGGGCGAAGGACCCTGTGCAAGAAGCACAGGGTACAAACGCCAAGAGAACTTCGAAGCGCTCCTCGCCCGCCAGGTCGGGCGACGCCATCAAGGTGTCGGCGAAGGACGGCCAGTCCTACGCCGACATCTTGAAGGAGATGAAGGCGAAAGTCGACCCCCGGAAGGCAGGACTTGAGGTCCTGTCTATCCGGAGGACCAGGAAGGAAGAAGTCCTTCTGGTCCTCAAAAAGGGGGGAGACGTTTCGGCCTTCCGGAAGGAGCTCGACCTGGCGGTCGGGGAGAAGGCAGAGATTTTGGCCCTGGTCTCGACGAGGTCCCTCGAAATTAGGGACCTCGACGAGACCGTTGAAAAAGAGGAGGTTGTGTCTGCCCTGTGCTTGGCATTGGGCAGACCAGCTTTTGAGGGGTCCTGCAGGCTCTTCACCCGCTTTGGTGGGGTGAAGACTGCAGTCATCCGGCTGGCTGAGGCAGACGCCGCGCGTCTGCTTCAGCTAGGCAAGTTGAGGATCGGGTGGGTAGAGTGCCGCATTCGCGAACACCTCGAAGTCGCCCGCTGCTTCAGGTGCCTTGGGTACGGCCACGGGTCCCGGGGCTGCAGCAACCCCGACAGGAAAAACGCCTGTTGGAGATGCGGCGCCACGGGACACTTGGCCAGGAACTGTAAGGCGCCACCAAGGTGCCTGTCATGCGCAGACAGGGGCGACAAAGATATCGCCCATGTGTCGGGGAGCGGCTCCTGCCCGGTCTTCCGGGAAGAGCTTCGGAGGTTGAGAGGCAGGAATTGAAGTTCCTGCAGCTCAACCTCGGAAGGGGGAGGGATGCCCAGGACCTCCTGATGCAGACTGCCAGGGAGAGGGGGGCTGATGTGCTGCTCATTAGTGAGCAGTACAAGTGGTCCGATAACTCTGCTTGGTATCAGGATGCATCAAGGAGGGCCGGCATCCTTGTTTGTAACCCTGATTTGGGCCTCGGGGACTTCCTGGAGACCGACGCAGGGTTCGTCTGGGTGGAGGTGGCGGATGTGCGTGTGTACAGCTGCTACTTCTCCCCCGGCGATCCCTTCGATGTCTTTGAGACCCAGATCCTCCTCCTTGAGGAAAGCCTCCGTGAGGCCATTGGGCGATCCCTCATAGGGGGTGACTTCAACAGTAAGTCGCCCGAGTGGGGTGAAGCCCGCCTAGATAGGAGGGGAATCTTGGTTGGCGAGATGGTCGCTAGGAACGAACTGATCGTCTTGAATCAGGGCGGGGAATTTACGTTCAGACGAGGAGCGGGGGGGTATTGACCTCACAATTGCCGCACCTCGCCTCGCTTCAAGGATAAGCGACTGGTCGGTCCTCGAGTTAATAACCTTGAGTGACCACCGGTGCATCGAATTCACACTAGAACAACGGTGTCAGACGGTAGATAAGGGTAGGGGCGGCGAAGGAAGGAGCCCCTCCTGGAACACGAGACGACTCAGCAGGGAAAGACTTCGCGAAAACCTCGAAGAAACCAGGCTCATCGATGAGCTTGGTTGGGTCTGCCCTGCTGGGTCGTTTGAAGCTGCTGTGCGCTCGGTGAGGCAGAAGGTGGTCGCGGCTTGCGACTACTCGATGCCTCGCCGTGAGCGCAGGCAAGCCAAGGGTTCGATGTACTGGTGGAACGACCAGTTGGCAGCCCTACGTCGAGAATGCCTCGCAGCGCGGCGAAAATTCACCCGTTCAAAGGGGGATGCTACGCTGCACGAGGCATGGAAAGGGGCAAAAACAGCTTTGAGGCGAGGCATAAAGAAAAGCCGACTTCAATGCTGGAAAGACTTGATCGGTGAGGTCGAGAAGAACCCATGGGGTCTCGCCTTTCAAAATAGTCACCAAGAGATTGGTGGCTAGAAGAAAAAGACCCCGGGCCTGGATAATCCCGATCGAGTCCAGTACATTGTGCGTAGCTTGTTTCCACACGTGGAGCCGTTCCAAAGACAGGACCGAAGATCCTGCGTGGTCCGGCGCGAAGAACTCTTCACTCTCGAAGAACTAAAGAGAGCGGGTGGAAGGCTTAAGGCAAATACAGGCACCGGGTATCGACGGGGTGCCGAACGAGATCCTCAAAGAGGTGATCGGGGCGTACCCAGAGATCCTCCTAGAAGCCTTTAACTCCTGTCTTCGGGAGGGGAGGTTCTTCGCAGATTGGAAGAAGCAGAGGTTGGTCCTGCTGAGGAAGGGCAACAAACCTCTAGGGGTTGCCTCGTCGTATAGACCAATATGCTTATTGGATACGATGGGGAAGCTCCTGGAGGAGTTGATTCTACAACGGCTTCAGGCTCTCTTGGTCGGGGAGAACGGGCTCTCGGAAAACCAGTTCGGATTCAGGAAAGGCAGGTCCACTGTGGACGCCATCCAAGCTGTGGTTAACATCGCCACAAATGCAAGAAAAGGAACTGGTAAGCGTAAGGGATTCTGTGCGTTGATTAGCACTGACATACGCAATGCGTTCAATACCGCGAGATGGAACATCTGCATCGAGGCGATGGTGCGGAAAAAGGTTCCAGACTACCTGTTGCGAATGATAGATGACTATCTGAGCGACACGTGGGTGATATATGAGGGCGACAAATGGTCTCTCAAGGAGGAGATGACATGTGGCGCCCCTCAAGGGTCGCGGGTGGGTCCACTCGTTTGGAACGTCATGTATGACGATTTCCTGCGCATGGACCTACCTGCTGGAACGAGCATCGTCGGCTTCGCGGATGACGCACTTGTCGTGTGCGCCGCTGACGACGTCGGAATCCTAGAGCTGAGGATCAATGAAAGTCTGTGGCGAGCGAAGCGCTGGTTGGATGGCAGAGGTCTTAAAATGGCCCCTGAGAAAACCGAGGCTTTGCTCGTTACGGACAGGAGATCCTTCCAATACCCGAGGATCGTTCTCGGAGAGCACGAAGTCGAGTGGAAAACAAGCATTAAGTACCTGGGGGTGCAGCTGGATCGTAGGCTCAGCTTTGGCGAACACCTAAAGATCGCAGCCGCCAAAGCTATCCAATGTGGAGCAAACTTGGCCCGGCTTATGCCAAACATTGGTGGACCCAGGGAAGCGAAAAGAAGATTGGTGGCGAGCGTGGTCCATTCGAAGCTGCTTTATGCAGCTGCGGTCTGGGCCAATGCCTTGCAAAACCATGCTATCCAGAAGAAGCTGTTCTCGGCGCAGAGACTTGTCGCGCTGAGAATAGTTTCGGCATATAGAACTATCTCGACGAGCGCTGTGCTGGTCCTGGCGAGCGTCCCGCCAATAGATTTATTGGCGGAGGAAAGGCAGGAAACCTTTCAGCTTCGCAAGGAGCTTACCTGCGCCGACCTGCAGGAAATCGCTCGCGCGAAGGAGGCCATCCGCAAGGATGGAAGGCGCAGACTCGTCGAGAAATGGCAGATGAGATGGTATGGTGAGCAAACAGGGAGATGGACCTACCGCCTGATCCCGGAGCTCGCCACCTGGCTGAACAGAAAGCACGGGGAAGTCGGCTTTTACTTGGCACAAGCGCTCTCGGGCCATGGCTGTTTTAACGCGTACCTGAGGCGCTTTAAGAAGAGAGACGAGGAGACGTGTTGCTACTGCGATTCCCCGGTGGATAACGCAGAGCACGCACTCTTCGTCTGCGCAAAATGGGGTGTGGCTAGGGGGGTCCTCGGTCAGGCGGTGGGTTCCGAACTTACTCCTGACACGATGGTCCCCCTCATGCTCCAGTCTGAACGGTTCTGGACGCTCATCGAGTCATTCGTCACACTTGTGATGAAGACGAGAGACCTTGATGGGCGTCGAGAGCGAAACAACGGGGTGGGCCAGTAGAAATCGCATCGGGGCCGGCACCCGCGGTCCTGCGTCTCGGGTAGACTTGACTGTCCGCGTAATTCGGGGAAGGAATCTGTTTGTTTCTCCCCTGGGTGGCGCGGCTGGTCGGTTATCCTAGTGGGCGTGTGGCCGCGGGTGGACGTTCGGAGCGAACGGATGACGGAAGAGTCGTACGCGACTTTAATGGAACCAACCACCCGTGAAGTTTAAAGCCGAAAGGCGGTTCCGCGGGTGGTGTATTGGTTCGAGAGAGGGGGTTTTTTGGTTTTAATTCTGAAATTATCCCTTCCATTGGAACCATTGAACTACGATTAATGGGTCATGAAGTTAAATTTCATATAGTACCGGTCCAATTTTTTATCCCATTCGATGGTATCCTTGGATCTCAATATTTTGAAGAATCAAAAGCAAAAATAAACTTTATCACTAATAGTCTTATTTTTGGTGAAAAATCTATTAAGTTTCAACAAAATAATGAACCATCAACCGAAACAAGAATAAGCGGAATAAAAAGATGGACCAATAACTTTAAAAAAAATAATAATATTTAAATAATAAAAATAGTCTGGGACAATTTATGATTGATACAGGTGTGACGTCCTAAGTTTTAAATTAATATAGATATTTCCTACCTAAAGTCTAGAGCTAATTACCCTAACTATGTTCCTCTGTTTATTGTTAAAATTAACAATTAACCGGGTAGAGGACAAGCCAAATGAATCAAATTACAAACTTTGTTAATAATAATTTATTATAAAAATACAAATTTTATTTTAACCCAAGCGACTTTTTAGTTGTTGGTTGCAGGCTGTTTTTCTTTGATTGGTCGAGTCCGATTGGTCCAACCCTAAAGAAAAACACACCGTGAGTCTAAAGGGCTCAAAAGAAAAGAGAACTTTAATAAAAACAAGTTATTTGACTTACCGGTTGTTATTGATGAGGTGGCCTCTCGAAATTGATAATCCTTTAGGTTCTGTTGATCCTTTTGGGAATCGGGTACCTCCCCTAATTACCCTTGTTGATCAACAGTGGCAGGTTAATTCTTTGTTTAATTGGTATCCTAGTTTTGATGCCTCAATGACAATGGCACTAAATTCAATGTTATGAAATTCACTCCGTTGTTAATAGATTGGTTTCCCGAACACGTGGAAATTATGGCCACTGAGATTTATTACGGTACGGCAATGAAAAACCGGTTCTAATGATGCTGCTCGATCTTATGCTCCCTTAGACTCGCTTCGACTCAGACTCCGACGCGCTTAGACTTGTGTTTAGGCCTTGCAGCCTGGCTTATATTGTCGTCTGTAGTCTCAACTCGTAGGTAGAAAGCATGGGAATTTGAGTTCCATGGTTTCAATAGCTTTTTCGAAGTCCATTAGAATCTTAGGTGTCAGTGTGATGAGTTGAGACTATGGGCCAGTTTGCTGGTGTGCTGCGTTGGTGAGCTTAGGGACTCACACCGATTTTCCAAGTCCGTGTGGATCATGCTTTCGTGGTGTGGGTGTACTCACATCTTCTCAAGGGCTGTGTAAACCCGTAATATCAGGTTTTTAGGTAGATTTAGTCGCAAGGGTCAATGACATTATTTGTATACATAGGTAAGTAATAGAGTAACTATAATACAATTGTTGTACATAGATGGTGATTATGATTTGTTTATAATTCTATTAATCTTTATATTTAAACATTGCTTTTGTTTATAAAATAACATAATAGTAATAGTTATTAAAAGAACGTATTTTATAATTAATTGCTGATTGTTGATTAACATCAAATAAGAATATTAACAACAATGGTAATTATTATAAACATTTTGAAGTAACATTATTATAATATTTGTTGCAAATTTTAGTAACAACATGAAATAATTATAATGAAAGTGATTGATATTTATTGCAAATCAAGAAATTGGAGTAACATTGTTATTATTTAATATTTGTTGCATTTTGACCATTAATGTTAATAACAATATTAAATATTAATAATAATAGTGATTAATAATAATTTTAAATATAAAGGTTGAAATAATATTGTTGTTATATAACATTTGTTGTATTTCGTTAATTGTTATTATTAACAATAGTAATAATAATAGTTAATAATAATAAAAGATAATATTTGTTTTAATTGGTATTTTATCAATAGAATCAATTGTTTATTGATATTTTAGTTAATAGTAATAGTGAAATTATTTATAAAAACAATTACATGTATCTAGCAACAATATTTATAGCAACAATAAAACGTGTTATATGATATAATAGCATAATAGTTTTATATGATTATAATATATAATATAACTGTCATGGATACGTGACACCTCCCCCCCTAAATTCGATCGTGGAGGTGATAGAATAGAACTGTAACGATCGAAAGCTCGGTAGAGGAAAAATTAAAATGAGTTCATTATTTCTCTGAAAAAATATTGTTATAGGATAAGAGGTGTCTCGCATATGATTCCTATCGAAATATTATTTATGAAAAGTTCATATGTATGCAGTCATAATTTATATAATAATGGAAATATATAATATTTTAATTAAGTCGCAGGTTTTTATTTCTCGTGGGTCCTTTACACGTATAAATCAAGTGACCTCTTCGATAGCACTTCTCGCAAGCCCCAGTCCATTTATATAACACTTTACGATTTCCAAAACTGTTTGTTTTGATTTCTGAACCGTTTTGTTCGCTAAAAACATAGTTTTTATTTAATAATTCTAATAGTTTATGTGCTGCGTCATGCTTGGCTTCTTTTTTATTAGTAGATCGTTCGCTAGTGCATGTGTAGTTTATACAATCTTTAGTTACCGTACAATTAGCAACGAATGTAGGAATATTATTGAAATATGTAGACGTAATTTCGTAGTTTGGACCTATAAAATCATATTCTATGCTTAAGTCGTTAATTAGATGCATAGGGCATTGATTTAATTGATGAAATTAAGCTTTCATTATCATGATTCAATTATGAAAACAAGAAAATCAACTATGTAAAAGAAATGATTAGCTCAAATATGTTTGAAATTGAATTCATTCAAGTAAAGCTGGCAGGTGGTATTCGATTTTATCATTTTTATAGTTCTTTGAAAGTATTGAGTATTTCAGATCCGGAAATTTAAAAAGCTTAATATATTGATATAAGAAAGAAGATGCCAGCTGCCAGAGGTAAAAGTTATATTGTCTAATGGCTCGTAATAAATACTAGAAGCGTTTGAGATAGAAGTTATAATGAAATTGTCAGCTTCATAAGATTGTATAGGATTTAATTTGATGATTATGATGAGAGTACAAATCCTCAACATGTCGCTTCTCGAGTTCCTAGAATAAAAGGGTCTTTTTACCATCATTTTATTGGTGACAGCATGCAGAGAGATTAACTAAACAAATGTAAAGAATTAGATTAGTAGTCATAATTACACATATATACCATGCTATTAAAAATTAAAACTAAAATAAGAGTTGCGTGCGTAAGAGATTCATGCTTATCGTCTAACAATTGTAATAAGGATTTGATGGTCTAAACCCACACTTCATACACTTTTTATAGGAATTTGTAGGTGATTGGTTGTATGAGGTTGAAGGTTGAGGAATTGGGTGGATTGGTAAGTTATGTCTAATTCTTTTTTTGAAGGGCAGATTATTTATTTGTTTTATATTAGAACGTCCATTTTTGTTTGATTGTGAAAGTGGATTGGTTTTTAAAGAATTGGATTCTAAATTTACATTCAAATTTTGAAAGTCATTTTGAAGATTACTAGCTCTTTCTGTTTCTATTTTCTTAAGTATAGAATGAATGAGTTTACAAGCTGCCTGGTCTTTTGCTTGTTTTGGTGTGCTACCAATTCCACTTTCTTTCATTTGATCAGTTGTACAAATGCTCATATAGGTTGAGGATGTATTTGAATATTTGATACGGAAAGTTAACATTTGTGGTTTTGAGATTTGGAATTTTTTACAAGTATTTTGTAATTCTTTAAAGGCATTTAACTGGAAGGATTGATAGGAATTGGAGACTTGGGCTTCTATTTCTGGTATCATTTTCAATAATGTTTCTGTAACATGCTGCTTTGTTAGTTCAGGATCATATCCCAGCCCAGTTACTTTTTGTTTTTTATACTCTGCAGTGATTTCAAAAAATAATTCATTTTTCTTATCCTTTCTTAATTTATAAGAGTAGTTCATGCTGATTACTTTTTTAAAAGTGAAAAGTTTGAGGTATATTAGATAGTTCTGTTAGTTCACTGTGTGGATATAGGCTGGTGGTTTCGTTTTTCTTTTGTTTACCTGTTTTAAAGTTTTCTTCAAGTAAATGTGTAGATATATCGGGTGCTGAAGGATTCGTATCAAGTGGTTCTTGTTGTTGGTCCTGTGCCCTTTGGTTTTCTCTACCTAAATGTAATAAAAGGTTAGTTACGGATTCCCAAATTGCTCCTATTAAGTGAAATGACCAGCCAAAAACAGTGTAAAGTGCATAACCGTGAATTATGGTATCAATTATTATTTTAATGCCTCTTATGATAATGATTACTCCTATAAATCCTGCGCTAACTGTGCCGAAATTCGAGAATACTGTCCATATTTTTGTCCAAGTTGAGTGAGCAATTTTTTCAATAGTTTCCTCATCTAAAAGATTCATTAACGAGATTCCTTGATTTAGAGTGGATTGACCCATGATTCCGCGAGCTAATGTGTTGAGAACCATCGGTTTTTCCGCGGGAAACATTATGTGATCGCGCAGTTTGTTTAAATCCGATTGAGAATATATTCCGCTTGTTGCAAGATGAGCCGGATTTGTATATCGCCATGTGGGTTTTGTCAAAGGTTTCATTATTTCTGGGGGTAAAGATTCGATTGGATTTGGAATTAATTTATACCAAGCATTTCCCAAAAAATACATAATTGGAACAAAAGAGTTACAACTTGTTTGAGTGCCTTTGTTAGTTAAGATGTGAGTTCTTGGTGTAATAAAAGAAGTCTGATTTCCTCTATAGATTGGTAGGTGTAGATAACATTCTTCTGTTTTGCGATATTTAACCTCAATTGGAATGCATTTAATTATATGCACAACTTCTCCTGCAATTATTGACATGTAACCTGGACCTTTCATTAAATGATAAGCAAATTCATCAGGAGCTTGAGTAGCTAAAATTAATGTATTTTTAAAAACTTGTTGCTCTAATTTACATTTTTGAGTTAAAACATCATGATATAGTTTGTTCACTTCATTACGAATGTGTCGTTCAATATATACAAATTTTGAATTGATGTATGT
Source organism: Diplolepis rosae (assembly GCA_030998225.1). Taxonomy (NCBI): domain Eukaryota; kingdom Metazoa; phylum Arthropoda; class Insecta; order Hymenoptera; family Diplolepididae; genus Diplolepis; species Diplolepis rosae. The sequence continues at coordinate 287,390 of JAPYXD010000148.1, read as the reverse complement.
AAATAAATCCATATTTTGGACAAGTGGTTTCTTGTTTAGAAGCGTTGAGGATCCTGGTGTGATTTCAAGTATTAATAATTTTGGATGTTCAGTTCTAATCATTAAAAGATTACAGACTGGATTTTTTGCTTTTTGTGTTAAAACGAAAGTTATGTCTTGAGTTGTAAGTGAATATAATATGTTTGGGCTTTGTGTTTCATTATCTTGAGTTTTATTTGCGTAACCTTCATATAATATTTCATATTTATTAAAATTGCAAATGTCATCAGGCAGAGGATTCCAAAAAGTTTGTCCTCCTTCCATGTCGACACAATGGGATTCTGAAAGCGAACATGTTATTCCTGATCGTAAGTGTATTTTATCTGTATTTAAATTCACGTTAGCATAGTATTCTTGAAGTGTGATTTTTAATACGCCTTGAACGATTACGTTATTCCACGTTCCAAAAGGATCTGAATATTGAGTTCCAGAGCAATCTCCATTCATAGCCAAAGATCCGGCTAGTAGTACGCTGTGATAAGATGTTTGATTAATTTTTAAATTTGAGATTTGTAGGTTTTGGCCCAAGGATATTGTACCTGATGAGTGTAGTGTATCACATTGTTGGTGCGAAATTTCATGTATATATTCACTTTGTCCATTAGTTACTGCTGAAATATGTGAATGCATTCCACAGTAAGATATAGTACGTCTAATTTCGATCTTGCATTGTCTTACTTGGGTGAGTGTGAAATCACTTATTTGTAAAAGTTGAATGTAAGTTGTTTCTATGTGTAATTCAGGTTCAGGTATATCACATTCTCCTACCTCAAGAAGAGACAGTGTTGTTAAATTAAGTTGATTGGATCCACAGTCGTATCCGATGATTGCTTCTACAGTTGTTGTCATTAATATCAGCATGACTAAGGTTGTCAGTTTTTTCTTTCCGGACCCCATGTCTAGAAAAGGATTTTTCTAGTTAACAAATTTTTATTCATTTTCAGGAATAAAATTTATTTGTTCACTGATTTGTTATTCTTATTTGTATTGGGTATAATAAATACTTTTTCAATACTTATTCAATGAGATCCAAAATTTCTGCTAATAATCCTTGTCCAGATTGTCGTAAACTTAGTATAAAATTGTGGTATGCAAGTGGACCACGAGTTTTTATTGCGAGTATTATGTCTTCTATAGTTGATGGATTTGTTATATCATAAAGCCATAGTGGAATATTATGATCATCTCGGTTGAAGATTTTATTTCTTATTAGGAAAGGCCAAATTGTTACTATGTCTATGTTGTTGACAAGAAGATCGCAATATTTATCTATTCTTTTTCGATGGATGGGATCCATTGAGGAACGATATCTGAAAGTAGTTTCCAATTTAGTCTGCTTTATTTAATCGAGCACGTTTTCGTCGATTAATATGTACTACTTTTGGCTTATTTTTAATTTGAATTTTAACATTGCCTTTTCCTAAAACTTCTAAAATTTTATAAGGACCAGAATATTGATTTTCGAGTTTTTTAGGTTTTGGACCACTTAGTAAAAATACTTCTTCATCAACGTTGAAATTTTGTGGGCTTATATTTCTATCGTAGTACTTTTTTGATTTTTCTTTTGCTGCAATAAGATTATCTCTAGCAATTGCTCTTATTTCATGGAGTCGGGTTACTAATTTAATTAAGTAATCATCATATGTTTCTAGTTTTTCATGTTCTGGAAGGGGTTCGCTTGAAGTTTGTCTGGCTAATTTACCAAAAACTAATTCGTATGGACTGCAACGAGTTCCTTCATGAATGCTTGTGTTGTAGGAAAATGTAGCTAGTTCTATCCAGTCATCCCATTCAGAATTTTTACTAACAAATTGTTTTAAATATTCAGCAAGTACATGATGAGATCTTTCCAAAGATCCATTTGATTGTGGGTGAAAAGCTGTTGTTTTGAATTGACGAATTCTAAATATTTTGGCTAATCTTCGAATAAGATTACTTAAGAAATTTTTACCTTGATCCGTAAGAACTGCTCTAGGTGATCCAAAAATACATATAAATTTCTTTACAAGAGCATCTGCTATAGTACTTGCGAGAGAATTAGGAAGTGGTATTGCTAAAGAGTACTTAGTGAAGTTATCTTGAATTGTTAATATATACTCATTTAATTTTTGTGTCACAGGCAATGGACCTACAATGTCCATAGAAACTTTTTCGAAGGCAGTTCCAGGAGTATCAGTTATTATCATAGGTTCTTTTGTTTTTACGCGTACAAGTTTCTTTAATTGACATTTTAAACAAGTTTGAATATATTTTTGAATATCTAGTTTCATATTCTGCCAATAATAATTTTGACGTATTCTATTGAAAGTTTTAGTAACTCCTTTATGTCCACCTAAGGCCGATGAGTGAGCTTCTTCGATTAATTGAGATTGTTGTTCTTTAGTTGCATATTGTGTGATTCCATTACATATTATGATTTTTATTGGTGAGTCAGAAAAAGCTAATTTTATGGTACTTAAAATTTCTTCCCATAAAATATTATTAATTTCAGGTGTTTTTGCTATACTAATTGTGCGTAATTTAAGGCTTTTTGCTTTTGAATGGAGTGAATAAATTGATAATTTGATATTCTTTAATGTATCACTTAAATTTTCTTTTAATTCAGATTCTATTGGTAATGCTAAATGGTACTGTAATCCTCTACGAAATTCTTGTGCATGACCTACGCAAAGGTTTTTAAATTGGGGTAACTCGTTACGTTTTAGTAAAATTTTAGAACCATTATCTCGTGGTTCGTTTTTGGTTGAAATAAAATAAGCATAATTGTCCTTACGCATTGTAAGTTGATCTCGACATTCGATTATATTGCGGTTTGTCGTTAATTTTATGGCCGGCAGGTCTTTTTCAGCGGGGGGTGGTTCTGGTGGAGGTCGATTTTCTAAGTCTTCAGATGCTATATTTTCGTTTTGTGAATATAAATCATCATTAAAGTTTTCGTGAATTCTTTCTTCAGTATTTTCTAAATGTTGATTCTTATATTGTAGAGAATTGTCTTCTGTTAAAATATCGGATTCATCAGAAAAAGAATCTAAATCTGTGTTTTCTTTGATCAAAGGATCTTTATTAAATTCATAATCTGAATCAATTGCATTTACATCTTGTTCAAGATTATCATTATCTTTTCCTTTCTGTTTCCTTTTCTGAGGTTTGTTCTTATTTTTTATTACAATTTTTGGTGTATCCTTTCTTGGTCTGCCTCTTTTTCTTCCAGATATAGGCACTGATATAGTTTTATTTTTGATAATTTTTCGTTTTTCTTTTCTATCAGGAGGTTCGTCGTCGCTATCTTCGTCTTTTTCTTCATTTGAGTCTGAAAAATCTTTATATGTTGGCTGGTTATATATTTTGACATTTTGTTTCCTTGCTTGATTTCGAGTCAATATTGTATTTATTTTTGACTCGAGTTTTGCATATTGTCTTTGCTTCAATTTTGATAATATATATGTGATTACCAAATTTTCGGTTTCGTCATCAGAACTTGAATTTTGATTGGAGGATTGATTTTCCTCGAATTTTGAAGAATTTGTGGCTACCGGAGGTTCGGGCTCGCCATCAGAATCGTTAATATATGTTTGTATTGAATAGAAAGGATTTGCATGTTTCGTAGAATTTGTAGATTTTTTAGATTTTGTTTTCGTCTTATAATTTTCTTCTTTATTACTTTCTTTGATGAAATATTTTGAATCATTATTGTTTTTAGATTCAAATGTATTTGTTTTATTTTCAGTTTCTTTAATATTTTCGACAGGATTTCGAGATAATGCATCAGCATTAACATTCGTTTTCCCTGCTTTATATACAACATCGAAATCATATTCGGCTAATTTAAATCTCCATCTTGTTACTCGAGAACAAGGGTCTTTAGAATTTTGGAACCATACTAATGGTTTATGGTCGGTTACTAGAGTGAAACGTCTGCCGTAAAGGTAAGGTCGAAAGTGCTGAACTGAGTATACTATTGCTAGTGCCTCCTTCTCATAGGTGTCAAATTTTCTTTCACTATCGTTAAGTGTACGAGAAGTATAGGCTATCGGTTTATCTTGTCCTATTTTTCCTTGAGAAAGTATACCTCCTATCGCATATCCGGATGCGTCTGTAGTTAATATAAAGGGTTTGGAAAAATCGGGTCGCTGCAGTAAAGGTTCTTCGCATAATTTTTGTTTTAATATATCAAAAGCTACTTGTTGTTTTTCAGTCCAAACAAAAGGTGTATCCTTTTTTAAAAGTTGTGTCAAGGGACTCGCAATTTTAGAGAAATTTTCAATAAATCTTCTGTAATAACCGGCTAAACCTAAAAATTGTTTAATATTCTTCTCATTTTTTGGTCTTGGAAATTCTTGTACAGATTTTATTTTTTTAGGGTCGGGTCTAACTCCGTTTTTGTCTATAATGTGTCCTAAATAAGCTACCTCAGGTCTGAGAAATTCACATTTATCAGGTTGTAAATGTAAGTTACTTTTTCTAAGTCGATTCATAAGTTCATCGAATTTTGCTTCATGTTCTTCTAATGTATCTGCATATAGAACAATATCATCTAAATAAACAAAAAGTTCTGTTCCTTGTAATCCCGTTAATACTATATCCATAAGTCTTTGGAATGTCGCTGGCGCATTTTTTAATCCAAAGGGCATTCTATCAAATTCGTAGTGTCCAAATGGAGTTGAAAAAGCTGTTTTATGTGAATCTTTAGGATCCATGGGGATATGATGGAATCCAGTGGCTAAATCAAAGACTGAAAAATATCGTGCGTTTCCTAATTGATCTAAAATGTCTATTATGTTTGGTAATGGATAGGAGTCTCCGATCGTTTTGTCATTTAATTTCCTGAAATCTAAAACCATTCTCCACTTTCTTTGACCATGTGAATCTAGTTTTTTAGGTACAATAAATACTGGTGTATTATACGGTGATTGAGAAGGTTTAATTATTTTATTCTTTAAAAGTTCATTAACTTGTTTAGTGATTTCTTCTTTGTGTGCTGGTGGAAATCTATATTGTTTTGAGAAAATTGGTCGTTCGTCTACTGTAGGAATTGAATGCATAGCAGCATTAGTTGGTTCTAAAGGTTCATCTGGTATTTGGAATCTATCTGAATATTTAACAATTAATTTTGTTACATGATCGAACTCTTCTTGATTCAAGTGATCTAAACGAAGTAATTCTTTGATTATTTTAATTTTATTTTCTCCTGTGATTTTATAAAATTGAGATATTATTTGTTCTGTGTCACTAGAATTTATAAATTTGTCTATTAATTCTTCAGGGGATTTGTTATGATTCTTGTTCGTAAAAGTGTTAATTTGATTTGTAGTTGATTTAACTAAAGTACTACTCATTGTGATTTCTTCAAAATCTTCTAGCATAACTATAGGAGTTTCTATTTCTATAGGTATAGAAAGTATGTTTGCTACTTTTATATAGGCTTTTCCACCATGATTTTTGACAATAGCATTTCCTGCATATATTCCTTTTTTCAAATTAAGTAAAGGTATAAATCCTTCTTTTTGATTTGTATTTGAAATTCGGATACAAAGAGTTGAAATTGATCTTGCTGGCAAAATTATGGTCTCCGGGTTTCGAAATGGATATTTATTATTTTTTATTTCTAAACATTTTGATATATAATTTATATTGACGTCATTGTCAGTGAAAAATTCGGATCCTAGTACCCCATCTTCTTCTACTGGTACACTATTTGGAATTAAGTTAAAAATTGTGGGATATCCAAAAATATTGAGAGTTATCTGACCCAATGTATAAACTGGTACACTATTTATACCTGTAAGGCGTAAAATTTCATCTTGATTTATTTCCACGTTGTGATCAATTATATTTAGTTTTATTAAATTTCGTCCTGCTCCTGTGTCTATCATCATACGTGCTGGGTTTTTTAGACCATCAGCAGATACCATAATAGAAGGAATTGGGTTGTCTGAGTGTACATTTATTTTTGTATTTATAATATTCTGATTTGAAGTGGGTGCTGTAAAATGTTTTAAATAGCCTCCCTCATTGCACCCTGATCGGGGAGGGGTCTGGAGTTTCCCTGGTTCTGTTTCTCAGCTCTGTTAGGTTGTTGTTGCTTTTTAAGCGATTCGTTGTATGCTCGACGCCGACATTCGTCAATTGTATGACCTATTTTTTTACAGTAATTACAATTTTTATTATTATTTATTTTTGGATAATTCGCTGAAGCATTTTGAAATTCTCTATTTCTATTAAAATTGCTAGTTGTTTGCTGTTGTCATGAACTTGGGTTTGGTGCAGATGATTGAGGTCGCCATTGACCTGGATTCTCCTGACGGGGGGTCCATTGACTCACGTTCGGTTGTGGACCTCTGTTAAAAGGTTGTCGTTGGTTATTTCTGTTGTAAAAATTTTCATTATATGGAGGATTTCTTATAGGCTGCAATTTTCTTCCATAATTGTTTGAATATCCTTGTCTGTTTGAGGTTATTTGGTTCCATTGTCTACAGGTGGGAGCTGTATGTCCTCTTTTTCCACAAATTTGACAAAAAATTTCTTCCTGAGTTATATTTATCCTATTTCTGTCTCGTTTTTCTGATGGTCCTATTAAATTATCTTCTTTTTGCCTATATGATGTACGTGCGGATCGTAGTGCTGCTGTTGCTGAGATTTTTCTTTCTATTTCTAGAGCGTTGTTTACCGTATCTTTAAAATTATGTACACCTTGTAATCTGGATTCAATTTCGGTTTTTAATCCTCGTAAAAAGCAATCCCGAATGTCGCTGTCAAGGGCTGCTTGAAAGTTTGCGTCTATTCTATCATTATTATTTGCTTTATGGGCATCTAATATTTTTTCTCCGAGTTCCCTAACACGAGTTGCGTAGGAAATTACTTTCTCACTATCCCATTGATAAACGTTACCTAATTCACCTTGTAATTGATATACTGATTTATTTAAGGAATAAACGCGTTTAAGACTATCTATAATATCTTCTACACTTCTGTATTGTCCTCCACTGACACATTTTCTTGCTTCTCCTTTGACCTTTGTTTTGATTAATTTAGTTAAGTTTGATTCTGTCCCTGCAGGAAGCATATCTTTTGCTTCTCTACATCCTTCTATAAATTGATCCAGAGATATATTATCTCCTGTAAATATTGGTACAACTTCTAATGCATCTCGTAATGATACTACTTGATTATGAGCAACAATTATAATTTGTGGGTTATTGGTAGTCATTTTATTTGAAATAGGCGAATATTCTTCTTTATATTGTTTAATTAGAGGTTCTAATAATTGTGGATCGTTAGAAATTGATTTTTCGGGATCTTCTGCTAATTTTTCTGGAGATTTGTAATTTAATTCACGGTCTGAGTCTTCTGAGGATTCAGATAAATGTAATTGTTCTTTATAATTTGAAGTATTTGTTGGGATCAAAGTGCGGTCAAATTTGTCGACTATAGTAGAATTTCCGGTTAAATTTGATGTATCAAAAATACTTTTATCGAATAATATTGAATCTGTTAAAGCTGATCGGTCTTTTGGAGGTATACTAGAACTAATTATAATACTAGTATCTTGATTAGTATTTCCTGATAACTCTAATTTTTGGGACGTAGAGGCACTAGTATTTGAAGGAGTATTGGGAGTTTTCAAATCTTGGTTTTCAGCTGCTTTTTTCTTAATTTCAAAAGCTTTTTTCCTATTGTCTTCTATAATTTCAGCAAGTTTTGGATTGTTTTTAGCCTGACTATGAGTAATACTTTTTGTTATTAAATTATCTTTCTTATTTTCCACAGACATTTGGATTCAAGATCATGACGATGAAAAATATGAATTTTTGAATTTAATCGATTTAGGTTTAACGATTTTTCATTTAAAAAACAAATTCTTAGATAAAAAGTATATAATTTTTTGTATATTTGATGAATTTTAATTCAATAATTTAATGAAGAAGAATAAACATTTAAAGAAGAAACAACAGAAATTTAATTTTTATGAATTTTATGAAATTTGTGTAAAATTGTATACAAATTTATGATATATGTATCCAGAGCATCAAATTTGTGCAAAAGAATGTTTTAACCTGCCTTAAACAATCCAAATCTTATATTCTATACGGTGAGAAATTGTTTATATTTTATTATTATTATATTTTATATCATAATAAAAATATTTAAGCTGCGCAATATTTTGAAATTATAAAATAGGAAAAATTTTTTTAAAAATTTTTCGAAATGAAGAAAAATCAATTAAAATATAATTTTAGGCATAGTTTAAATAAAACAGAATAGCTTATAATTCTCAAATGCGGAGGCAAAATATTTCTCAATATTGAATTAAATCTCGTACGCACTGTTTTGTATTAAAAAAAAAAATATATTTTATAGAGGCACCTATTAAAATTATATTCAGATATTAAAAACTTGAATACAGGCAATTTGAATTTGAATAATTATTATTAGACTATATAATAATTTTTGATAATATTTTTATGTATAATTTATTTATTTAAAGTTGTAAAATAAAATATATTTGATTTTCTTGTATTCAATTTTTTAAGAAAATTAAAACTGCTACCAACTTGTCGACTTGTTCAATGGTTATTGAGAAAAAATAATTTTAATTATCAGAAAAATTTAACTCAAACTGAAATTATTTTAAAGAAATTTCAGGAGATTTTTGTAAAAAATATGAAAACTATTCAAAAAAAAATTTGCATAAAATTCATAAGGCTTGATGTTTGCCTTCCCAGCCGATGCACCAGAATAATTAGCTGTGTGACGTCCTAAGTTTTAAATTAATATAGATATTTCCTACCTAAAGTCTAGAGCTAATTACCCTAACTATGTTCCTCTGTTTATTGTTAAAATTAAAAATTAACCGGGTAGAGGACAAGCCAAATGAATCAAATTACAAACTTTGTTAATAATAATTTATTATAAAAATACAAATTTTATTTTAACCCAAGCGACTTTTTAGTTGTTGGTTGCAGGCTGTTTTTCTTTGATTGGTCGAGTCCGATTGGTCCAACCCTAAAGAAAAACACACCGTGAGTCTAAAGGGCTCAAAAGAAAAGAGAACTTTAATAAAAACAAGTTATTTGACTTACCGGTTGTTATTGATGAGGTGGCCTCTCGAAATTGATAATCCTTTAGGTTCTGTTGATCCTTTTGGGAATCGGGTACCTCCCCTAATTACCCTTGTTGATCAACAGTGGCAGGTTAATTCTTTGTTTAATTGGTATCCTAGTTTTGATGCCTCAATGACAATGGCACTAAATTCAATGTTATGAAATTCACTCCGTTGTTAATAGATTGGTTTCCCGAACACGTGGAAATTATGGCCACTGAGATTTATTACGGTACGGCAATGAAAAACCGGTTCTAATGATGCTGCTCGATCTTATGCTCCCTTAGACTCGCTTCGACTCAGACTCCGACGCGCTTAGACTTGTGTTTAGGCCTTGCAGCCTGGCTTATATTGTCGTCTGTAGTCTCAACTCGTAGGTAGAAAGCATGGGAATTTGAGTTCCATGGTTTCAATAGCTTTTTCGAAGTCCATTAGAATCTTAGGTGTCAGTGTGATGAGTTGAGACTATGGGCCAGTTTGCTGGTGTGCTGCGTTGGTGAGCTTAGGGACTCACACCGATTTTCCAAGTCCGTGTGGATCATGCTTTCGTGGTGTGGGTGTACTCACATCTTCTCAAGGGCTGTGTAAACCCGTACCATCAGGTTTTTAGGTAGATTTAGTCGCAAGGGTCAATGACATTATTTGTATACATAGGTAAGTAATAGAGTAACTATAATACAATTGTTGTACATAGATGGTGATTATGATTTGTTTATAATTCTATTAATCTTTATATTTAAACATTGCTTTTGTTTATAAAATAACATAATAGTAATAGTTATTAAAAGAACGTATTTTATAATTAATTGCTGATTGTTGATTAACATCAAATAAGAATATTAACAACAATGATAATTATTATAAACATTTTGAAGTAACATTATTATAATATTTGTTGCAAATTTTAGTAACAACATGAAATAATTATAATGAAAGTGATTGATATTTATTGCAAATCAAGAAATTGGAGTAACATTGTTATTATTTAATATTTGTTGCATTTTGACCATTAATGTTAATAACATTATTAAATATTAATAATAATAGTGATTAATAATAATTTTAAATATAAAGGTTGAAATAATATTGTTGTTATATAACATTTGTTGTATTTCGTTAATTGTTATTATTAACAATAGTAATAATAATAGTTAATAATAATAAAAGGTAATATTTGTTTTAATTGGTATTTTATCAATAGAATCAATTGTTTATTGATATTTTAGTTAATAGTAATAGTGAAATTATTTATAAAAACAATTACATGTATCTAGCAACAATATTTATAGCAACAATAAAACGTGTTATATGATATAATAGCATAATAGTTTTATATGATTATAATATATAATATAACTGTCATGGATACGTGACACAGGTTCAGAAGCAAATATTATCAAAAACCATTTATTACCTAGTGAAATAGATATGGATAATTTTAAAACTGTTTTTCTTAAAGGGGTAGGTGATAAATTAAATCGCACTATGGGAACAATAAAACTTGCAGTATACGGACATACATCCACATTTCATGTAGTATCTGATGATTTCGATATTCCATGTGAAGGAATTTTGGGTGCCACATATCTAACGGAAACTAATGCAGTTATTGACTACGAAAGCGAATCAATAGAAACGAAAGATAAAATCTCTAAATTTACATTGGGAAACGAATTTTTACAAAATAAAAATCGACAATTTGCTATAGAAGAAAAGAAAAACTGTACCAGAAGAAATAAAAAGGTCAGATTCATCATGGAGCCTGGATGCAATTGCGTCATCAAGTCATTCAATCTTACCTCAAGAGTACGAACAAGAAACCCCTATAAACGACTCTGAAGAATTAGATAGCCCCATCTATCCAGAACATGAGGAACTTACATGGTGCACAAAAGATAAATTTCAGAGAACTTTACTTGAAATTTCATCTGAACTTAATCTAGATTCTTACTCCGAATTGGAAATTTATGAAACTTATGAAACTTTTCAAAGAAATTTCTCCGAAGAGGAAATTTATGGAAACTTCTCCATAGAAAACAAAGATGCAGTCTCAAAAGAGGATTTACTAATTGACAAGTTGAGATTAAATGATTTAAATGAAAATGAGAGGAATTAGATAATTAAATTTGTAACTTCTAACAAAGATCGTTTTTTTGGAGAAGCACAGAACCTAGAAGCAGCAAGTACAGTCATGCACCGAATTCCAACCATAGATGATATTCCAATCAATCTTAAACAATATAAATTTCCAATTTCACTAAGGAAAGAAGTAGAAAGGCAAGTTCAGGAAATGTTAGACTCTGGAATAATAAAACCATCAAGTTCACCGTACAATTAACCTCTATGGATTGTACCCAAAAAAAATGGACTCTTCAGGAAAACAAAAATGGCGACTTGTTTCAGATTTTCGCCAATTAAATGACAAAACCACCAGTGACGGATACCCTTTACTAGATGTTACGCAAATTATCGAGCAAGTAGGAGGACATAAATATTATACAACCCTTGATTTATCAAAAGGATTCCAACAAATTTTAATGGATCCACGAGATGCACATAAAACTGCATTTAGCACTCCCCATGGTCATTATGAGTATGTAAGAATGACTTTTCGATTAAAAAATGCCCCTCCTACTTTTCAAAGATTCATAGATGAAACATTTAAAAATCTCCAAGGAAAAATTCTATTCACAGTCATCGATGACATAGTAGTGTTCGCCGATTCTTTAGAAGAGCATGAGGGAAAATGAAATTAATTATGGATAGATTACGGAAATCTAATATTCAACTAAGTCCCGATAAATGCGAATTTTTACGAGACAAAGTATGTTACTTAGGACACATGTTGACTAAAAGGAGTTACCCAGACCCAAGAAAATTAGAAGCAGTTAGAGAATTTCCAAAACCTGAAAATGTCAAAAATATACGCCAATTTTTGGGCTTGGCTGGATTTTATCGTCGTTTTATCAAGAACTTCGCTCCAATTGCAAAACCACTGAGAAAATTGCTTCAAAAAGATATCGTATTTAAATTGACAGAAAAAGAAGAACAGGCTTTTTCTACACTTTTTTTTTTTTTTTTTTTTTTTTTGGTGAGGAGGAAAAATGGCGAAATCTTTTATAGACGTTGTACAGGACTCTCCTAGGACGGGGCTAGGCATACCTCTTAAAACCAGAAAACCCCCTCTCTCGAACCAATACACCGCCCGCGGAACCGCCTTTCGGCTTTAAACTTCACGGGCGGTTGGTTCCAGCTTAAAATCGCGTACGACTCTTCCGTCATCCATTCGCCCGGGACTCCCATCCGCGGTCGCACGCCCGTTAGGCAGACTGACTAGCCGCGCCAGTCAGGGGAGGAATAAAGCAATTCCTCCCCCGGACGACGCGGACGGCCAAGTCCGTCCAAGACGCAGGACCGCGGGTGCAGGCCCCGATGCGATTTCTACTGGCCCCCGTTGCTGCCGCGCTCTACACGCCCATCGAGCTCCCTCGTCTTCATCACCACGGTGACGAATGACTCGATAAGTGTCCATTTTTGTTCAGACTGGAGCATGAGAAAGACCATCGTGTCAGGTGTGAGTTGGACGCCCACTTCCCGACCGACAGCCTCTCTTGCCACGCCCCACCTGGCACAGAAGAAGAGTGTGTGCTCTGCATTGTCCACAAGGGATCCGCAGTAGCAACACGACTCGTCGTCTCTTTTCTTAAAGCGCTTCAGGTACGCATTAAAGCAGCCATGGCCTGAAAGCGCTTGCGCCAGGTAAAAGCCGACTTGACCGTGCTTTCTATCCAGCCAGGTGGTGAGCTCCGGGATTAGACGGTGTGCCCATCTCCCGGATTGGTCACCATGCCATCTCGTCTGCCATTTCTCGACGAGTCTGCGCCTTCCATCCTTGCGGATGGCCTCCTTCGCGCGAGCGATTTCCTGCAGATTGGTTAAGCAGGTAAGCTCCTTGCGAAGCTGAAAGGTCTCCTGCCTTTCCTCCGCCAATAAATCTATTGGCGGGACGCTCGCCAGGACCAGCACAGCACTCGTCGACACAGTTCGGTATGCTGAGACAATTCTCATCACCACACCTCTCTGTGCCGAGAACAGCTTCTTCAGGATAGCATGGTTGTTAAGGGCACTTGTCCAGATCGGAGCTGCATAAAGCAGCTTCGAATTTACCACGCTCGCCACCAGCCTTCTCTTAGCTTCCCTGGGTCCACCAATGTTGGGCATGAGCCGAGTCAGGGCGGCACCACATTGGATGGCTTTGGCAGTCGCGATCTGCAGGTGTTCGCCGAAGCTAAGCCTTCGTTCCAACTGCACTCCCAGGTACTTAATGCTCTTTTTCCACTCTATTTCATGTTCCCCGATAGCGATCTTCGGATATTGGAAGGATCTCCTGTCTGTGACCAGCAAATCCTCGGTCTTCTCAGGGGCCATTTTCAGGCCTCTGCTATCTAACCAACGCTTTGCCCGCCACAGAGTATCATTGATCCTCAGCTCCAGAATTCCGACGTCGTCAGCAGCGCACACGACAAGTGCGTCATCCGCGAAGCCGATGATGCTCGTTCCAGCAGGCAGGTCCATGCGCAGGAAATCGTCGTACATGACGTTCCAAACGAGTGGACCCACCCGCGACCCTTGAGGGGCGCCACATGTCATCTCCTCCTTGAGACACCATTTGTCGCCCTCATATATCACCCACCTGTCGCTGAAATAGTCATCTATCATTCGCAACAGGTAGTCTGGAACCTTTTTCCGCACCATCGCCTCGATGCAGATGTTCCATCTCGCGGTATTGAACGCATTGCCTATGTCAATGCCGATCAACGCGCAGAATCCCTTACGCTTACCAGTTCCTCTTCTTGCTTTAGTGGCGATGTCCACCACTGCCTGGATGGCGTCAACTGTGGACCTGCCTTTCCGAAAGCCAAACTGGTTTTCCGAGAGACCATTCTCGCGGACCATGTGACCCTGTAGTCTTTGTAGGATCATTTCCTCCAGAAGTTTCCCCATCGTATCCAATAGACATATTGGTCTATACGATGAGGCATCCCCTAGAGGCTTGTTGCCCTTCCTCAGCAGGACTAACCTCTGCTTCTTCCAGTCTCCGAAGAACCTCCCCTCCCGAAGACAGGAGTTAAAGACGTCTAGGAGGATCTCCGGGTATACCCCGATCACCTCTTTGAGGATCTCGTTCGGTAACCCATCGATCCCCGGCGCTGTGTTTGCCTTGAGCCTTCCACCCGCTTTCTTTAGTTCTTCGAGAGTGAAGAGTTCTTCGCACCGGTCCACGCAGGAGCTTCGGTCCTGTCTTTGGAACGGCTCTACATGCGGAAACAAGCTTCGCACGATGTACTTGACCTGATCGGGATTATCCAGGCCCGGGGTCTTTCTTCTAGTCACCAATCTCTTGGTGACTATTCTGAAGGCGAGACCCCATGGGTCCTTCTCGACCTCACCAATCAAGTCTTTCCAGCACTGAAGTCGGCTTTTCTTTATGCCTTGCCTCAGAGCTGATTTTGCTTTTTTCCATGCCTCGTGCAGTAGAGAATCACCCTTTGAGCGGGTGAATCTCCGCCGCGCTGCGAGGCATTCCCGACGCAGGACAGATAACTGGTCGTTCCACCAGTACGTTGAGTCCCCGGTGCTTTTTCTACACTAAAAGAACACCTTTGCAACCCTCCAATTTTGCAGTACCCTAATTTTTCAAAACCGTTTAATACGACTACTGACGCATCTGGATATGCTATCGGTGGAATTCTTTCTCAGGGAGAAATAGGAAAATACCTCCCTATGGCATATACCTCAAGAGTTTTACGTGGTCCTGAACTTTCTTATGAGGTCTATGAAAAAGAAGCTCTGGCGATGATTCACGCAGTGAAAATCTTTCGTTCGTATATCTATGAAAAGAAAATTAAAATAATTACGGATCATTAACCTTTAGTATGGTTCAAAACAGCCGAATTGAATACTAGAGTACAAAAATGGCGTTTCAAACTCTCTGAATTCGATTATGAAGTTATTTATAAACCTGGGAAATTAAACCTTAACGCGGATGCACTTTCAAGAAACCCTACAGAGCAAGTGCCAACGCAATCGTGCAACGTTATCACAAGGAACCAGAAGAAAAAGGAAGAAGCAAATGATATATCAACTGATGAAAAACATAAGTCAAAAAGAATAATAGGAAAACCAACCACTAATTATGCGGAACGTGAGTCAAGTTACTCAACTAACCCAAAGGCGAAAACAGCGTTACCGCCAGACAAAATTTCTTTAAACTCAGTATCATCCAAATTAGTAGATGATATTGAAGACACAGTCAAAATGACTGAATCAAACTTCGAGGAACAAGCCCTCATTCAACAAAAAGAAAATTCAAAGTTCAGTAGCACATCAAGCTACGACTCTTCAAATTCTAATCAAGAAACTTGGGAATTCGACCCTAACCTGAAATGTCAAATTATTGAAACTAAAGAAATGATACAGTTTCGAAAGGACAATTTAATTTACTTTGTCACAAGTACCGGAAATCCCTGTGATAAAGGTGCAAATGATTTAATCGAATTTAACAAAATCGAAACAAATCACACATTAAAGGAAATAAGTGCTACCCATACAAAGAAAGGGAGCAAAACAAACCATTTCGCTCTTTGTATAAGAGGCAAAAGACGAGAATCTATTTCAAATATTAGTGAAAACTTGTATATAGTATTAAAGCAGTTAAGAAATTTAATAGATAAACTTAATGTAAAGATAGTAAGTGTAGCACGAAGTGAACATGTAAAGAATTTACCATGTTCCTAAGTGTTGTTAGCTTTTAAAACAGTATTTAAGAATGTAAATATTAAAATTCTTATTTGTAAGGGAACCTTGAAATTTGTTCCAATAGATAAACGAAACGAAATATTTGAAGAATTACACTGTTCACCAATTGGAGGTCATAGAGGAGTCTCCAAAACATACAATAGAATAAAACAAAACTACTACTGGGAGAATCTGAAGGAAGATATTCAGCGAAGGATCAAGCAATGTTTAAATTGTCAATTAAAAAAATTAGTACGATTAAAAACAAAAGTGCCAATGGTGATTACAGATACACCAGGAACAGTGTTCGATAAAATAGCCCTAAATGTGGTAGGACCCTTATCCAAAACCAAAAATGGATTCGAATACATGCTCACAATGCAGGATCAACTTTCTAAATGTTGTCTAGCAGTCCCATTAAAAGATACTCTCGCCACTACAATAGCTGATGTTTTTGTAAAGAAATTTATTTGTTTATTCGGAGCCCCTAGGATTGTACTCACCGATCAGGGTCAAAATTTTCTAAGCAAACTTATGCAACGAATTTCAAAAAGATTCAAAATTAAAAAAATTCGAAATACCGCTTTTTATCCTCAGTCTAATGGCTCATTGGAAAGGTAGCACCATACTTTAGGTAAATTTTTAAAACAGTATACTAATACTTCTTTTATTTTCAGATGTTTTGGTTATTACTTTGTGTAATAATAATTAATGCAAATGTTTTTATTGGATACGATTGTGGGTCCCGAAACTTAAACGTTACAACGCTTTCACTATTAGAAGTAGGAGAATGTGAACTGCCAGAAAGAAATGTCGATGTATCCGAGAAATATGTACAGCTCCTGCAAATCAACGAGTATAGTGAAATGAAAATAATCCAATGTAAGTTTGAAACTCATAGAACAGTGTACTATTGTGGGATGCACTCACATGTTTCCATTGTTCTAAACGGAGGAAATGAATATATAAACGACGTTAGTAGAAGAGCATGAGAAGATGTACACAAAACGGGAATATTAAAGGTTACCGAATCACACATTGTACGCGATATTAAAATTAATCAAGCTATAACCCACAGTTTAATGTTTGCAGGATATATTAATTCTGAAGGAAAATGTAATGTAGTAGGTTATTCAGATCTGTTTGGTACATGAGAAAATGTAGTAGTGCAAGGTACAATAAAAATATCTCTAAGTGAACAGACTGCAGAAATAAAATAAAATTCAAATACTATTCATTTGCGTTCTGGAACTATTTGTTCACTTTCTGATGGTTATTGCATTGATCAGGAGGGAGGTTATACCTTTTGGAATACAGTACCCCTTGACAATTGTAAATTTCAACAATTAAAAAATATTTCAAGGACTCTAACAGTCGAATCCCCAAAACACAAAAAACACAACCAAATTTGGACAAAAGCACCACACCTCAACATAAAACAAATCGTGAGAAAAACAAACAAAAAAGGAGGAAAGAAAAAAGAAGGCAACCTTCCAAAACCCCTTCCTTCTTTTTCTTTCTTTCGTCCTCTTTTGTTTTTATTACCCACCACCATTTAGGGGAGAAGCGGCGAAATTGGCGCACCTAATAGAAAGTGCGAGTTTAAAAAGAAAGTATATGACTAAAAATTATGAAAAAGTATTTATTTAATTGCTCGATATCTTTTCTATACTTTCCGATGGATAAAGATTGCATTGAAAATTATTAAAGCAGGTTTTTAATCAGATTTCCGAAGGACTGCACATGCGTCAATTTATCCGCCATGTCGGGTAAATTGACGCACTAATATTATAATATTTTCTTGCCACGTATTAGTTATATTTTCATAGATTTAGAATTACATTTCAGTAGCAAAGGTTGATGAAAAGAGGTAGTTATAATTTGAAACTAAATTTGAGATAGTATATCAAGATATGTGAAGTTTTTTATACCTTTATTCACATATACCAGCCAAAGTTAAAATATATTTTATATTTGTACAATAAAATACTGGCAATTGTGGATATTTAAGTGAATATTCAAATTGAAATCATTTTTATAGAGAATTATTTGAATTTGTAATCAGAAGTATATACAATTATTAACTTTAGAAGACTTATAAATAATAGAAACAATCAATCAAAAATACAAATTTTTTATTTACATTGCTTTCACATCTTAAAATCGAGAAAACTTTCAAAACACTGTCAGACTGCAAATTAATTATTAAAAATCGCTTTTAAAATGCCTTAATACCTCAAACTTAAAAAAAAATTTAACCACTGATTGTTCAAACGAATATAACCTTACAAAGTCATTACATCAGTTTTCCGAACCACATTACCTCCCATGTCATAAAAAATCTTAAGAAAAAGATTAGAAGAAAAGTCCAGCAACATTCAAATGTATATATCTATATATTAATAATTGTGTTCTTACTATCTTCTTTATATTTTCAATCATAAACATCCGAGCACTTGACTTCAGTCACCGGTTTCTAGAAACACAACACGTGTGCCAACTTCGCCTCTGATTTGAATCTCGTATGCGCCAATTTTGCCGCAAGTGTATTGTTCATTAATTAAATACTTTTTACGTAAAATGCTTATTTTTTCATACAAATATTCTATCCTAATCGTAAGATTAAATATCAAAGATTATAAAATCGTTGCATTAATCTAATTCACCTTGAATTACTATTATTTAACGATTTAACTCAATGGCTTCGAACATAACCATTATGCCAAAAAACGATTAATCGCAATAAAACTGTATTAAGCAATTAGATTTTTATAATGTTTTCTATCAAATACATATCATACAAGAATGCACACGATAGAACTATTTTTATTTTTTGTTATGTTATCATTTTCTGAAAAATAGGGTGCGCCAATTTAGACGACGCGACAATTTCGCCGCTTCTCCCCTACATAAATAAAACTTAAATTATCACAGACTTTATGAAGGACTAGCAAATAAAGTCATAGATCACGATTTTGAAAACAAAAAAATCATGTACTTCCCAGTAAGAAGGCTTGAATTGAATAGAATTTAAAATTGTACAGTTTAACGTGAAAGTAGTGATTTTTTTTATTTTACTTAATACCTGATTTTTCCTTGAAGTCTAATTCACATAGCGGGAATAGGTTTTTTTGTAAGTCTTAATTCTGTTCTCTTCACAAAACGTACTATCATTTTTGTTAAATTCCATAAAGTAGAATATATTTTTATTTTGTTTAATTCGTTCTAGTTCCAACAAAGATTATCTATATTATATTGTTTTGTATTCCGTTAAGAGGAATACGTTATAGGTTTATTTAATTCATTCCAGTTCTTGAAATCAATTAGTGTATGAAACTGCTTTTGATTCTTTTTTTCTGGAATATAAATTTGAAACATTTAATTTGAACGAATTCTACGTTATATTAAGAAGAGATTGTGTACTTTTAATTCCAATATTTGAAATTTGTTTCGTAGGTATTTTATTCTTATGAATTCTAGGTACAAAATGAAATGAACCTTATACATTTTAGAAAGTTATAAATAAATATATAAACAATTGAATATCTTTTAAACGTCAACTTGATAAGAAAGTGTTGGTTAAATAACAGTGAAAATATAAGTTATTACAGAGGTTTAATAAAGAAACGTGTTCACAGTAGTTTTATCTTTCACTCTCTCATCCTTTATTTCCAGTCACCAAAAAATTGAAATTATTATTCAAATATTTGGTTGCGTAACAAACAATTTATTTTAATTCCACAAAGTAGAATAAAATTGCTATTATTTTCTTCGCATTCTCGTATTTTTTGATTCCCTTTAATTCACTTCCTTTTCTTTTCCTATGTTAATTAACATGAATTGGATTATGCTTTTTTTCTTTTACCACTAACAGAATAAGACACAAAGAAAAAATCAAGTATTAAATGGAATTAATTTTTTTAATCCTATTCAATTCAAGCCTTCTTACTGGGTCTCTTTCCACCCAAGATATGACGTTCGCCCTGACAGCAAAAAGCAAGGAAACCGTTTGTGGTTACGTAGTTATTAAAACCGTACATCCTAAATTGTTAATATTTGAAACAACTAAAGGTGAAAGCTTCGCAAATTATAAAAAAATCTCTGTAACCAATTTAGATATTTTTGCATATGTTAACTCCAAATTTGTAAAGGGTTTCCCAATAGGGGTGATATGATTTTGAATGTCCCTATCGGGCTCATTTGAACTGAAATTTTTGACGTCTGCTGTCAGTTGTCATCAGTAAGGTTTGCCATTTAATCATGAGTAGTTTCACGCTTCCACAACGTTTGGAAATTGTCCAATTATTTTATCAAAATTCGAGAAGTTTTGTCGGTGTTCAAAGAGCATATCGTGCAAAATATGGTCGTCATTCTGCTCCATCCGCGCTCTCAATTCGTCGAATAATCGATAAGTTGGAGAGTGAATTTACTCTATTGGATACTAAGCCTAAAAATCGTATGCGCACCGCACGTTCTACACAGAATATAGCCGCCGTACAGGCCAGTATCGAGGAAAACCGTGAATTGTCCGTGCCACGCCGATCTCAGGAATTGGGCCTGTCCAGGATGACTACCTGGCGTATTTTGCGATTGGATCTTGGCCTGCATCCCTATAAGATGATTCTGGCCCAAGAACTGAAGCCTAATGACCATCGTTTGCGTCGGGAGTTCGCGGATTGGGCTCTGGAATCAATTGAAAATGATCCCAATTTTCATCAAAAAATCATCTTTTCTGATGAGGCGCATTTTTGGCTCAAGTCTCGGGGGACATTTGGCCGATATATTGTTTAAATCATAAATGGCATAGAATATCCAATATAATAAAAAAGATTTCGATCAATTCCGAATGAATATTCAGTGTTTTTTTTCAATTTCAAAACATATCACCCTTATTGGGAAACACTTTAGTAATAATATTTTTGCAAGAAATTTTCCAAGTAACAATTTTTTAAGAAATAAAAATTATAATTTGAATATTAACAAAAATCATTTTTTACAAAATGGAAATAACAATTACAGAAATAACAATAATAATTTTTTACAACAATAAAAATAATTTTCCTAGATATTTGTACAATAATAATAACAATGCTAATAATAATAATAGACAATTGAATCCATTTTTCATCACCCGTCACGATGCGATAAAGAAAACCCTTTCTTTTTTGCGGCTGAAGCAGTTGTTCACAGGCGAAAAACGACGCTCAACGTCCTTTGCCTTCAAATCATAAGGAACAGCATATTGGTGACGGTGATAGTAAAACTTTTAAAGGTATTTCCGAATGTACGATTTACGATGTACGATGGGATATTCATGCAAGCATCTTTTGCAATCAACGCTAGTTTGTGACAAATGCATTGAGTGAAAAAAATTTACAAATTTTCTTTGAGAATCAAAGATATAAAAGACTTGATATTTCCTACCATGACTTTTACTCTTTGAACAACTTCGATTAAACGTGATTCCTCGCATGGCGCCAAAAAGTTCCTATCTACAGCAGAAACTTTCATTGCACTTGCGCACATTTTTTGAAGAATTGCAGGGTTTGTTTCTTGTAAAAATTTCAAGAATTTGGGCATCGTTTGATACGGCGTGTTGGTATCGCACCCTAACTGAATGAATTCAACCTCGCGAGTTTTAAAAAGTGTATCAAACGAATTTTCAGACTCATAAATGACTTCCACCGATAAGTTATCAAGCCTGTTTCTTTGCATTTTTTCACGTGATTAGGCAGTTTATCTTGACGAAGAACATTATCGACAACATATGCGCAAGACAATTCAACTTGACACAAAGTGCAACGAAACTTGGTTTCGTCTTCGGGCACCGCTTGCAACCAAGAGTCAAACCAGATATCTTGCAACCACTTAAGTAAAAATTTTTTGGATTTGTTATCTTTACCTCCGTAATTAAGGATCAAAGATGCGCTTAAATCCAAAAATTGGTCAACCAACCCCTTTCGAAATTTCCGCCGTATTGGAAAAAGGGGTGACTTTTGTTTTTTGAATAATTTCCGTGAATATTGATTTTACAAAAAAATGTTACGATAGTCAATTTGTAAGGAATGAAGATTCCCAAAAATTATGTATTATGATATTTTTTCATATTTGCATTATTGTGCATGTTATTAACAAATTTCATCGAAAATAGCAGTTTTTTGCATTTTTTCCAAGTTTAATTTTTGCCAATGTAGCAACGCTTTACATAAAAAATGTTGAGGGTACAATACACAATATTTTTCGTTTAATGCTTTTTTTCATAATATTTGTTCTTTAGCTTATGTAGAGCCTGAAATTGACGGAATGCCGAAAACTTTAGAAAAAATCATCCACGACTTCGTGATACACAGGCAAAGAGTTAAAAAACAGGTATATTTTTTATCTGACAAACTTCTAGTAGTTTTACTGTATCGTTGCTTCCGCTGAACCAATTTTCTTTCTCCATTTCTTATTGAAAATTATAAATTTTTTTTTTTGTAAATTGCAAGGGACTGGCTTTACGTTATTCACGGTAAGCAGAGAAGAATAGAGAGAAATTAATATTTTCGGATTTAAATGGAAAAGTGAGGATTATTTAATTTTTTTGAATGTGCTAATTTTATATCGGGAAAAGTTCAATACTCAGTAAACTCAAAATTCCCCTGTTTCCTCGCCAGACAATGACCCCAGAACCGCGATAGCATTACTTCAGGGTCATTGTCTGTGAGCGTAAAAGCGAGACTCGGCGTCCTCATGACCCGTCTACGTTGTTGACCTTATTTGGCGTTGGGTTGGCGCTTCACAGCGTTTGTTTGTGTCAACATTCCTTTGCATCCTATTTACTTTGTCGATAATGATGTTTCTCTACACTTTTCCTCCTTCTTTTTAGTCTTGAGTATTTCTTCCATAAATTGTGATATGCTGCGCCATGTTAATTGGTTGTGTAACAGTAGTTCATCAATGTTGTCTGGAGTAGTCGTAACGCCGATCTCTGTGTCTAGCCGGTATTTTGAATTTGCCCATCTGCTACACTCGAAGAAGATGTGTTGCACATCGTCTTGGAGGTTAGAGCAATAGTCACAGTTCTGCTACTAATAGATGAATTGGAATGGTTCCAGAGACTACCATTATTATAGCGCTGGACACAGTTCTGTATGAACTTGCCACTCTGAGGGTTCATCTTCTTTGTACAGCTACTACGTGAATATCCTACTCCTAGGTATTTCAGCGCGACCACATCCACTATTTGATGGCCTGAGATTTCGGCGCTACAGATCCTTGCGTTACGCCTGCTATCACCTTGGAATAGCAAATTCCTTCTGCGATAGCATACTGCAACTGCCTATTGCTGAGGTAGTCCTGTACGATACGCCTGATGTAATCTGGTACTTTAAAATTCTGCTTTAGTGCTTCATGCATATCAGTCCATCTGACTGAATTGAAAGCGTTATTAGCGTCGTAGGTGAGCATTACACAGGCTTTCCTCGACCAGTGGTTGCCCTGCCATGCTTTCCTGAGCTCTTGCAACACGTTCTAAATTGCTCCCACGGTCGATCTGCCTTCGCGGAAGCCGTGTTGGTTTTCGGCTAAGCTGTTCGCTGCTTGAATGATCGTTCTTAGTCTAGAGCGTATAAACTCTTCGAAAAGCTTGCCCGTTATATCCAGCATACAGAGTGGCATGTACGACTAAGAGGTATAGGGTTTAGTGTTTCCCTTGTCCAGCAGCACAAGTCTCTGTATTTTCTATTGTGAATAGAAAATTCCTGCCTTGGGGCAGGATTTGTACATATTCAGAAGGAGGTGTGGATGTTCCTTGGCTATCGTCTTAATAACCTCCGTTGGCATACCATCTGGACCCAGGGCTTTGCCATTGGCCAGGGTATTTGCTATTTTTTGGAGTTCCTCGACGGTGTTTAGGGAAATTTCCTTCTGCGAGGTTTGGATCGAATAGGTGTTTTCTGGATGATTGAGAAAAAGATCATTCACCACTTTATTTATTATTGTGTGGTCCATTTTCCCCACTAGGCTCCTTTTGTGTAATTTACCTGTTACAATCTGATATCTAAGACCCCACGTGTCTCTGTTAATATCAGCGTGAACTTCAGCACATTTTCGTCGTTTGTTGGCTTCGATACCTAAGTGTAGCTCCTGTTTAGCGTGTCAGTATGCTCTGTTAGAGGGAGAATCACCAGTGTTCACTTTTCTTCGTTCCCTAAGGGGTCTTTTTCTGAGTCTTAGGTAGTTCCTTCCTAAGGTTGGCTATTTGATCAGACCACCAATATAGCAGGTTTCTTCTCTTTTTTTTGACCCCTGGGCATTGATGCACCACAGCCTTCAATCAAAAGCTGCATCGATTTTTGGCTAGTTGTTCTGCGGCATTTTTCGAGAAATCCATGTCGTCTGGTTTTACGCTCATCAATCCGCCTTTTTGTTAGATTAGTTTATTGAGTTTCTCAGATATAAATCTTTTGGGGTTCCACCCCTTCGTCTTACCACTGGTTCTCCTGTCCGAATTTATTTCGGCCTTTTCCTCTGTTCGGAAGGCGATAAATTGGTGGTCGTTAGCTGTGAGGTCTTTGAGGACTTGCCATTTCCTTGTCACTTTGGAAATCCCATTTGTGGCTAGAGTAATGTCCTGGATCGTCTCTCGGTACCCTCTCCTTCTAAAGGCCGTGGTGCAGCCTGTGTTCAGCACTGTGAGGTCCAGCAATAGTAGTAGTAGTAGTAGTAGTAGTATTGTAGTTTTTTACATTCTCATCATGGATGAGAAGGTATTGGTTTTATGTGAAAAATGACTTTCGAAATTTTCATCAAATCTTTACGTTTTGAGACCCCCTGAGTCAGAAAAAATGGTTTTTACGAAAGTGTCTGTCTGTCTGTATGTAGTAGGTCGTGTGCGGCATAACTCTCGATAGAATTATCAGATTGAATTGAGCTTTGGTACACTTTATCGGAGCCGAAAAAGTAAGGACAAGTTCGTTAACCAGCCACATCCAATCAAAATTGAGGGATGGAGCACTACTTTTGTGTTTTTGAAAATAATTTTTTGAAAAAATCAAAAATTCCAATCCTGGTTTTTGATAGTGTTCATAAATCTCTACAAATTATCCTAATATTATTCTTTGATTAAATCAAAATTAGAAATGTTACAGCATATTCAAATTCGAAAAAAGTCAATATCAAAATTCCATTTTCCAGTTAAATTATACGAGATACGAAAAAACGTTATGATACAATATTATTGAATACATAAAGACCTACAAATTTGAATTATAACATTTTTTCATAAGATGCATATTTTTCTTTTTAATTAAAAAAAAACTATTGAAAATCAAAAATTCAATTTTTTAACAATAATATTGGAAATACCAGAAAAACGTAAGAATACAAAGTTATTCGTTTCAAAAAGATCTACAAATTTTGTCTGACACAGTTTCCGATAAAAGATATATTTTTCGTTTCAATTCCAAAAAATACGATAAAAATGAAAAAATTCCATTTTTTAGACAAAATATGTGAGATACAAAAAAACATTTAGATGGAAAATTGTTTGCCTAAATGAGGTCTACAAATTCTGTTAAAGAAATTTCGGGACAGGATGTATATTTTATGTTTTGATTTTTAATATTGAAAAAATTCGATTTTTTTCACCAAAATATGTGAGATACGAAATAAGCGTTGTTCTGCAAAATCGTTTCCTTAAAGAAAGTCTACGATTGTTTTTCCTTTTTAGATATGTGGAAGAAAGTAAATTCTTTTAATCATGTAATTTATTAAAAAGTTATACTGAAATGTATACAGAAAATCGAGCGCGAGTGTCATGATGAGAATCTGTTCCTTAAGGCCGATAGAGCCTTAAGTAAATTGAATTTCCTGTTTCACTTAAATTCAAAAAGAAATTCAGTGACTTTGAGAAAATATGTAATTCACATCATCTGTAATATTATTATAAAATTGGTTTGAGCTTCAGTATCAAAATATAAGAAATAAAGTTTCCGCCGTTCTATTATTGATTGTGAAAGAACGGAACCTTATGTTTTGTTCGAAGTATTGTCCATCGTATTGTTCTTCTTGAGTCTGGCATGAATCTTGATCCAATAATGCTTCCAATTCCACGCCTTCGTACACTTTAGGCCTTCCGCTACGTTCTTTGTCTCCGATATCAAATTCACCGTTCTTAAACTTTTAAAACTACTCACGACAACTTCTCTCACTTAAGGCAGCCTCGTTATATGTTTCTACAAGCAATCGTTATGCCTCAGCTGCAGATTTCTTCGAATTGAGCAAGTAAATTAAAAATTTCCGCAAATGACGCTTATTCGACTCAAAACTCGACATTTTCGCACACAAACAAATATATTATACTGATGAAAATTCACTAATATACTAGAACACCCATGCACTGTATGCAACCACAGCTTTCTGCCGTTTGGCAATTCCTATTTTCATTCACTCATGCACATGCCCAATATACCGGTCTTTTTCAGAAATATCCTTATGTGCTCTGCTGTACATCGGAGGCTAGCATACATTCCATAATCACGTCTTCTCGTGAGCCTATCCTTGCTTAGATGCTTTAGCCAACTGATTTCCCGCAACAAAGGCCACGTGCTTTTTGTAACTAAAACTTTAGACTTATCTAAATACTTAAATGATTATGTTAAGGATTTCAATTCATATAATGATTAAAAGCAGGTACGCTGAAATTTAACACCACCACGCGGCGGTTAACGAAATCAACCTCGTCACGCAGGTTAGGTTGTTGACAACCTGTCAACAAGGCGTCGACGAGCTCCTCTCCTTGGTGTTCTTGAGCAGGCGGGACTCACATCCACCTGACGCACCAAGGATCCTCTTCGTGGTGTGCAGTAGTATCGTGACGCAGTGTCGTGATGTTTCCTCCATCGCTCTGAAGCCTCGTCCGTGGCGCGAGTATTGATCGCCATCGACCGGACGGTGATCTCATGCGGGTGAACCTCGTGGTGTATCGTGTAGTGTCGAGTTCGCGTGTGAGAAAATAAAAGAAACAAGAGTTACTGAAAATCAGTGTTAAATATGGTTGTAACCCTTTATCTGGCAGATGGGAATAGGTGCCCAGAGACTTTAACCTCTCCCCTCAGGTAACTTGTCATTAAAAATTATCCACAGGAATAAATAAAAGTCAATTTCAGGAGCCTATCAAACACATTACGCTCGACCCCTGACTTATGACTGTCACAGACAGCCTCCGGCATGATTCTTTGCTCGAGGTCGAAAATTAAATTCATTTTTGATAATTTCTTGTGCGTGGATAAGTACCACGTCACAACTCCTCCGCCCAGGATGATAATACTGCTGACTTCAACGGAAATCGGAGAGACAAAAAATATTAATTTTACAGCTTATGCAAGGCTTCAATAAACATAATCATATAATTAAAAAACCCCTTGGTTTTATCGATCAGAGGACTCGTGAGTCCAAAAATGGCAGCTTATCTATCTCCTATTGAAAATTCCGACGTTGGAAACGACATTGGAAACGTTATCGTAAGCGATATCGTAAACGTTGTTGTAAGTGTTATCGTAAACGACGTAGGATTTTGGGACCATACCCGATATCGTTTACAATGTCGTAAATGATACCGATTACGACCTTTTTTTTATTAAATAAGTCAAAATATTTTATTATTGTTACAATTTAAATCTATTTTACTGTATGAAAGGAATATGAAGACAATGGAAATTAAAAAAAACATATTATATGTGTGTATTTAATTTCGAGCGATTGTGAATATTTGTGTGCCGTTCCGAATTTGCACTATTATTAAACTATCATGATGCCGAAAGATCATAAATAAAAATATGTTTATAGATAAACCAATATGTTAATTACAGTTTCCATTATTTTTATATTCCTTCCATACAGTTAAATAGATTTAAATTTTAACAATAATAAAATATTTTGTCTCATTTAATTCTGAAACAGTTTCACAAATGACATGTAGCTTGATGTAACTCAGACAGAGTATACAACAATGGCGGAACTCATACGAAGCCGTTCTCCTTGCCGCACTCAATCTGCTTCCGACAACTAGCGCCGCGTATATCCCTGCACCTGAACTACCCTACGGGGACACCCAATACATTAGAGGTTGACCTGCCCTGGCTAAACAGGAGCTTGACCATTTCTCTTGTGATATTTGAATTTTTGAGTTTAGCTTTACAGATAACAACCGAACAACAGACGAAAGTTCATTGGCCACAGATACCCAGGTGCCAGACTATAGGCTTCAATTGGTCTTATATGGTATTATTCTTATGCTAACAAATAAAACAACTCGAACCTTACATTTAACGTTGGGGGGTTGCCTAGTCGTCTAATAGAAATGTGACACATGACCTGCTTCCGAGTCCGCGATTGGGTCACGCGTTTAATTCGTGGGGCAGGTCGGAAACTTTGCTGGCGTCGCGACTTCTTTCGCACTTTCGTCCTGCGACTATCAGTGACAGCTGCCACCGTTTTTGTCTCCCGAAGGAAAATTTAGAAGTTTTTCGCACCAACAAAAATGGAAGGAGAATTTGTACTCAGATTTATTCGGGAACTCCAGGACGTCGTACAGGTAGCGTAAGCGATTTCATCTAGTTTTCTTTTGGCAAGTGGCTCGAAATTCTGAGCAAATTGACATTATTGACTTTAACGCTATATGACGTCTGTCACACACGCCGAGACCACTTCGCCTCTCTCTCGTACTCGCGGGTGTTTCATTCTCTTTCGTGCTCGGATTTCTTCTTAAAACTAACCTCTCTCTCGGTCGCGATAGTAAAACCTTTTGGTCTAGAAATTAAGTTGGCCTTCTTGTGACGCAATCTTGTGGACATTGCGGGCGATAACTTCTTCAATTACATAGGGGCCGGTAAAATTAGGTGCCAACTTACTGGCCAAGTCGCCTACTTCAAAAACCTGGACTTGGTGGCGACGGTCATAGTATTTGGCCTACCTGACGAATGCCTGATGTTGATGTTGTGAAATTGTATCGCGCAAATGTGACAATTTCGACATACGAGTTGCCCAATAACCTACGTCCGCAGGGGCAGCTCGTTTTCCCCCTCCCCAAGACGGTGAAAAATTTTTCGCGGACGTGACTTATGTTCAATATTCAAGAACGCGAGGGTAGCGTGAATAGTTGTGTGAAATGCCGTGTTGTAGGCGAATCTGAAATCATTGACATCAACGTCTCCAGTCTCAGTGATCGTCTCCAATAAATGATCTGATCATTGTTTTGAGGACCCTGTTGGTCCGTTCTACTGGGTTCGCCTGCGGGTAATATAGAGGAGTGAATGAATGGTAAATACCGAACTTCGCTGCGAGCTCCTTCACTAAGTTATTATTTTATTCGGTATCATTGCCTGAGTGGAGGGCCTCTGGGGTTCCCGAACGAGAAACGACTATGTCCAAAAATGAATCCATTATTTTCTTCGCGTTGGCAGCTCTCAGGGAGTCAACCATGATCCGCTTTGTGAATAGGTCCTGAAATTGCACCAGGTATTCGAATTTCCGTTTACTCCTGGGGAACGGACCCATCATGTCGGTGACTACAACCGACCAGGGTTCTTGGACTACGCGCTGAGTCATTATACCCCTTGGTTAGGCTTTTTCAGGTTTATTTAGCTGACACGCCACACATTTAGGAACAAATGTGGCGATGTCCTTGTACATCCCCGCCAGTAATATTGGATTGCGGCCCGATGATAAGTCTTACCTGTGCCTAGATGGCCGGCCTCCGGGACCTTATGCGATTCAGTTAATATCTGTGGACAGTGGTTCTTTGGTACCACTAATTTCCAGGCATTTAAGTCGTTCATTAAATCATCTAACAAGGGGTTGGACCGGTACTTGTACAGCCTGTCGTCCACGACTTTCCAACCGTGATACTTATTGGGCGCGTTGATCATGTCAGACGTTATGACTTTGTCTATTAGCCTTTAGAAGGTTCCTGGAGCTTCCGTGAGACCGAATGGCATGCGTCTGTACTGGTAGAGACCCTCACCAGGGACGATGAAAGCAGTATTCGGCTTACTTTCCTCGCCGAGTGGTATCTGATGGTACGCTTTATTCAAGTCTATCGTTGAGATATAACGAGCTACGCTCATTTTGTCCATTATTTCCGTCATAAATGGGATCGGGTACGCGTGCTTCTTAGAGATCTCATTTACCTTGCGGAAGTCTATGCATAGACAGTATGAGCCGTCGCCCTTACGAAGCATGACGACTGGATTACACCACTCACTGTTACACGGCTCGACCAGCTCTTGATCCATTAACTGATCAGTGATCTTGATGAATTTATCGCACACTTTAACTGACATTCGATGGGTCTTTTGCTTAATCGGCGGGTGCCCCTGAGTGTCGATAAAATGCTCTAATAGCTTAGCGGCCGGTAACTTATCCGGTTGAGGCGGAATAACCCGACCGAGGAAAACTTTGAGTTGGTCTCTTTCGGTATCAAAGAGCAACGCGATACTCCTACAGGTATCTAGGTGGTCCTTGAATTTAGAGTCAGAAGCAAACTTAATACCGACTCCACCTTCTATCTTAGGCAGGAGTTGGCTTCCCGAGTTGAAATCAGCCATATCACTCAACTCCAATAACCCAACGACATTTGAGCTCCGCTCGTCTACTTCGAGAGGGCTCTCAGCACTGTAGGAATCACGCATTACAGTGTCTGTCGATGCGAAGTGAGTAGATTCGTGTAACGAAGGAATCATGCATCCGTTATCGCATGAATCGTTGAAATTAGGTCGACTTCGATTAATACCGGCTGGAGTTTCATCAAGTGTGGTCAATTTAGAGGCAAAAAACACGTCTGAATTAGTTGAACTCTCAGGACATAGGCGGTCAACGTCTCCGCTGCCCTGAGGCGAATGAAGCTGAGTTAGATTGTGATTCAGAACCGGATTACTTTCCGTGTCCTGTGATGAATCGAGGTTCGATTGATTATAATTTACGAAAATCAATGTGGGGATTGTACCGTGAGTCAAATCCGAATTGCTAAAGTGTTTCGTCATAACTAAATTTAGGGTCTGCTGGGGAACAAAAGGAGGAGCATTGACCCTGAGCTTGCTCTCCTCTACACGTTTCCCTGGCAGTAATAAGAGTCGCACGTTCGCTTAACTTGATCATGCTTACCGCATATGTGACAGAATCTGACCCAATGTGTCGGACACTGCCTCCACACGTGGACCTTTTTCCCGCAATTGAAGCAAGGGGGTTCCGGTTTTGGAGTACGCTCCATAACTGGAGCGCGGCCCCCCTGACGCGTAGTCTCAGTGCCTCTACCAGGAACGCCCGATTGTATTTATTATTAGTTTGCCTATAGTATCTATTTAGTCCAGTTTGATTATTTCTGCGCTTAATACCTTCGTTTTTTCTTTCGGGGCGCGACTTTAGATCGTCTAGTTTTCTAATTACCTCCAATACCGACTGGAATAGACGACTTTTCTTTATTCGGAATGAACGGCATAGGCCTGTTTTCCCCTGAATAGGCGAATTCGGGGAAGAAATACAGTAGGATAATTCGGCTTTGTTAATTTTAGGCAGTATAAGCT
This sequence comes from Diplolepis rosae, assembly GCA_030998225.1. NCBI lineage: Eukaryota > Metazoa > Arthropoda > Insecta > Hymenoptera > Diplolepididae > Diplolepis > Diplolepis rosae. Next base: position 255,890 of record JAPYXD010000148.1, on the reverse strand, counting down.
CTGCCATCTTATATATCGCGTCGTACAATTCTGTATTTATGCGTTCGGTCTTGCGTTTTACCGAATCAAACAATTCAGCTCGTGTGTGGTCAATAGTCTCGCGGATCGTGTGGAATAACTCCGCTTTAGTCACCGAGTCCGGAGGCTGGGGAACGGAACCTACTGTATCCGGAATTGACGTGTCGTTCTTCACCGAAGACTGGTTCATAAAAAACGTCTGGAATTGTGCCGGCGTATTTTGAAGAGCCGAGATCACTTTCAGGCGCAACGTTTCCGATTGATAGATTTTATTAATGACATTGTCCGGATCAAGATCCCTGAGTATAGCCGCACTCGAGACCGAAGTGTTAGCCGAGTGGACCGACTCGTTATTTTTTCCCGAGCCACGTTAATGACCTCTATTACTACGTAATCACGAATCAGAATCATCTTCTAGGGCCCATTTTACATTCGGGTCTTACATACATCTCCGGAATGCCTGAATGGCACGGTCCAATATGACCTCATGGACTCCACTTGGACTGTGCCCGTTTCTACTGAGGAATTCCCGCAATTCATCTTCTGAATACTCTAGAAAATGCCTAACCAGATGCGACGTCACTCCTTGTTCGAAATTCTATACTCAAATTGAGCTTCAATAAACCAAAAATCTATCAATATTCATTATATACCTCTTCCGAATCATTCTCAAATTCTTTAACTAGCGCTTCTATTCTGAAACAGGGCAGGCGAAACTTCGAAGCCTAACCTGATGCAGGTATTATGGAATAGCTGTTAATTTAAATCAATGTAACAAAAATCACACATAAATCAAAAAAGCATAAAAACGACTAATTAGCAAATTACTACAATTAGGCAATTCCAATTATTATTATATAAGTCGATTCACGACTGGTGATTCTTCAAAACCAGTCCCGAATCCATAGAGCCCGACGTGACAATTGCTTGCGAATATTTAACATAAATTTTCTACTGAATCCAAACTATACGTGAATCAATTAAAGTTAATTTATAATCTATTAAAAAAAATGAAACAAAAAAAAGTTAATAAATTTCTAAACAATGATTAGAGGTTATGGACCATCCCAGCTTATTTGTGGTCCATCTCTCATTTCATCCCAGTATAACCTACTTCCAAGAATTTTGGTCCATTTATCGCAAATTCTATTGTTTCGAGATAAATTCTTAATCAGTACCGTATTCAAAATGGCTGATTTATTTTACAGCTTCCCTACCGGATGCTGGTTCGAGCAAACTTCCTGAAGGTCAAGTCTATCTTTTGATTAATACCAACAATATCCATTTCCCAAATTTTTACCTAATTCGAAAAATTGTCACATCCGCTCAAAATTCTAGTCACCATTAATTATAATTATTACGCCTAAAAGTTTTTAATTGTTAATGTTACGTCTATTATTAATGATTTTTCTAAAAGCGGAGTTCCATCATGTCGACCCGCCCCTGAGATGAACTTCTACGCCATCATTAGTACTTAGGCTTCGTAATGCTTTGATTGAAAATTTGATAATTAATATTTTTAATGATTTATAAACAATCAAAGGCGGAAAATTTTCAATTTATTCGAATAAATTCGGCCTTGAACAGTATTTTTAAGATTGTATAATATGTTTTCGAGCAAAACCGCAGGAAATTAAATATTTAATGGGAAATCTCCCCCAAAATCGGCTTTCGTCCACACGACCTTTTTTCAATACGGGAGTTGATTATTGCGGGCCTTTTTATGTCAAAGAACACCGACATCGAAATCGGACTAAAGTTAAAACTTATGTTGCAGTTTTTGTTTGTTTTGCCACTAAGGCACTGCATTTAGAATTAGTCAGTGATCTAACGACTGAAGCTTTCATAGCTTGCTTAAGACGCTTCCTTGCGCGCCGACGAATCGTAAATTCTATATCATCAGATAACGCTACTACGTTCATTGGTGCAAAGAACGAATTAAAGAGTTTATATAAAGAGATCGAAAATATAGAAAAGAATAGCAAGGTTCGAGACTTTATGTCTAATAAGAGGGTCACTTGGCATTTTATTCCACCCAGAGCACCACATTTTGGAGGTCTTTGGGAAGCAGGCGTTAAATCCTTTAAATATCATTTTACAAGAATAGCAGGCACGTCATTGTTGACTTACGAGCAACTTCAAACTTATGTGGTTGAGATAGAAGCTGTTCTCAACTCTCGTCCTCTTACTCCCTTATCGTCAGATCCTAATGATTTCCTTCCATTGACTCCTGGACATTTCTTGATCGGTAATTCTATGACAAGTTTTCCACAGACGGAATTGCGTAACCTTCCAGCAAACCGTTTGAGCAGCTGGCAGTTAGCCCAGCAAATGCGATATCATTTTTGGTCCCGATGGCACAAAGAATATTTGAATGAACTTATCACCAGGAGCAAATGGCAGACGTCCACCGACCAGAGTCAAATCAAAAAGGGAACTCTAGTAGTCATCAATGAAGATAATCTACCACCGATGAACTGGAAACTTGGTCGAATCATTTCTGCACATCCAGGTAATGACGGCGTAATTCGTACCGTCACTTCAATGTTCATCAGGAACATACAAGCGATCATTAAAACAGGTGTATCCACTTCCCATAGAAGCTTAATATCTCTGTTAGAAAATAGTTATGATCGGATATCAAATCATAAATTCAGTTCAATATGTAATCGCTTCACAAATCTGTAATCAACTACCTGTAAAATGTTTATATTTATAGAATATCACTCGAGCCTTGTTGAACGTAGATCGTTCAACGGGGCCCGGCATGTTCCGTGGGAACAATTTAGTTACATTTTCTGTCTACGAAACCAATGTTCTTCAGTAAATTATGTTTTGTTTCATTTTAAGTATCAGGTAAAGACAGATGTTTCAACATAGAAGGTAGCAAATAGTTTCGGGATTTTCAATTCTTTATTACAATAAGCCGCTTAAGCTTTGGAATCTTTTATGCTTCGGGTTTAGCCCAACTCTGTAATTGAAGGATAGGTCCTACTAAGAATGCTAGATAGATTATACTACTGCTAAACTGTAAACTCTAGGGTTTATTTGCGTTCGTCCATTCGAGATTCAATACCAGCATGATTCGTGGGTTTTTCCGAGTCGGGACACTTCGGCAAGGATCGGAGCGTACATCCTAGACAATATGTATCACTCAGGACTTGAAGGTATCAACCTAGGAGAAGAGAAAACATTCTAATTAAGGCAACTGACCGGTGCAGTATTTCAACACTCGAGTCAGCCCTTAGTAAAACACGCGCATTCAAGTTTAAATAAACCTCCATTATATCATGAAATAAAGTTAAGTTGTCACATTTAAATGGATAGTGTACGTTTTATTGAACATAAATTCAATCCCTGCATACCTCAGTTAATTTAATAAGAAAGTATTCAACGTTGTGTACGTTTCAGTCGACACAAGTTCCATCCTTTCGTACCTCAACTCATTTCAGAGGAACGACCTTCAACAAAGATAATCTTATGAAAATTTGTATAAAAGGGTTTTCGAAGTCGCTGATCACGAATATGAACTCAGAATTTCGATATTCAAAATTTCGGACCCAATGTGGTGACTATTTTAGTTTAGAATTGCAATTTTCCATGTAATTCACTTGGAATAAAGGTGTAAGGGTGTTTTCAGGATCGTTGATTACGGATCCAGTATCAAATTTTTCAAATTCAAAAAAGTGGACCCTATATGCCGGCTTCATCAGATTTTTCGGGTCGCCGATCATACACCTGAGTTCCGAGTTCAGACATTCATAATTTTCTAAACGTTTTACACGTGATTCGTATTGTAAAAACTGATAGAGAATAATCTATTGAACATACCTACATCTATAAGCTGCTATTTTGGATTCACCATCGTGAGGTCCGAAATCTTGATTTCAGAATCATAATCAGTGACTCTGGTAAATTTGTCTAAGAAAGTATTCGATCTCTTAGAGTGTCTGATTGTGAGTACTATTACACAGCCACACAAAAAAAAGTGCCGTGATCTGGGGACGCGACATATGCTTTCCTGTGGATTTTGACGCACTGAATCCGAATGCGATGTCAGAATTTGTCCTCCAGGTCCGCGCTTCAACCTAGCCTCAAAAAACGTGAAAAAATTAGTATTTCCTGTTCTGGGAATGAGGCATGTCGATTCTTATGTTTTTCGATGCATTGAATGTAAATAAGCTCTCAGAATCGATCGCACACGTTGTTCTTTTGACTCTAACCTCGGAAAAACGCAATGAAATGATAGTAAATTGTGATATACTGCCTTGCAGGCTAGTTTTTTATTTGAGAGCTTATATCAGCGGAGTCTCATTCTTACAGTTGACGTAAACTAACTTTAACTCACCTAAACTAACCTTAACTCACCTAATCTAATCTAAACTGGCCTTATATAACCCTTATCTCAGTTGACGACATGTCAAAAAAATTAATTGAATGTCTTCAGTCTGATTGCTTTCCACTATATCCTGTCCTTTTCTCTTCGAAGGATCGATGCAAAGGGTTTCGCCTTCGTTTTATCCCCTTTAAAACAGTTTATATTTTCAGCATCCAACAAAAATCAGCCATCATGACTTCATCCCATCTACCCTGATATCGTTGTTCCATGACTTTTATCTCTTGATGGAACCGTTCGCCTTGTTCTTCACTGTTGTCGCAAACATTGTCGGGAAACCTATGCAAAAGTAACAGTCTTTCATACGAAGCAGTTGTTTCCATATAGCTGGTGTGGAGAATCTGCAATACTTTTGGAAACCTGAATTTCGAGAACGATACAACATCAGTCTGCAGGAATTACAGATGATGTAAGGAACCCAATTCACTTCATATCTGGTGCAAATATAACAAAAGGAATTTACATTTTTGTGGCAGTTGTGCGCGTTTAGAAAGCCCAAAGTCTTTTTTTTTGTAGCATAAGACTCTCCATAAACCAAGTTACCCATTGATGAAGAGGAATGGTTGCATGATGACGACATCGGTGAGCCCGTTTTCCCACCCTGACCCAAGGCCGATACTGGGGTTCCGAATCCCTGCATCGTAAAACACTTTCTTGCTGTGCCTGACATGACGGCATGAACGCTGTTTACCCAGGGACTCAGCCGGTATGGATCGGTTGCCCACCGTCACCATGTGGAGGTGCCCTGGATACAGGCGCAAGCGAAAAATGCTAAAATGGTCAGCAATATCATTATGTTCACCCATTCTTTTAGAAATCCTAGAATGGAGTGAATAAAACAGTAAATTTCATGTTCATTTAGAATAGTAAACTCTGCGGTAGAAGATAAGGGTTATTTAAGGCCAGTTTAGATTAGATTAGGTGAGTTAAGGTTAGTTTAGGTGAGTTAAAGTTAGTTTACGTCAATTGTAAGAATGAGACTCCGCTGATATAGGCTCTCAAAAAAAAAACTAGCCTGCAAGGCAGTATATCACAATTTAATATCATTTCATAGCTAGTCCAATTCCCATCGTTGTCCAGAATAGCCTGGCACCTTTTCGGCATGCTTTTCACTAATTTTTCAGCGTAGTCCGTTGGTAATTCTTGCCATATCTTCCTGATTTTTTGCGAGAGCTGTTTCAGGGTGAACACACGTTTTCCCGCAAGCTTCCTCTTTGAAACACTCCAAACATTTTTGATTGGATTCGCATCGGGGGACTGTGGTGGCCAGTACAAAGTTGTGATACAATTTTCTGTTTTCCAGGCGGTGCAGAGATGGCTTCGATGTTTCGGGTCGTTATCTTCTTGTAAGATCCAATCATTATTTTCCATTATTTAATTAAAATATTCATACGTAACATCGACCAGGGCGGATAGAGAATGCATTTACACACGCTGTGTGGGACTCGGCCGATGCAATACCCACTAAACTAAAAACTCCCCTTTTCCGCTCAACAGCCTATGTCCATGACCCCTCTTGCGGGTTCTCACGGCCTCTTCTTCGGGGCTGCCTCTCGAAAAGGCACACACCTCGTAGTCCCCGGAAGATGTTCGATCCGGGGATTTCCTCTTCTCTCAGCGCAGAGGTAGCATTGTGGTTTTCTCGTGCAGGCAGCCGCAGTGTGCCTTTCTGTGCTGCACTGTCAGCATCTATTGCACCTATCAGTACCACCGCATTGAGCGGCCAGATGCCCGGAAACCTAGACACCGGAAACACTTGCAGGTCGTAGTCTAATCTCCCTCTGTCTTTTGCGGTGCATTCCACTTCAACCAAGAGGTCTTTTGATCTGGTCTCCCTGATATTGTCTAATAATATCATTATGAGCTGTAATTTAGTTTCATATTTATATTAAATTTGTTATGAAATCTAATCACTTCAAATGCAATATTATTGAATTTGAAATATTCTCTATTACAATAGAAAGTACAAGTTGTATTCAGCCTCAACTTTCAGTTAACGCTCATATGTTGCTGGATAAATTGAATTTAGTATTCGGCTAGTGGAACAGTTTTATAATATTTAATGTCATCCATTTTATTATTCAATACATTCATTTGATATATTTGCATTTTTTAATCTTTAATTAAATTCTCAAATTTTGCGCACCAAATGCTTGGGCGTTGCACTTGAAGTTACCTTTAGCAGAGTTTAAGGACAGATAGTATATTTAAAAAAAGTTCAGCGTTAACAAACAAAATTATTGCATATCTTCATAACCTTTCAATGGTAATTTCAACGTAGAATAAGAATACAAAACAAGTTAAATATTTATTTGTCGCTTTCATGAGTTATATTGCTACTTTACACTAGGTTTACGCTGCAGCATAAACCTAGAGTTCAGCCGGTCCGCTAGGTTCGTACGCCTAATATAGTCAAAAATGAAAACTCTCGAACATTGCTGAGAAGCAAGACATAGTCCTTATACTTCTCACTTCGTTTAATACTTTATGGACTATAAAAATATGATAAGTCGAAAGAATGAGTTTGAACGCCAGAAAATCACTCTAATACGTAAATAAGCTATTTTCTTAAATTCAGGAACATAGCATAATCAACTGTTTTCAGTATTGAAAATATAGTTAAATTACCATAAACGTCTACTACCAATCTAAGAGGATCAATGTAATATTGATCTCTGATCATTTGAATATTTTTAGAAATAAATCTAAAAGTTTCGCAAGGCTGTGTGGTAATAAATACAGAAATTTTATTTGACAATATGTTCAGTGACCTCAAGCCACCACAGTGTTCGCAGAACGTGGACGTAAACGACCCCCACCACTGACCCGTGTGGATCCTCACACAAGCAAACGCGGCTTGTCGGTGTGTCCCCACTTTCTCGCTTCGATTTCACACTGTCGGCTGTTAAGGTGGTTTTATCATGAAACGAAATCCATGCTTAAAAGCTGAAATTTTTATTGTAGCTTCTTTAATTATTTAGAATACACCTGCAAAGTTTTAGGTTGCTTGACCGTCTAGTTATAGAGAAATAGTTACTTGAAGTTTCACCGTTTGGTCATGAATTACTATACCGTCAATGGCAATGACAAGTGAACCCAAGTTTCAAATGAGCATTATACTTACAAAATCGATGCTACTTATTCAAAAAAACTATACAAATTTTTCGCGAACCTTGTAAAATTCGTCTGCTTTTTGAAAGAATTTTTTGCAATACAATAAGTTTGTATTGTACCTGCTAAATTCGCACGAATTTAAAAACTTTAAAATACATTTTTTAATTTTAAACTTTTTGACCCGGTAAAGTTATGTTTTCCCTGAATCCGTGCAAAAACAAAGAACAAAAGGGACGCCAAACTATAATTCACGAGATATTTAATTAAAAAATTATACTTTTTCATATATTTTGAAAAACATTGGCCCAAAATAAATACTGAAAAAATTTTGTAAAAATTCTCGAATGATTTAAACACTTAAAATATAATTTTTCAGTAATGTTTGAAAGGCAAAAAGTGTTTATAATCAAAAAAACATATATATTGATTTAAATTTTTTGTAGCTTTGTGACTATTATTTCAATTAAAAAATTAGGCACAAAATTGTTTTTTTATTATAAATATGAGGTTTAAGTTTAAAATTAATATTACGTTACTGAGGCATATGCAGAGACTTTTAATTTGAAAATTCAAAAGCTCTACGAAAAAGAAAAACACTAACTCTTTAGGAAATGTATTAAAGAATTGATGAGTTAGGTATTTCAGTATTTATAAGTTGCACACGCAGAAAAAAAGGTTAGTAGATTGACAGGAAGTTCAGTATTTATTATTATTATTTGTACATAGATAAAGAATCTGTAAATAAAGGTCAGGATTTGACTCTTTTTGCTTCTGAATAATAGGGAAATCGTTGTAAGAAATATTATTCTTCGTAATATTAATTTTAATCTTAAACCTCATATTTATTATAAAAAACAATTTTGTGCCTAATTTTTTAATTGAAATAATAGATTCACAAATCTACATAAAATTTAAATCAATATATATATATTTTTAATTATAACCACTTGTTGACTTTCAAACATTACTCAAAAATTATATTTTAAGTGTGTAACGTGGTAGATTACGTTGCATTTGTTTACCTCGACCGACAACGATAGTATCGAGCCCAAAAATATAGTGACTTCTGGTGATTTTATGGGCAATTGAAACTTTGGGCAACTAAAACTATGGTACAATGTATACCTACCTACAAACTCTACGCAGTTTAAACCAGGCCGTGTTCGCGAGCATAGGCGATAGCGGCCACTATACTTTGATCCTGTTTTGAGCTTACGCCAGATGGCGCCGAAGTATAATTTCTTAAACCTCACCCCGCTGACCTCCGCACCATAGTTGCATCACTAATGGCTGCTAATGGTGACTAAAATGTGCTAAGATGCTAACGAATAGGAATAAACTTGGAGGTTTAATAAAACTATTTAAGTAATTATTATTGAGTAAGTATTCGAATCGCATTGATAAACTTGCTTTTTGTGATTGCAGTTTTCTGATAAGTGCATCCTTACATACATGGAGTATTATTATTTCAATGCATATATTTGTAATTTGGGACGCTTGGGTGATCATCTCTATTTGTGTTTAGCCTGACAGTACTCTGCGATACACAATTAAAACTCCATGTATGTGAGGATGCACTCATGAGGAAACTGCAATCACAAAAAGCAAGATTATCAATACGATTCGAATAATTACTGGATAATAATTACTTAAATAATTTTATTTAACCTCAAAGTTTATTCCGATTTCATGATTTCCTGAATTATCTGAACATGATCTGAATATGATCTGAACATGATCTGAACAGTCATCTATTATCTTCTTTTAGGGTTTTGAGCTTACGCCAGATGGCTCTGACGAAATCTATGTTGGGCCACCACTAAAGCATTACGCGGGCATGGCCTGGTTTAAACGCACCCCTCTACATTTTAAGCCAATGGGGCAAGCTGACCGATAGACACTTCAGCTTATTGGTTGCCTGGCGCCGTCGTCCTCACAAGACGAGTCGCCCGCGCAAACCTGAGCTTCATGCGCGTGCGCCAGCCTTTCCAGCTGATGTAATAAAACTGCGAGACACTTTCGGCGCGCAGCTTTATTCTGTCGTTGCAACCCGAGTGGCAAATAGCCAAGAGGAAAATTATTATAAACCTACTTTTTAATGGACGCCACTGAGGATTTCAATTTGGATGAAATGAGGCGCGAGATCGCGACCAGAAGCCCGGTAAGTTTCTAAGACTCTATTCCGGGCCATTGTAAACATGGTTTTTTTCTCACACCTGCGTGGTTCTCAGGCTCTCTCAGAGCTTTGTCTCTTTTCTTAGGCACTGTACGCCATTTTGGCATCAAATTAATGTTGGATTTATGTCTAGCCAGGGCTTCGCCCACTTATCAGATAAATTGTAAATTTAATTGCAGTTAACCGCAGCTTAATTTATTTTACTTTTTTATGCGAGAGCTCCTATGTTTTAGGTTGAATTTCCTCCCTAACCTGAAAATCTTTACCTGATCCGAACTCCCGAATCCATTCCAGCCCTAGCCGGAATCTCTGCTTAGCCTTGCTTTTCTTTTGCATGCTAAGTTTTTCATATTTCCAGGATCACGAACTTTATAAATATGGCGTCGGGAGACGCTAGGCGCTCATTATACTAGCCGCCTAAGTAACGGCGGTGACAACGAGGGTAATCCCGAATCCTCGGGTCCGCCTTGTTAAATACATTTTATTTTTGACGTTTTTTAAAAAGTTCGGTGAACAAGCATCCTATCTTAGTAGTGAAGTTTGAAACCACGGTGAACTTCATATTTCACCCAATAACAATTTCAAACAACAAAGACACAAATTCTTAATTTTGAGTTGTTTCGAAATTTTTATTTATTTGTTTTCCCTCCTGAATTTTATTTTCAGCTTGAGTGCGCTCGCTTATCCGCACAGGATTTTGGATTATTTTATTTTCCAAATCAGAACAATATTTACTAGGTTGTTCAAAAAGTTTTGAAAGCGACATCTATAGAGCAGTAGGAGAACCAAAATTTCTACGCCATTTTAAGATTTCATCTTTCATATGAACATACCCAAAGTGTCATTCCACTCTGTCAATTCATTGTTTGTTTACAAGCTATTTGAAATTGACGTGTCAATGTATTTTTGTACAATGGAAAAAACCTAATATCGTGCAGTGATAAAATTCTTTGTTTTGGAAGGTTTATCAGCAACGGAAATTCATACAAAAATGGTGAAAGTGTTAAAGGAAGCTGCTCCTTCATTTCCAACTGTGCATCGATGGGTTTTAGAGTTTAGACGTGGTCGAAAATGCGTTGAAGACGATCCACGCTCAGGACGTCCAAAAAGTGCAACACCAGCATTCATAGCAAAAGTACAGGATATGGTTTTGGAAGATCGTCGATTGACCGAGAGAGATTTAGCAGAGGCCCTAGACATCTCATTAGGCAGTGTGAGTCATATTTTACCTGAAGTTTTGGGTTTCAGAAAGCTCTGTGCACAATGGGTGCCGCATTCGCTCACAATGGAACAAAAACACGTTCGAATGCGACTTTCTGAGCAACATTTGGAGCGTTTTTGAAAGGATAAAAAGGATTTTTTACGTCGATTCATCACTATGGATGAGACTTGGGTCTTCCATCATGATCCTGAATCAAAACAAGAGGCTAAGGAGTGGTGTGAACCAGGCACTTCGGCACCGAAGCGAGTTCGTGTCCAGAAATCGGCGAAGAAGGTGTTAGCATCAGTTTTTAGGGATGCAAAAGGGATTTTATTGGTGGATTATCTCCAAACTGGCAAAACAAGAAATTCTGAATATTATTGTAACCTTTTGGATCAATTGGATGCAAAAATTCGTGAAAAAAGACCCGGTTTGCAGAAGAAAAAAATCCTTTTTCATCAAGACAATGCACCCGCTCACACAGCTCAAAAAACCATCACTAAAATAACCGAATTAAAGTACGAGTTGTTGCAGCATCCACCTTATTCGCCTGATTTAGCTTCCTCTGACTTCTGGCTGTTCCCACACCTCAAGAAATTCCTTCGTGGGAAGCATTTTTCATCAAACGAACAGGTTATAGCCGTCGTAGAGGAGTATTTTGCAGGCCTTGCAGAAAGTCACTTCCATGATGGGATAAACAAGTTGGAATAAGTGAGAGATGTTGTCGTGAGTGGTTTCAAAAGTTTAAGAACGGTGAATTTGACATCGAAGACAAAGAACGTAGCGGAAGACCGAAAATGTACGAAGACGCGGAATTGGAAGAATTATTGGATCAAGATTCGTGCCAAACGCAAGAAGGATAACACGATGGACAATACTTCGAATAAAACATAAGGTTCCGTTGTTTCACAATAAATGCCCAACTTTTTATAAAAAAAAACGTCGGAAACTTATTTGTACACCTAACATATACTTCCCATTTTGAATTTTTAAAATAAAATACATACATATACGTTGAAAAACTGTTTAATTTTTCTTCGATAGTTATATGTGGCAATGAAATTCAGTAACACAACTTGACACATTACATGTAAATATTGACGATCAAAATCTAGAACCTAATATTCTGTATCGTAACTAAAACCCATGTTAAAATACTGTCTTCATCAAGAAATGCCTAAATCCTACGTCTGATAACGCTGCTTTTTTTCTAACAACATTCAATTTCTGTTTGAGGAAGCACTTTCATTTTTATTGTGAAAAATTCTCAAAAAATTTGTAGTTTATGCTTATATTTAAGAAACGTTTAAATTGTTTCCATGCAACTTTCCGATTGTCGAGGTAAATATATAACAACCTGACTGGAGGATTCTTTCACAGTTATCACTACCGTTTACCCTTAATATTATTTCAACGCGAATAATATCGACAGCTCGGCTGATGCGAAAAAAAGACAGCCATATACGTGATAAACGAAGAAACACGATCACCGGTGAGAATGGTGAGGGGCGCGTGGAGAAAGGAGAAGCGGGATCCACGTAGTGGAACAATAGAGGCGCGCCGTAATACATCACACAGCGTGACACCACTTGGTAAGGGAATATTAAGAAAACGTTTCTTTATAAGAATTTCGATTTGAGTCTCGGCCTTCCTCCTGAACAGTGCGCCGTTCAAGGGAGAGCTGGCTGGGAATTTATTGAATTTGCGAGTAATCGATTCATTTGTTTTTGGTGTAAAATTTATTTCCTCGGGTGTCTAATCGAATTATATAATTAAAATAATTCATCGTATTAATGAATCGTAGACTTTATTTAAGCAAATAATTTTGAATTTTTAAGGCTTATTTCGAATCTCACATATTTTTGTTAAAAAATGGAATTGTAATGGTATTTTTCTAAGTGAAATTAAAAATATACATTTTATTAGAAACTGTGTTGGACAAAATATGTAGATTTTATCAAAGCAAACAATTTTGCATTCCTACGTTTTTTCGTATTCCACATATTCCGGTTATAAAATTGAATTTCAGATTTTCAATAGTAATTTTTTGAAATAAAAAGAAAAATATACATCTTATAGAAAAATATTGCGATTTAAATTTGTATATTTTTTTGCAGTAAACAATTTAGAACCATAACTCTTTTTTCGTATTCTATAGTTTAACGTAAAGATTTGATGACTATTTCGAAAGTTATTTTTTTCATAAAACTGATACCTCCTCATTTATGATGAGGATATAAAAAAGAGATGCTCCTATATTAAAACACATCCTAATGGCACGAAATAATATGTTAAAAAATCACCGTTTATACAATAACACTTCGACGCCCCTTGATCTAACGTGGTAGTGCACCACCTAGGAGCCCTTGGGGTTTGAAGTGTTATCTTTGTTACGAGCGGGTAAAAATAAAAGAAAAGAAGGAACTTCTCCCTCAATTGAAGAAATTAAAAAGCGTTAATGAACGATTTCTGTTAACAAGTTAACAAGTTTCTGTGAGAAAAGTTGTGGAACCTCCGTAGCTCAGATGACAGAGCATTCGACCGGCAATCGAAAGGACCTGGGCTCGATACCCAGCGGAGTGGAAGCGTTCCTTTTTTCACAGAAAATTTCTTCAATTTACATTGAAAAATTCCATCTAGTTTTAAATAACGTTAAATTAATTCTTAATCATATGTTGATAAGGTCGATATAGTAGAGTTCCATTATCACGTAGAGTGATACACTCTTCTAATGATCGACATAATCGACTGAAATGATTTAGAAAAATTGATTAAATAGTTCATGGTACATCCGTAGCCGAATTGGCGTTAACAAGTTTCTGTGAGAAAAGTTGTGGAACCTCCGTAGGTTAGATGACAGAGCATTCGACCAGCAATCGAAAGGACCTCGGCTCGATACCCAGCGGAGTGGAAGCGTTCCTTTTTTCACAGAAAATTTCTTCAATTTATATTAAAAAATTCCATCTAGTTTTAAATAACGTTAAATTAATTATAAATCATAGGTTGATAAGGTCGATATAGTAGAGTTCCGTTATCACGTAGAGTGATACACTCTTCTAATGATCGACATAATCGACTGAAATGATTTAGAAAAATTGATTAGATTTTCATTAAAGTTGGTTTCTGAAGGTAAATGCGACAGTTTTCATTCTTTGCGCTCGTACTGGAGTATATTGTGGGCTCCGCACAAAAGTAACAAGGAGGTCAGTTCAAATTCCTTTAGTTTATGTATAGCATGTTTCTAAATAAATAAATATAATTGTAAATTACAGAATACGGGGAGATTATGGAAGAGAGGGGAAGAAAGAAGGGTAGGTAATTAGTAAGAAAACATGTACGCAAGTGACAACTGTCACCGACGCCGCAAGAAGCCCGCTCTCGCCCGCACACGTGTACTTGCGAACCTTATACACTTTTCCGTATTTTAGACAACATGGATTGAATTCCTCAACCGCTGGTATCGACGCTATACCCACAAGCCATTTCCTATTGCACTTATCTGTCATTAAGCACTACTATGTGCCCAATAAATTGGATTATTTGAAACTTGGATAGTCATGGACTGTTATAGCCAACGAGTAAAGTATTGTTATAAAATATAAACCGTTCTTTCCTTAATTAAAAAAAGAGGAGGGTGGGTACAGAATCAAAATTAACAAAACTAAAAGGTCAGGTTGACATCGACCTCTGATTTAGTATTTTTACGGATCGAAAAACGATTACGTAGCAGAAAGAGGAAAAATTCTCGTTTGGCAATAGTGTTATGCGTAATAACGAAAAAAGAGGTTTTAAGAATATTTCTGAGTCTTTTGTTTAGAAAGCTCAGTAGTTATAACTTTATTGGTCGGACAAGAAATGAGGAGCGGGCCCTGCGCTCTACATTATAAAGGCCTCGAGTGCTAATAGAAGGGGTATCTTACCGTTAAGCATAACATTCCCCTGTTTAGAATGAATTTAGTTTTAACGCAAAATAAACATATTATTTTCGGGATATAATTTTTTAACGATTCAAATAATCAGAAGCTGTAACTAATGTACAGTGTGACTCATCCAAGTGACGCATACCCTAAATAGCTTAGGTATTCCATGACTGTTTCTGTCGTTGTCTTGATTCGCCTATGCTGAACTATAGAGTTTAGCATGTTTTCCGTATCGTCTAAACTCAACCTGGCTTGCTGTAATTCGATGTTATCAATTATTTTGGGTAATTGAATGAGCCTATTTCCAAGTCTTGCTAAATCGCTGGCAAAATATTGAATGTCGTACGTGACGTTAAAATACTCAAAAGTGTTATACTTAATTGTGTTTCCTAGATACAGTAAGTCGTAATTGTTGTAAAGTTTAAAATTGTTTCCTAATAAGAGTGATAGTTCAGAAATCTTTTCTTGTTTGATGTTATTTTCGTAAGCTAAATCTAGGTCTAATTCTAATTAAATCTAGGTTGACTAATGTCGATGATGTGCTGATAGTTACTTTCTTCGGCGTCGAAGTGATATCTCGTTCTTTGTCTTTCTTCGAACTCTCGGATAGTTTCCTTTAGGATCTTTGGTGTGAGCAATTGTGAGTGTACTACTCCGTGTTTGCCGTCATTGATAGAATCAATTGCCGTGTCGATATCTTCGTTGGTTTCGTCTATCATAATCACGGCTATTACCAACTTGCTGTTAACAAAGCTGTCTCTGGATATAGCGTTCACTCCTATGCTCAGATTTCCAGCTAGTTTTTTATTTCCCTTCATAACTTTTCTATCGCGTTAGGTTTTGTCTTAACTTTTCCGAAGGTGGGTTGCAGTCTCCAATTTATAAATTCCATATGCATGTCAAGTTTTTCGGTTGTCATGTCTTCTGTAGATTCGTTCTCTGTTACCTCCGAAGGTTCTCTCATCATTCTTGTTGGTAAATTGATCTTTTCCTCTCCGTTTAGTACCCTATCTTCTGTTATAATTGGGGTACCGAAAATTTCTATTTTCTGTGGTTGAGATTTTAATTTCGCAGTTCCATCTTCCTCATCGGATATTCCTGCTTCCCACATTGCTTGTTTTGAGATATCATATGTTATAGGCAAAAGTCGGGATAAACAGTCTGCAACTTTGTTTTTTTTTCCTTCTACGTATTCGATGTCGTAATCGTAATCCTCCATTCTCAATCGCCATCGTAGCAATCTTGAGCTAGGATCCTTGACGTTATGGAGCTTGAAAAGTTTTTTATAAATTTTCTATAGTATCCTGCGAGTCCTAAAAAGGATTGTACGTCCTTTACTGTTTTTAATTGTTTAAAGTTCTGTACTGCACTTAATTTCTATGGGTTGTGTTTTACTCCATCCTTAGTAATTACATGTCCTAAATATTCCAATTCTGGTTTAAGGTATTCGCATTTGCTGGGTTCTAGACGTCGTCCTAGCATTTTTATTCTTTGCAAAACCGCTTCTAAATTTTCGTTATGTTTTTGAATAGTTTCGCCAAAAACTCCTATGTCATCTATATATTCGTAATTTATTACCTTTTTTAGGTACTATCCACAGTGGGGAGTTAAATGGTGATTGGGATTCTCTTATAATTCCTTTTCGTAGAAGTTTCTCCGTTTCCTCCAGTGAATATTCTCGGTGTTTTTCCGGCAGTTCATGTGACCGTAAATTAATGATTCTTCCTGATTTCAGAACAATTTCGTGTTGTGTTGTGCATGGGAGTGGTTCGGTGTCCAAAGAGAATACTTCTTGGTATTTTGTAATCAATCTTTGTATAATATCTTTCTGAAGTTCCTCTAAATGATCCAGTTTCGATAGTTTAAAAATTCCCTGTAATCTATGCCATAGTTCGCCCTCCTTTTTGCGTGAATTCACGTCTCGGGAATTAATAGCCAGTATTTGTTCATACTAAATTCTGGTGTTTAATGGTTTAGGTTCTATACAGTAATTGGTAATGGGTACAGAAATCTCGTTGTTCTGAATTCTATAAATTCCGTCTGGTATGTTTTCTTGATCTAATACAAGCACATCCTGATTTTGATCAGTCGTTGCTATTCTAAACAATTTTGTTGTCTTTCCAGGGATTAATTCTCCGTCTTCTTGGAGCGGTAATTTTATGCCGTCGAGTATCAAAAATTTTGATGTTATTGCATAACGTCGATATTTAGAAAAGAATTTGATTCCTATTATCCCTTCTTACGGAAGTGGGAAATTGTCAGGTACAATATGAAAAATATGTGATTGTCCAAAAAATGTTAAATTAACTGTTTCTGTAGAGATGTGTTCGTCTCTACCCATAATACATTTTTTAGTGTATTTTTGCCTTTTGTCGTCAATGGCAATCACTTTCTGCTTAATTAAATTTATTGTTGCTCCTGAGTCGACCAGTAGTCTGTATTCTCCTGTTCTTCTTCTTGCTCGTGTGGACCGGAGTCCTCCGCATACGGCTGATATTCTGCTGATTCCTCGTACTCTATTTGTTCCTGTACTTCTTCCGGTGTCATTTGTAATGCATCCCTGTTTTCCTCTTGCATCATTCTTACTGGTTGTGGGGGTCTTTTGACGTTCAGGCCGGGTTGAAAACCCTGTCTAACGTGACATTGGTTTGCAAAATGACCTGTCTTGCCACATTTATAACAAATCATTTTTACTCTGTCTGCTAGTGGTAGTGAATGATTAGGTGTTCTTATTCCGTTAGTGTTGGCGTTATCGGCGGTATCGGTTCACTGCTTCTTGTTCTTCGAGCTTAATTTTGAATCGACGCTCCATGGGATTGACATGCTGTGTCTGTACAGCGTAATTAATTTCATTTATAATCTGTCTGAACCTAACAGTGAAATTTTGAACACACTCAGTTGCTCCTTGTTTGCAACTTTCTAATTTTGATTTTAGAGCTAGACGTGAGTTTGACGATTTTAAATTTTGTCTAAGTGCGTCGTATAAATCCTCGCATGAGTTTATTTGTAAATATCTGATTGACTTTTCCGCGAAGCCAATAATTTTCTTTTCTATGATTAAGTCCAGGAGTAAATTAGGTTGTGTACATCTGTTTATTGCTTTCTTAACAGTTTAAATGAAATCTTCTATTCCTATATCGTCTTAACCATTGATCCCACGAATGGTTTCGATCGCGGTTTCTGCTTTTATTCTTCCTCCTCGTCGATATGTGATGCTGAGGGGACGGAGAATCGTACATTAGGCTCTGCGTAGATGTTGTCATTCCTAAATCGCAAGTTTTCTTGTGCTTGCCTGTTTTCCTGTTCCTCTTCGGATGACGAGTCATTGGTAACATCTTGTCGTTGTGTAGTTTCTTTATCTGTTACAACTTCTCCCGAGCAACCTACTTTCTTTGCCAGCTTAGAAATTTCCTCTATTCCGTTTTCATTTTCTCTCAACCGGTTAAACCCACCCTTAAACTATTCAAATATAATTTTATTATATTTTCCTTTTTTTTCATGAACTGTAACGACAGTCTCAATAACGAGGGAAGACGCCAGCAAAAGTGTCGCACAAATGCCCAACGTGATCTTATTTGCAGGGCGCCAGGTACTGATCTGTAGTACCGAATGAAATCAATTTTCCAACTCTAAATTTATTCCCAACAGTTCCGATCTCTAATCAATTCTTAATAAATCATAATTGCTTAATAATATTCTAGTATTCCCGGTTAAGTTGGTAGAGGGGAACGTAGGGGCGAACACTTGGATAGGTCGAACACAAAACAATAGCAATTATATGAATAAATAACACACTTATAGAGCTGATATAGATAAAATAACAAAAGTCTGATTTATTAATAAAATATTAATCAGAATAAGATCAATTGCTTCTTTACAGCAATTTCGCATCACAAGATCTAAACTTATTTTAATTGGAAAAATTTAGAAACTACTATTCTAACCAAATCTAACCTTAATTGACATAATTACGTTATGAGAATAAAATGTGATGGAAGTTGACAAACTCAACTTCTCCTCATTACACGGCAAGATATCTAAATGCTTAAAACTAATTCTCTCTAATTTTATATTTACTCAAATTTTGCAAAATATTACTTAAAGATACGGCATTAACAATTCAGAACTTCTATTTATTTACTAAAACTTATTTCTGACCTTGTCTTCACTTTAAGCTGGAGGCATAAGGTCAACAGAAAATCAACAACATTTACATTCAAACTTGAATCTCTACTCTAGGCTACCTTGACTCTATAATTTCATTTTAACAAATCTAGAATTCACACTTTAAATTCCTACTCTAACTATACTCAATTATATACAGAAATCTAACTTCACTTTTACTCTAATGTTATATTTCACTGGCTAGAATTCCCTACAGCTAACCTATAACATGGCCGCCCTCAGCGTGCTTTTAATTTTGTCGAAAGAGAGGACGCGATTGGGCATCTACCTGAGTTCCAGACACTCCGCTGCTAGTTCGTTTTCGAGCTCCGTTGGATGCTTTTCCAGTCATCAGCAACACGGCACCAATTCTTCCCCTGATTTCTTCTCACAAAGGCACTCAAATCCTCGTATAAACTTAATTGTCGTTGACAGCTTGCTGCCCGGACGAGTTCTGCCGTTCCGCTGTTCCTTCTTCTCCCACTACTTGTTCATTCCACCTGCAAGTGGCGTCCATGTCGCTGCAGACGAGCACTTTGTCCGGGAGGTAGCGTACCCACGCGGCCACTCTGGGAACTAGCCTAGCAGCTGTCAGTGTTGACAGTATGTCTGCCGCCAAGTCCCACTTCGATTGACTTCTTATTGTCGATCGATATTTCGTTTACTTGAGATCGCGTACTCCACTCTGTGTCGTGTGGTTGCAATTCCGGACAGTGACTCTCGGTTTCGTGCCGGCAGTGAAGTAGTGGTGAATGAGTGTTCTTGAATATATAGTGTTAGGTAGGTAGTGTTTACATAACCTCCTGAGAGACCATCTGTCATCGAGGGAATTCTCGTCGTCGTCCGGAGCCCAGGGAAAACACCCCATCATCGTTCTCAATCTTTTCATGCTGCGGACATCTCGTGAAAACTACTACAAGGTATGTACATTCATATTTCTTGTCTTAACTAACTAATTCTAATACTCTTACCTAACCTTCTATAATCCTTTTCTATAAACTATTCTATATACTATCTAGACTCTCTCCCATTCTATTCTATATCATAAATATCATAAATATTAATAAAAATTATATAATTGATAATCAGTGAGTCCCTTCTGGCCAGCATGCTGTTTACTTTATTTAATTATTCTTTGTTTCTTGTCAGGATCAGGAGGGAGCAGGGATCACGGCATGATCGTCACGTCACAGAACTAATATATATGTAACAATACATAGGTATGCGAATAAAATAGTTTAAACAAACAAGTATTATAGTATATATATATATATATATATACATTTGATTATATAGACATACATACATCGTAATGCTATATACTAAGCGTACAAATAAGAATTGCGTTCAATCAAATATGTACATTTAAAATTCGATAAATATATTTAAAATAATAATCATTTAAGATTTCACATAGACTTTCTATAAATTCAATATATACAAATCTTACCTTTTTATATTCTGAATAGAAATATTTTTAATTTCAATCTAGGCATACAAATATAAAACTTTCACACGTGAACTAGTATATTACCTGCCTAGGCGCACAATGAGGGTTACTGCGTGACGAGCGACAATGCTCGCAGGAGATCAAAGCCAAGCCGTAGTCGAGGTACAGCTGATGCGTAGTCGAGGCGTAACCGAGACGTAGCTGAGACAAAGCCGAGGCGCGTTCAGTCCTGCGAGCATTGTCGCGAGTCTCGAAATTTCCCGAATTGTGTGCATTGGCACGTATTCTATTTTATGTGACTTCGGTGCGGATACGAGTTTTAAGGTTTAAGGCATATAAATACAAGCCTAAATTTTAACGGGTGTCAGTCTTCGATCAGATCTAGATCTGAGGTTTTTACCTCATCTAGTTTTCTACAATAAGTACTGGTTTAACTGTGGGGCGTTCGATTTCAATTTGTACAACTTTAACTTCAATAAATTACAAGTAAGCAAATAACGTTTTTCCACAATTTCTTTTTCTTTTAAATTGAAATCTATTTGTTCTCCCAACTCTCGATTTTCTAAGTTCATTTTCACAATTTTCCAAATTCTCGAATTTATATTTGTGTGATCAGGCCTTCAATAGAGCTTACCACAGTTTATGTTTTTGTGACCTTATCAATTCTCGAATTTATATTTGTGTGGCCAGGCCTTTAATAGAGCTCAGCACAGTTTATGTTTTTATGACCTTATCAATTCTCGAGTTTATATTTGTGTGATCAGGCCTTCAATAGAGCTTACCACAGTTTATGTTTTTGTGACCTTATCAATTCTCGAATTTATATTTGTGTGGCCAGGCCTTTAATAGAGCTTACCACAGTTTATGTTTTTATGACCTTATCAATTCTCGAGTTTATATTTGCGTGGCCAGGCCTTTAATAGAGCTTACCACAATTTATGTTTTTATGACTTTATCAATTCTCGAAATCTATATTTGTGTGATCAGGCCTTTAATAGAGCTTACCACAGTTTACGTTTTTATGACCTTATCAATTCTCGAATTTATATTTGTGTGGCCAGGCCTTTAATAGAGCTCAGCACAGTTTATGTTTTTATGACTTTATCTATTCTCGAATTTATATTTGTGTGATCAGGCCTTCAATAGTGCTTACCACAGTTTATGTTTTTGTGACCTTATCAATTCTCGAATTTATATTTGTGTGGCCAGGCCTTTAATAGAGCTCAGCACAGTTTATGTTTTTATGACTTTATCAATTCTCGAATTTATATTTGTGTGGCCAGGCCTTTAATAGAGCTCAGCACAGTTTATGTTTTTATGACTTTATCAATTCTCGAATTTATATTTGTGTGGCCAGGCCTTTAATAGAGCTCAGCACAGTTTATGTTTTTATGACTTTATCAATTCTCGAATTTATATTTGTGTGGCCAGGCCTTTAATAGAGCTCAGCACAGTTTATGTTTTTATGACTTTATCAATTCTCGAAATTTATATTTGTGTGGTCAGGCCTTTAATAGAGCTTACCACATATTCAATTTTCTATACCTTATACCAGGAGTGATGTTTGACACACATGAATTTTCCATGAATTCACCAAACTATCAACGTTTTGAATCGTAAAATTTATATTTGTTAGGAATTTCATCATAATTAAGGATTCTGGGGTTCAAACCTTAATATTCTCTCAAAACAAGGAATTAATGCTTAGTATCGGTCCGTAATCATCTCGTGGCTCAAGTTTGCTAACGACCTATTTTACATTAGGCGTTCCCTAGGCTATAGCACGTGGGTGTTGGCCTAAAGGATAATTAACAACATTTGTTGATTTTTTTAAATTTGTGCGTTTCCGGACGTAACAATTAGTTAGGTATTTTCTGTACGTTTCAGACTTAAGTCTAACTACGGTTAGCAAATAAGTATTTCGCATTCTGTTATATTCGTCCGGTGGGATGGTCAGGTTTACGTTGCTCCGGTGAAAACTGAGTGAGGCGTGAATCAGATTGCCTGATGTCACGCACCACCTCCTCGTCCCCTTGGTCAATGGCTTCAGTCATTGTTCAGGGGACGAGCTGGTTCCCAGGTTTTGTGTATGCGCGTTGGTACAATTGAACACGGTTAGGTACGGATGGGTACGGTGGGATACGGTTAGGTTCGGTTAGGTACAGTATAGTACGGATGGGATATGGTTAGGTTCAGTTGTGTACAATGGCAGTGTCGTCTGTGTTCGTCCTGGTGCAGCCCAAGCAGCACCCAGTCAGGGGGACATGACGCTGGATGCCAGCTCCCACCGAGGTTCCACCATGGGGGAACCCATCGGTCAACGCTCAATGCGGCTGAAGCAGGACAACCAGTATCGTGGGGTCTCACCCAGAGCTGTCTTTGCGAGGGGCAGTCAGGGGAACCTGACGCTGAGCCCTCACACATGTCGAAAACCGGCCATGGGGGAATCCATCGGTCGGTGTTCGACGCGGCATCTCTGGGTGATCCGTGGGTGTCGACTTGGCTAGCCTGAGCAGCAGCACACAGTCAGGGGAAGCTGACGCTAGGTGCCAGCTCTCACCCAGAGTCGACCATGGGGGAACCCATCGATCGACGCTCGATAAGGCCGGACCAGGAGGACCGGTGTCAGGGCGGTCTCGTTATCAACCTGGCTAGCCTGAGCAGCAGCACACAGTCAGGGGAAGCTGACGCTAGGTGCCAGCTCTCACCCAGAGTCGACCATGGGGGAACCCATCGATCGACGCTCAGTCCGGCTTCACTAAGAGTGTGGCGGTCGGGGTCCGAGCTACCCTCCTATGGGGGAACCCATCAGGAGAGGCATCTCCATGCAGTCCGTCTAGAGCGCCGCTCCGGTGTAACCCGGATCTTCGTTCCAGCCGAACTGCCCCGTCTCGGTCCTTTGTCCGTCCTTATATACTGTCCACGAAGGGTGGAGGTAGCCGAGCGCGCGGTTCGGCGGTCGGTGAGGGTACTTACGTAAGTAGTGGCGGTGCAAGTACCCCTCCAAACGCCGCGGTAGGGGCGCAGTGGCGTAGCCCGTATGTACGGTTCGTTCCAAAACTCATAATTATTTCATATTTATACGGTAGAGATTTTATAAACATTAATGTTTCTGAAGAAGGGCTATTGTGGGAACTGACATATAAAGAAAATGCAATGGGTGACAAAAAGTTGAAATCCATTTTGAGGGCATAAAGGAATCATTATTTGCAGAAATAGTAATGTAAAAAATTTGAAGTGTATAGGTGGAATGTGATTGCTATTAAAATCGGAATATATTAGGGTCGAATGTGTTTCAAATAAATAAAATTCTTTAGAAAATGGAATTGGTATGTTCATTGTAATAATCATGTAGTTATCAAACAAAAAGTATTGTATTTTATAAAAGGAAAGGACCATAGGAAAAAGAGATATTACAATTCTATAAACGTGAATTTTTAGGTTCATTTGGGAATCATGCCAGTCTTCTTTTATCATAATATTGGCGAAATTAGATAAAGGTTTACAATTTGTTCAGAAAATGAATTTGGAAATAATAAATTATTTTTAGACAAATAAACAGAGGTTTTTTGTCTTATTTTTTACTTCAATGGAAATGTTTAATTTGGTATGAAAATAGATAATTAATTTTGGAAATTTATATGAACATTTTCTGCTTAAGAAAAGCGAAGTAAAATCATGATTGAATATACGCCAGACGGTGGTCGATTTAGGGATAGTCTACTGAATTTTGAAGAGTTTTGAGGCGGAAGTGGAAGAGGAAACTGTGATAATTTGGCAACCTTTAAGGTGGCTTGATCGTGTTTGAAAAAAATTATAGACTGCTCTGAAACTTAGAGATTATCTTAATAAAGTATGCTAGATTCATATGGAAAAAAGAAATACCGTGGGTGACGATGTCATTGCCGAAAAAATCGCTACCGAAAAAATGTCAGTTTAACACGTAGTCTTATGGAATTCCTCGTCAAAATCGGCGAAACTCCGGAAAAAATCACAAGTCCCCATAAATTAAATATATACTAGTACTTTCGATTTCGAGGAATCTATTAGTATTATAAAAACAAAGGGTTAACGAAAATTGCGAAAAAGGTACAGAATATAGAAATCGCCTCGAGGTGAAACTAATAATCTTTTACTATCGCTTTTTTCCGGGGACATTTCCGCAATTTCTTACCCTTCTACTCAGATGTTACTATAATACATATGATTATTAAAAAAATAAGTAGCAATGAGCATTCATGTAACACGTGCCCCCACGGTGCCCCTCACTTCATACCACACCAAACGATCAAGCCACCTTAAAATATTTCTACGTGGTCTAGAAGTCCCATAGAGTCTGTTCTGTATAACTTTTTTTTTGTAATTTGGCACGTGGGTAGGCTCATCATCATTTTTATTGCAATTTTATTGCAGCGGAATCCTTTGCTGTTTTTATTGTGTTTGCCCCCCCCCCAACCCTTCTCTCTCTCTTGGAATTTTTCAGGTTATTAGATAATGAATAAACAATTTTGTACTGCAAAACAAGCTAAATTTAAGATATAATCAGCTTTAAAGAAATTTTTGAAAGCTGGCCTTTTATACATTATTTCTACTATTAATCGTACATGAGATGACATGAGGGTTCCAGACAAAGGTCAATCCTTGTTGATCTTCATTGAGACTCGCTTGTAGATGAGGAGGTTTAAACTAATAAAATTAAATGGACCCAACATGAGACAATAAATCACAATTATAAAACAGTTTTTTACACAAAATCTTAGAAATACATGAAGCCGATTTACAAAATAATAAAAAATTATCAATATCTTGCTTACAACTCCTCATAATTATACATTGATAAATATAGGTTTCATATCCAAAGGTTAATCTAATTCTATTAAACTGCAGTACAATCTTTTAATACGCGTTGAAAATATTTCAATACAGTGAGTTGATAAAAACAAGTAAAAAATCACTTTGAAAGCAGGGAAAGTAGAAAAGTGGGTCTAAAATACTAAAAAACAGCTTTCTAAAATTGAAGAATTATTAAATACTCATTGGTGCATTGGAGCTAATTCGTGCGATTGTTGTCCGTTAGTATTTGTATTGTCTACAAGCTGAGCAAAACCTGAATCAGGCCATTTCCCGTTTTCGCCATGTAAGTTTTTGTCTTCGCAGACGCATAAAAACAATGTGTCGAGGACAATCTGAAATAAAAAATGCATATGTTTTAAATAAATTCTATTATTTTGACAATTTCAAGGTGAATGATTTACCTCGTAGAGGGAGATGATGCTGTGAGCAGTAAAGAATGCAAAAACGCAGATAACAAAAACTGGAGCAGCGTAAAAATAGAGGCGGGTGTCGTGCCTCAGGAAAAGCAAACCGATACTACCAGTGGCTGCAGTAACCAAACATTTCCCCAAAAAAAGCATGAAGTCTCCTACATTATTTATAACTAATATTTGCGGACCATTGCTCATTATTGTCGCAAACGCCTGCAACAGTAAATTATGAAATTGATATATAGACACGTTTTTGGGTTAAATTCCTATATAATTAGCAAGAGAACACGTTACCTCCAATCTCGTATTCGAAATTTACAATGTGACGTAATAAATTTAGTCATCTTTTTTCGTTCAACAATGACAAGATAAACCCCACATCTGGAGGTATTTACTCACTCCTAATTTTGTTTTGAAAAGGTGTCTTAGAGCTGTTTTTTTTAAATGACGTAGAACCTTATGATTATATGTAAATACTTTAAACATCGACATTCATAACAAATTAATTTTTTTACGAAACTGTAATGACGTTGACCATAAACCATTTTGATTATTTGGACAGACTAAAAAATTACTTATGTATATGATAATGAAAATTTCTTTTAATTGAAATTTCGACTTTGAATTTTAGTCAGTTTTGATGAACTCTCGCCGCACAGTGGAGCGGCGTACTGACATTTCGATATGAAAATTACTTGTGAGAAACCTTTGCGTTAATCGATATTTTACACGAAGAAAACGAGTCGATTAAATGCACAGAGAAATCTGATCGGCATATAGGCTTTATCTGTTGATATCAGAACAGCAAATCATATCTCTTATTTTCGGAGTCGAGCTTATGTTACTAAAATCGTTAAGATTTATAGAAATATATTTGTGAATATCACATTTAAGGCCATGTCCTCGGTGTGCATAGTTTGCATAGTGCTCCGTGCCATCTTTATTTCATGCTACACCTCTGCGGAGTGACAGTATATGCTACCTATTCTAGGACTTGCAGTCATTCGTATTTAACACCAATCCATTAGCGCTAAGCTATCATTCAACTCTCATTCCGCAACGATTACAGAATGGAGCTCTGTTGCAAAAATAATCCTAATAACTTTTTCTACGTTTGCAGTGTTTTTACCTACAAAAACAAAGACAAAAAATGTCTTATGCAATGCGAGAAGGCTATGAGATTTATTTTCAAATTAAACCCGGAAATAGAGAAAAATATTGGATACCGAACAGTTGCTGCTCGACTTGTGCCGTTTTATTGAGGTCAGTATATCGAGGAGATTTCGATCATCTCTTCAGATTTACTTCCCCTACTTCTTGGAGAGAACCTCAGAACCATATCGATGATTTTTATTTCTATTTGACAGATTTTAAAGGTTACTCATCGAAATGGAAGGACTCCATAATTTACCATAATGTTTCTTCAGTGACAAAAACTACGTGCAACCGTAAAGATTCTATCTCGAGAAATTTCACAAAACTGATGAAGCAAATGCTCATCATCGTCGAGCATGCAAGAGGAAAAGTTTCTGATTACAAGCAGCAATTTGAATTTATTTTCCAACAAAAGCTAACAACCAATGATAAAGAATGGATATTTCGAAGATACAGTACAATCCCTGCCATTTTCCTGTTAGAGAATGGGTTTCTATCTGGGTATAAACAGAGCTGAACACGGTTTTTGCAAATGGGTCCTGCCCAGGGTTTTATCCGGTCCTAAGAAGAATTCTAAAGGGTTCTAAATGGATACAAAAATTGTGCGACTATCGGGGTCTACACGGGTTGGAACCAGGTTATACCCAACCCTAAGAAGGGTTCTGAATGGTTTACAAAATTGTGCGCCAATCAGCTTCTAAGAAGGACTTTAAAGGATTTTATCTTGGTTTTATGCTGGACCTGAAATTGTTCCGCGTATATGGTCTTAAACGGGCGTTGAGCAGATCGTATCCAGCCCTAAGAAGGGTTCTGTATGTCCATAACAGGGTTCTATAGGGAACCAAACATTGTTACGCTAGGCCCTTTTAGACACGCAGAGCGCAGTTGACTAAATTTGTCAATTTATGTCACCGCTATGACCCGTTCAGATCCTGTTGGACGCCTATACTTTCGATTCAAAAGATTTCTGATACAACCACGCTAGACCCGTTTAAGCACGCGATGTGCACTTTGGAAGAATAATTTTCATATACTTATGCCGGATGCTAGTCAGGTATACCCTGCTAAGTCCCGCTTTCCAATTTAAATAATATAATTTGAGTACCAATTACCCATGTAGAACTCCCTTACACCCGGATAGAATTCCACAATTATGTTATAATTTCCCGGTAGAACCCAGGTAGGTCTGGATAAAGTGCCAGAGCTTATGATGGGAACGTAACCGGGTTCTAATTGGCGTTTTACCTGATTCCAACCGTGGTTCTAATGGTTTTTCAAAGCAGGGATGATTCGCTTCAAGTACGTGTAACTCGTCAAACTGGCAGTTCTATAGAAAGAGACAACTTCTCTGCCATGTATCTTTGTAACGGTGATAGCCTGAACTCTGAATTTGTTTACATTTCTTTAGCATTAAAAAACAAAGAGAATGACACATAGACGGCTGGAAAATAAATGATTTTCAGTTAAATATAGAGTTTTTTTGTAAAACCACTTTTGTTTCGTGTTTTTCTCAGTTTTTCTAAATTATCTCGGCAACCGTACAAGATATCAAAAAAACAAGCCCACCGTTGGATTCTGCATTGAGGAATGCATCGAAATCATATATTGCTTTTCATAAAAAAAATTTTGATTAGAAATATCTCGAAAACCTGATGTTCTGGGAAAAAATAGAGGCCAGATTCGGATTCAGCACAAAAAACACTCTGAAAATGATACATCTCACCCCATGAGCACTTAGGTTACTTCTGTTGACCAGTGTTATTTTATAACAAACTACTTCTGTTCCCCTGAATGTGCGCTTTCACTCAAACTTTCAATTCTAGTTTATTAACGTTTCCCCGAGTTTTTTCCGCTTTCTTTTAACTTTTAATTTTAACTGTGGTCGAAAAATATCGATCCGAAGACTGACTTGGTCACGTGGTCCACCTAGAACATGGCCTTAAACGTCTGGAAAGTTGGTATATAAATATCTGTGAAGATGGATGTAAAGGATGTTCTTTAAAGTTTTGTAATAAGTCATTACTGCAATTTGATATTAATAAAATATATTGCAAGAAACCTTGAAAGTCTTGCTATAAAAAAATCTTATTTAAACGAAAATTTATCCAAAGACACCGCAAAAGTTATGTTATCACGAGACTCCGTGTCGTTCTCAATTCAAAAATAAAGGTAAAGGTATTTTGGTTAGAAAAATTTAAGAAACAGCTGCTGCTTTCAGCTATTCCCGTTCTTATTCATATGATCCCTTATAAAAAAGGAGTATTGGTAAGTCATTTGCATAAATATTTCCAATATTTTTTCGAATTAAGAAATGTATTTCATTTCAGAACTCTGATTCTAAATTCTGATATCCATGCCCTAGCGAACCGACTGAACGGAAGGTTCAAACCGAGGGGTAAACTACTCTTAAAAATGGGTGCCGCGATTGCTCATAATCAACCAAAAACGCATTCGTGGGACATGGATTCACCACTATACTCCGGAATCACTTGAAGGGCCAAAACAGCGGGTTGAACCTGGTGAAAGTAAACTATAGCGTCCGAAAACGCAACAATCGACTATTATCTGCTCCCGCACCTCAAAAGATGGCTGTGCGGTAGGCGATTTGAGTCTAGCAAAGAAGTTGAGTGGGAAACAGAAGGGTAATTGGAGGGTTTGACAAATCGTATTATTTGGAAGACATAGAAAAGTTGAAAGATCGTTGGACTCGTTGTATCGAGCTTAAAGGAGAGTACAATGAGAAATAAAACCGGTTATTGACATAAAAAATTATTCTTGTTCATTAGAGAAAGGAGAATGACCAGCCTCGGACCAAATGAATGTTAATCATATTTATTTTCATTTGAAATGACAACGTTTCTATGACATTAGGTCATCCTCTTCAGGTCAAATAAATTTGTGGTATTATTTACTCTGTCGTTGTATTATCCTTCTACATTTTCACAAACATCACAAATAGTTATCATAAATTTTCGTCATGTTTTGTTGACATAAATTCCAAATTTTGTCCAATTCTAGTCATTATTTTGTAGTTTTCATGAAAAAAATGCCCACAATAATATTATACATTGATTTTTAAGAAACTCGTGTAATTAATTAGACATGTTTTAATTTCTGAATTTTTTTGGATTTGAGTTTCAATCTCCGTGAGGTAGCAAAACAATGATAAATTTCCCAGGAGGTGATGAGGTGTGAGGGATTCAAGTCCATCAGCTTTACTGATTACTTATCCGTTTACGTATCTTGTTAAGTACACAAGAAGAGAATCTGACATGCATTTGTTAACTAGATATAAAGGGTTTTCCAATAGGGACATAACAATTTTATCTATGAATAAAACACAGAAATATTTGAGATATTGAATTCAAATTTATTGTGGGTGTAGTGCAAGCATTACATTTTATGAATGAAATTCGATATCGGTCATATGACCACCGCGAGCCCGTTTACAGCGGTCGATTCTTTGGACCCGATTTTCCACCACTCTTGCACACATTTCGACCGGAACGTTGGCAATTTCGCTTTGGATGTTGTCTTTGAGGTCGTCTAAAGTTGCTGGCTTGTTGCCATAGACCAGTGACTTGATATGGCCCCATAAAAAGAAATTCAATGGCGTTAGATCGCATGAACGAGGCGACCATTCGACCGGACCATTTCTCGAGATAACACGTTCACCGAATTTGCCTTTCAATAAATCGATTGTGACGCGTGCTGTGTGGCTAGTGGCACCGTCGTGTTGAAACCACATATCGTTGATGTCAAGTTCATCCAATTCTGGCCACAAATTATCTTCCAACATAGCACGATAGCGCTCTCCATTGACGGTAACATGATGGTCGTTTTCATCCACGAAAAAATACGGCCCAATCACACCTCCGGCATGAAATCCGCACCAAACAGTCACTTTTTGCGGATTCAATGGTGTCTCAAGAAGCACATTTGGGTTTGTTGCTGACCAATAACGCATATTTTGCTTATTAACAAAGCCATTGAGCCAGAAATGAGCTTCATCGCTGAAGATGATTTTTCGATGAAATTCTTCATTTTCTTCAAGCTTTGCCAGAGCCCAATTGGAGAAGTTCCGGCGTTTCAAATGATCAAGTGGCTTTAGTTCTTGAGTCAATTTATTCTCGAAAGCATGTAGGCCAAGATCTTTTCGCATAATACGCCACAGTGTCGTTTGAGCGATGCCCAATTCTTGAGAACGACGTGGAATCGACTGATTTGGCTTATTTTGAATCGGTGCACTTACGGCTGCGATTATTTCTTCGCATCGAGCTATACGACGTCTTTTTGGCACCGGAACGCCCAATAGTGTAAATTTGCTCTCGAATTTATCCACTATAGCACGCACAGTCTGTCGGGTGGGACGATTATTACGGCCGAAAATTGGAGTAAGCGCTCTTAAAGTTGCGACCACCGACTCAGAATTTCGGTAATAATTTTTAATAATTTCCAAACGTTGCTGGTTCGTGAACTTTACCATGATGAAAATGTTGACTTTAACTAACGTTTTGACATTGACAGTTAATTAAAAAAGTTTAAGGGTGCGTTCATATAAAGGTACGAAATTGTTATGTCCCTATTGGAAAACCCTTTATTAGTTCTCCCCAATTTCAATATTGAATACTCTATTAACCGAACATGACTAAATACGACAATTCACGTAATTCAAGGTAACTTAATAGCACTATTGTTTCCGGACTTGCACCACATAAGGACAGAGGATTTTATTCACTCATTCCTACTTCTATTCTTGAACATAGTCAATGCTCTCTTTGATTGGCCAATATAAGTCGCAGGACAGTTTTTACAATTAAATTTAAAACATTATTTGTTTTTCCGCATTTGTTTATAGAACCTGTGCCTAATTTTATTACCTTTTTCGAAGCTTTATCAATTAAAGGGATATTACAAATGTTATATTTTTTGAAAATATTCAACAACTTAATGAAATTAGTTTTATTGTATGGCATGCTCACTTTTGGTTAACATCTGTATAAATCTGAACGGCTTTTTTTGTGAAGAGGATTTAAGGAGCTGTATTTAATTTAATTCATACGAACTTTTATATTTTTCCGATGAAGTTATTGAGATAATCATTGTCTGGTAAAAAATTTTGTTTGTCGTGAAATTGGCGTCATAAAACATTTTGTCAGACAAAGATGTCGCTTTGTCAACTAAGATATACACAATATTTTTATTGTGACAAATTGGATAATTCGAAAAATAATTGATTGATCTACCTAATAAAGTGGGTCTTTGGAACCAGTTAGTAATAAATCCATTATCTTGTATAATCAATGGCAAATCCAGAATATTAATTTGATAATTCCATTATAATTCAAAGAAAAATTGTAAGTTATTGTCTTGTGAATTAAAAATGTTGAAGGAAAAAGAATGATCGGGTGGCCAAGGCAGGCCGATTTATGGCATCATAAACATTCTGATAAGACTGGCGGCTTACGAATGCCTATAGTCAAAACAAATGGGGAATCAGTGGGATTCAAAATCGTGCGTGTCGCGCAAAAAAATTTCACTAGTTAGAACTTAAAGTGTAAAGGTGCTGTAAAAGTACAAGCTATAGTGAAAATAAAGTGTTGTGATAATGTCACCACACATATCTTCTTACAGAAGCAGAAAAGACAGACGTTCGCGAAGTCGAAGTCGACATCGTTCACGTAGTCATCTTCGAGAGTACCGAGAGAAAAAGGACCGATCAAGGCATGAGTCGGAACGGATCCATCACGACCAGGTAGACGGAAGTCAGCAAAGGATTCGTAGCCCATCAAGTCCTGCATACAGCAGCTCTACGAGTCGTGAGTCTGATTTTGCCAAATTGACAGCAGTCTTGTCAGGTATTGTGTCCACAGGTTCTAAGCGATCTACTTATGTTAACGAGAAAATATTACCAGAATTTGATCCTGCGTTAAAGAATTTCTCTGCGAGTGAATGGGTACACAAAGTTAATATGTGCGGGGAAATGTATGACTGGGACAACAAAACCAAGTTATATCTTGCCATTTTGAAGTTAAAAGGTAATGCTAAGCTCTGGAATGACAGATTACAAAATTCATTATTGACTTGGGAGGTCTTTTCTTTAGCAATAGTCAGACAATTCCCAGGAGAAGAAATCTTCGGGAAATTGATGGAAGACGCCGTTATTTTTAAAAGCACACCGGGTCAAGATCTTCAGACATACTGCTTTGCGAAATTGGGGAAAATTAATAAATTAAAACTAGAACTTCCAGACGAAAAATAAGTTGATTTGATTGCGCAGGGTATTCACGACGAATCAATTCAGACAATTATTTTAGCAGCTCGCTGTAAGACCGTTGCGGATTTAAATAAATGTTTAAGCGTTTTCCCCAATTCAGTAAAAATAAAATAAACAAGAGATTCTAAAGTATCAAAAGATTTTAAACGTCCATTTTCTAATAACCCTGGATCAGATAAATCTAAAACTTTTCTAAATGATGGTTGTTTCAAATGCGGTAAAAAGGGTCACGTAAAGAAATTCTGTCCCGAATCTTTAGAGGGCGATATTTTAAAGGTTCAGACTGATGAGATTTCGAAAAATAAACGTGAATTTTCTAAATCCGATCAGAAAAAAGAATCTATTAAAAAGAAATGTACGTTTTGCAATTACTTAGGTCATACGGAAGATCAATGCTATAAGAAAAAGAATAAGAAAAAGAAAGAGAGATCAGAATGACTAACCGCCGGTCTCACCGCTGAAGCAGAGTTTTTATCGGTTCTAGAAGTAGAGGTGATGAAGATAAACAAACCACTAAAAATGTGCCGCATGAACGATAAAGAAATACTATGTTCAGTAGATTTAGGCAGTGACTGTTCTATTATTAAAGAAAGCGAGGCTCGATTATTAAATTTAAAGTTTAAAGAAACTAACGAAGTATTTTCGGGATTTGATTATTCCCTAATCGTTCCAATTGCATATTCAAAAATTAATTTAATTATTGATGATATTGAGCTGAAAATAAAGATATTTATTGTGCCAGACGATCAGTTGTCAAAAAGGGTTTTAATAGGTCGTAATATAATAAAAACGGGAATACAAGCAATCACTGACGCATCATGTACGAGATTTATCAAGGCACATGATACAGACTCTTCAAGTAAAGCGATTGATCTTCTTACGGTAGAAAATGTAGAAACGTTGAAACCTATTGAAGAAAAAGACGTACATTGCGAGGACTTAGGCGAGGGAATAAAGAAAAGATTAATAAGTCTATTAAACCGTTTTCGACATAATCTAGCCTTCAAACATGAAGAACTAGGGCATTCAAAAATCGGAGAAATGAAAATTGAATTACTTAGCGATGAACCAGTGTATCATAGGCCGTATCGTATGTCGAAGGATGAGCGAGAAAAATTAAATGAATTAATCATGAAATTTGATTCCAGCGGAATAATTCGCGAGAGTACTTCACCACATGCAAGCCCAGCCTTTTTAGTTACAAAGAAAAATGGAGAAGGACGCATGGTTGTTGATTTCCGGCAATTAAATAAAATCACAAAGCTTGCTTGTGATCCTCTCCCGCTGATTGATGATCAGATTGATAGCTTAGGGGGTCAAATGTACCTCATTTCCTTGGACATGAAATCCGGTTTTTACCAAATTCCAGTGCATCCTGATTCAATAGAGAAAACTGCTTTTATTACCCCAGATGGTCATTGGGAATTTTTAAGAATGGCAATGGGATTAGCTAATTCGCCTGCTATTTTTCAAAGAGCTATGAATAAAGTATTGAAGGGTACTAGGGTAACAATTTACAAAGATGACGTATTATTAGCTGTTAAAGATATTGAAGAAGGGTTAAAGAATTGAAATTGGTTTTGCAAGCCTTTGAAAAATACAATCTGACATTAAATTTAGAGAAATGGAAATTTTTCCGAATAAATATCGATTATCTAGGTAAAGAGATTTCCATTGAAGGGGTTCGACCAGGCATGCGTAAAACTCAAGCAATTATGGAGACTCCCGATTCCAAAACAGTTAAACAAGTACGTCAATTCTTAGGATTCGCTGGTTACTTTCTTAAATTTATTCTAAACTTCGCGCGAAAGGTATCACCGTTAACAAATCTACTGCGGAAAAATGTATCCTGGCAATGGACTGCTGAGCAATCTAATGCAATGCGAGAAATTAAAGAGATACTGTCAACTCGACCACTTTTAGCCATATTTGACCCGGAATTACAGACGGAGGTTCAAATGGATGCCAGCTGTATCGGGTTAGGAGCAATATTAATTCAGAAGCGCGAAAAAGAAAAAAGTGTTGTGGCATACTACAGTTGCAAAACTAGTACCGAAGAGCAAAGATATCACTCATATGATTTAGAAACCTTGGCAGTATTCGTTGCCTTCAAAGTATTTCGCGTATACTTATTACTGCAAATAAAAAGGATATTCAACCACGGGTGGCTCGCTGGTGGGTTTATTTTCAAGATTATAACTTTGACATTGTATATCGTCCGGGCGCTCAAGTAGCTCACGTTGATTATCTCAGTAGGAATCCCGTTGAATGTTTATCCGTTGACATAACATCGGCAGAGTGGATAAAGGTTGCGCAAATTCAAGATCACGATATCGAAGTGATACGAAAAATTTTGGAATCAGGCGATAGAAGGTCAGAAGTAAAGCAGTATTTCGAGAAGTATGACTTAAAAGCGGGTGTAGTTTTCCGGAGAACCGAGGATGGAAACAAATGGTTGGTACCTCGTATGTCCCGTTTGAACATTGTTAAAATGTGCCATAATGATCAGGGACACTTTGCCTTAGAAAAGACTCTCGAAAAGATCCATGAAAATGATTGGTTTAAGGGAATGAGACGGTTTCTTTCTAAGTATGTGAAGGCTTGTTTAAATTGCCTTTACTATAAATCAACATCGGGGAAAAAACAAGGCTTCCTTCACCCAATTGAAAAAGTTTCTATTCCCTTTCATACATTGCACCTGGATCATGTTGGCCCATTCATTCGTACAAGAAACAGGAACACACAAATATTAACGATTATTGACGGATTCACTAAGTTTTTCATCCTCAAGCCTGTGCACAGTACAAAGACAAAAGGCGTCATTAAGGCACTAGACCAGTTATTCGTCCTGTTTGGAGTTCCCACACGAATAGTAACTGACAAGGGAACTGCATTTACTTCTCACACTTTCCAAGCATTCTGTCAGGAGTACGAAATTAAGCACATTCAAAATGCTGTCGCTACACCAAGGGCCAACGGTCAGTGTGAGAGATTAAATCGCACGGTACTAAATTCATTGGCGGCAACCTGCACTGGAGAATCAGAGGATTCTTGGGACAATCATGTGAAGAAAGTTCAAAGTGCAATCAATTGTGCCATCAATAGAACCACCAGATCTTCAGGAACTGAGGAGAGAAGCCAAACAGCGTACAGACAGACCTGGAGCAAGCAGGGCAGAAAAGGAGGTTTGATGCACGCAGATTCAAACCACCGCATTACAACGTGGGGGACGTTGTAATGGTAGCATCCAGTCCGGTAGCGACCGGAGAAAGCAGAAAGTTGGCGGCCAAAGCAAAGGGACTGTTCAGGTGACTGCAGTATTGCCCAATGATCGCTACGAGGTCCAGGATTTGAGGGACTTGAAGAAGTCGCCCAATCGACGGAGCGTAGTGGCAGTAGACAGTCTACAGAAATGGGTCACGTTTGACGCTATGGAGTAGACTGGTAAGTTGGGTTGTACTTGACGAAATGTCTAGTATTTCAGTCGGAGTCAGAAGTTGCGAGGCGTATATCCTTGGTCAGGATATACGTAGAAGGAACTTTTGGCAAGGCTGTTGACCGAGGCCAAGTCTAGAATTCTCAGGTATGATTTCTGGTCAAGATCATACGGATTCTGAGTTTTTAGGCGGAGGCTAGGACCAAGGGCAGTCGGAGTCAGGGTTGTTTTGGACTGAGTTGTCACTGGTCACGCTCTTAGTTGTCAGGACTCCTGGCGAGGCTGGTGACCAGGTTAAAATCCTTCATCCTATCCCGAACACAAATAATGTTCCACAATTTCAATTTCCTTTGTTAGTCTCCTACAGAGATAACCACTGGGTTGCAATGGATGCCCTCACGGACTTGATCACTGCAGTGGGAGGTGTCTGTTGCCTTGCAGTGCTTATCTACACTAGTATTCATAAAAGTAAAAAGCATCATTTGTTTGTTATAGCCTACAAGCAAACCGTTAAACTTGAGGTCGAGGACGACCATATAGTCAGGGAGGTCGAATAAAGGAGAAAGAATGATCGGGTGGCCAAGGCAGGCCGATTTATGGCATCATAAACATTCTGATAAGACTGGCGACTTACGAATGCCTATAGTCAAAACAAATGGGGAATGAGGTGCCAGATGTCTCCAAAAGGACTCACTTTGCTCTGGTTGTTTGTCCTGATCACTTGCTCTGAATATTGGTCAAATTTAATTGTAACTGGTAGTTTAAATATATAATTATATTAAAAGGAATTGGACCAATTACTCCTTACAATGTTAATGACCAAACCAATATATTTCTTTTGAACACACAGAATAGTGTCGTCTACGAACCCATAATAAAAGATTACAATTCGTAAGCAATTATTTTCTAAATCATTCATGACAATGTCTGCGAATAGAGGTGAAATGGGTGAACCCATCGGAGTACCAAACATTTGTAAATAAATATTATTATTTATTATATTATTATTACCAAAAAAAAACTTAGTACAATTTGTAATTTCTTCAAATGGGATTCCGCAGATGTGAATAAAATAACACCTTTAATCTAAACTCTTAAGGACCAAATTACAGGGTGCATTTGTGGATAATAAACTGACATGTAGTCAAAGCAGACCATGAGCATCATTCACAACAAGATCTTTTCATTCTCTTTCAAGATCTGAACTATCGCTTAAATTAACAAAACTTTAAAATCGATAATAAAATTAGGCAAAGATTCTACAAACAAATGCGAACAAACTAATAATGTTTATGGATTCAATTATAAAAATTGTCCTGCGACTTATATTGGTGAATCAAAGAGAGCATTGAAATATCGTATTAATGAACACAAAAGTAAAAAAATTGCGATGTTATAAACCGTGAACATCAATTAGTATTTACCAATGAATTTAATTTGGAAAATACTGAAATCATCGATTACATATCTGATTATAGAAAAAGATTAACATCGGAGATAATCTACATAAAGAGCAATAAATTCAGCTTCAATAAAAAAGAAGATATATTTACTCTAAATAGAATTTATTTTCCATTACTTAGTTAATTAAATTCATGTTTGTTTCCTGTTGATGTCTGTTTACGATTTAAATTCTTAGTTAATAACAGTTCTGATCAATATATAAAGTTCACCATCACAATCTAAGGTTTCAGTAGACAAAGCTTCGTCAGTTCTATGACATCAAGTCATTTAAAATCACGTATTCCACTCTTACATTATATATTTGACTACATTAAATATGACTTAACATACTTTTATCAAGGCTAATAACAACTTTAGACATTTTTTATTTTGTGTTGTTTAATTCAATGAAACCTAATGAAGTTGGAAAACCCATATCCAATGAAAGGTCGTAAAATTTTGACAAAATGAAGAATTTTTGTCTTTATATTTTGCCCTTATCGATCGCAAATCAATCTCCTTGCCAATATACGAATTTTTGTCGGAATATGCTGACTGTTTTTACTTTTGGCCATTTCGAATCAGCCATTTTAGAAATTAGAATTATGATCTCAAATCGGAATCCGAACGCTGTCGAGTTTAAAAAAAAATTTTGTTGTTATTTTTTATTATACAATAACAAATTTGCCGATTTTCTTTGGCGAAAATCGCGTTTTTTACTTTCCAGTGTTACAAAAAGTTGAGAAATCAATAATAAGAAAAAAAACTTGTTTATTTTATTTCAGATGATCCAGTGATGAGTTACAACCGTCACCACAGAACAACTTTTTTCGACACGTTTCCGGAGATTTCATACCAACAGCTCATCAAGGGTATAAAACCCCACCGATTTGTGTTTAGTGGTTAAAAAGCAACTTACAACTCTAGCAGATTCACAAAAATTGGTTCCTTCCATTGCCACTACTGGGTAAGCATTGTGGTTCATAAAACGGATGAATTTTTCCAAAAAGTAAAAACAGCAAATGCAGCATTTTAGTCCACACCGAGCATATACAGAAGTTTCCTTTTTCTTTTCGAACCTACAAAATTAGTCATAACTTCAAATATATTTGATTTATTTGATATTTATCAATTAAATGTAGTAAAATTGTAAATTTTAAGTGTTTTAAAACTAAAGGACCACGCACCAAATGTATAGGTATATGGACCTTGGTGAAATTGGCTAAAAATCGAATCTGATGTACTTCATGTCATCCCGACCAAAAGATTGAATAAGCAAGAAGTCCGAAAATGTCTGGTTTATAAGATACAGAATTTTAACATAGACAAGAGTCAAGTCTTGTAAATCTAATGTATAGATGGTGGCCAAATAGCAATTAGCGCCGCGTACAACTGTAATTATGAACTATCATTATATGTGCACGTGTTAGTTCACATATATGCATATGTAGGTTCTTTAAATGTGTTGCTATTGTTATTTACAAGTATTTAATAATTTCTTGTGCGTGTCGTTTTTTTTTATGATAAAAATAAAAATTACAGATATTTTTGATTGATTAATTTAATATTAACTTCTCACTCTTGAATTACATTTTCACAATTTTACATTAAATCTTGGTTTTGTCGCAATAAGTAAAAATATCTGTAACTTGTATTTTTACTAACATCAGAAACGACGCGCACAATGAATTTTTTAATACTTGTAATGAGTTGTAAAGACTTGTAAATAACAATGGCGGAACGCATACGAAGCCACTTTTCCTTGCCGGACTCCACCCACTTGCGACAACCAGCGCGCGTACAACTGACGACCTGATCTAAAGATAATAATAATGCTACGTGGACACCTCATCCATTAGAGGTTGACCGGCCCTGACGAGGGTCAGAAGCATCTGTTATGATTGCTAAGTTTTTTGGGACTTCCAAGTGATCTAGAAAGTCTTATCTTGTACAGTAAATCAAGAACTGCTTAGGATTGTACGGTTATTCGGAAGTTTTGAATCAAATGGAAATCATATTTTTCAGAATGGGTGAAAAATATGCCTTCATAAGAATTGCACCATACAGAATATGCAGAACCAAGTTAACATTCTTATTAATTCGAATCTGAAATATTAAAAAATTGTGTGTATTGGAAAAGCTGTATATTCGGAAATAAAATCGGTCAGTTACAAATGTTGAAGACAGTAATCTCTACGCATTTCACAGGTAAAACGTAAATTAAAAAACGTTAACTGACATAAGGAAAGTAGATGAAATTGAATCATGAAGGAAAAAGATTATTAATAATATTAATTCATTTTAATTCATAACATACTAGAACATAAAATAAAAACTTAGAAAACAATCTTTTAACACTTTCACTTCATAAAAATATTCAAAAATTGAGAGTAAATAATCCTTTAAGGGTAAATAAGCGACTCAAAATCAATAAGCGAGGTGTCCATACAAGCATCTATACGGAAAAATTTAATCTAATTATTTATTATAAGAAGCTGAGCTCTTCCTATTAAAGCACCGAACTTAATGTGCGAGATTGATATGAGCGTCTACCAATATTGGCATCAACTGATGCATTTTTAGCATGAAATGTTTTATACTATAAAAAAATATACTATATAATAAAATATATAAATAATAAGATTATAAAACATATAAATATATATAATAAAAATATACTATAAAATAGCTCAACCTTCGCGTTGCTATAGCTGCAAAAAAACTCATCCTATTTCAGCAAGAGTTCTCTCACGACCAAGAGAACACGTTAGGTGTTACGTTCGAAAGTAGGCGTGACCTAATATCTCAGTTGTAAGAGAACTCATGCTGAAATAGGATGAGTTTCTTGGAACCATAGCAAGGAGGGTTTCGAGCTATTTTCGCAAGGCACAACTGCCCTGAAAGCATGAAACTTAGTAATTTT
Source organism: Diplolepis rosae (assembly GCA_030998225.1). Classification (NCBI taxonomy): domain Eukaryota; kingdom Metazoa; phylum Arthropoda; class Insecta; order Hymenoptera; family Diplolepididae; genus Diplolepis; species Diplolepis rosae. The sequence goes on along the minus strand of JAPYXD010000148.1, from coordinate 214,953 downwards.
TTAGCATAAAGGGATCCCTACTTAAAATGTATGAATTTTTCAATAGGATAGCAAGAACGAAACCTGCTACAAAAACATGACCAGTGTTCTTGCAATAAAAAAAGCATTCACTTTGAATTTCACTGATAATCCAATTATATTATTTACGGCATTAAAAATGAAGCAGGTGCTAGTTCTAGTCTGAGAAATAACATTTCACCTTAAGCACGACGGCTCATTTTCCTCAAATCTGTTAACCCTGAGCTTTAAACGGTTTGTTCGCTCTGGGGTTACGGCGTTAAATCGGCTTCCGAATTAGATTGCGCGGCCGAGGAAGGGCCAGGATTGGGAGGGATTAAAGAGTGATGCGTTTATTAACGCTTTCAATCAAAAGAAAAGGGGAAAAACGAAAGGAGGAGATAAGTAAAGAAGGAGAGTGCGCTCGAGCGAACGAAGGAGACAAGGAGAAGGAAGAAGGCGCGCAAGGAGAAAGCGCTAGCTGGCCACCAACAATACCGTCTGGCTATGTTGGCCGTCGACGGAGTTCCTAGAATTAAAAGAAGCAAGCGACGGTCGTATTAAATGCCAAAATGTTTTATATCAAATCTGGCCTCGTTAAAAACTGATTGATTACAATTAGTACGTACATATTTTTTGTGAGATTCATTCCTTAGCAGCATTACTATTTTTACTATCAGAAAATAAGATCCACATAAGGGTGGTCTTTTAATCTAAAGCATGTCAGATCATTCTCCATAATTCCGATCTCGTTGAGAATCGATTAATTATAATTAGAACATATAACATTAGAACATATCACGGTCGATTCGGCTCATGAACCGAGGAGTAAACTGCCTAACACATACGTAACATGTTAAAACATTTATAAAAGACATTATAGAAAATTCAGATACATATGTGATTGAAGGTTGCAGTTATTAGGTGACCAACTAAGTTACCGCCGTTTTTTTGATGAAAATGCAACTTTATTGTGAAAAAATGGTTACGAATGAATCAATAATCATAAACAGTAATGACTGTCCTTTTCTTCGACCGTTATATTATTGTGTTTCACCAATGTAGACTTTATCGCATCCAATGCATTTTATAAGGTGAACTACGTTGGATATATTTTCCATCTTATCAGAATCTTTATTGTTATTCAACAAATTTCCAAAAGTCTGGTTATTATTGAAATAGACATTAATATGGAATTTTTTTAACCCTCTCCTAAGTCTTTCAGAAAGACCTTGGATGTAAGGTAATAGTATATTATGTGTCTACTCTCATAATGAGGGTTATGACGCGACGAGCGACAATGCTCGCAGGAGATCGAAGCCAAGGCGTAGTCAAGGCGTAGGTGAGGCGTGGTCGAGGCGTAGCTGAGGCAAAGCCGAGACGAAGCCGAGACAAAGACGAGACAAAGCCGAGGCGCGATCAGTTCTGCGAGCATTTTAAGCGAGTCTCGTAATTACCCGAATTGTGTGCATTGGCATATATATTATTTTATGTGACTTCGGCGCGTATACAATTTTTTATGCGTTCACTCGAATCTAATCTAGTATTCATCATGATTCTCATCCACTGCACTTGATATTTCGCGACTAGTTCCGGTCATTTTGATTTTCTCGATCTTGTGTAGTAGTAACGTATTGTAATAGACGCATACACAGTTCAAATGTACAAGGCTTTGTTAGTACGGTGCCAACGCTGTATGGATATAGGCGCATGCGCAGTTTGATTTTTATATTACATCCCTCTGTATCGTAATACACAACATGACGCTACTCTTAACTGTAGCGTAAAAACGAGTTTACGCGCCAGAGGCACAGAAAGTAACTTTAATTTCAGTTTTTTTATATTTTTTCAACCATATCATTTTTATTTTATCTTTAGATGAAGTATTGTATATTTCATGAACACGTTCCTTAATGACACTCTCTATCAACGGTAGCAGATAACTAGGTAATTGTAAAATAACTTTGATTTCATCTAAATTTTCTTTTCTATATTAGATGTCACTTAATTTAATACATCTATCAACTAAACCTTTAATTAAACCAATCTTCTGACTAAATAAATGATGAGATTCATAATTTAAATACCAACTGGACCAAGTAGGTTTTTTAAACCAGTTTGTAATCAAAGAACCATTACTATTTTTTATGATATCTAATTCTAAGAAGTTCAAGGTATTGTTTTCTTCCTTTTCGAATGTAAATTTAATGAATTACTCAATACTGTTAAACACATCAAAAAACTCTGGAATTTTATCTGTCGGGACAATTGTAAGTATATCATCCACATAACGTTTATAGAGAATAGGTTTAAAGGGTAATTTTAATAACGCTCGTTTTTCTACACCCTCCATAATCAATTTTGATACTAAAGGTGACAATGGAGAGCCCATTGGACAACCTGACGTCTGTTTATAAAATTTATTATTAAATGAAAAAACTGTATCATTAGAGACTATTCTAACAGCAATTAAAATCTCATTTTTAGAAATCTTTTTTAAATTTTTATGTAAATTCAATTTCTCGTCTATGCAATCTAAAGCTAAATCCAGAGGAATGTTATAAAAATAAAGAAACCACATCTAAAGATTGCAATGAATGAGTTGAAGGTACTTCAATATTCGTAATTATATCTTTTAGTTTCCAAATATTTTTGATAAATGAATCAGTATTTCCGGAAACTGGTTTTAAGATATTAGGCAAATATTTAGCCAAATTATAAGTTGGTGATTCAATTGAGGAAACAATCAATCTCCAGTTCAAACCTGGTTTGTGCACCTTTGGGAGCGCATAAGTTACATAAGTAATACAGTTTTTTCAGTTAATAATAAATTTTATAAACAGACGTCAGGTTGTCCAATGGGCTCTCCATTGTCACCTTTAGTATCAAACTTGGTTATGGAGGATGTAGAAAAACGAGCGTTATTAAAATTATCCTTTAAACCTATTCTCTATAAACGTTATGTGGATGATATACTTACAATTGTCCCGACAGATAAAATTCCAGAGTTTTTTGATGTGTTTAACAGTATTGAGCAATCCATTAAATTTACATTCGAAAAGGAAGAAAACAATACATTAAACTTTTTAGAATTAGACATCATAAAAAATAGTAATGGTTCTTTAATTACAAACTGGTTTATAAAACCTACTTGATCCGGTTGGTATTTAAATTATGAATCTCATCATTTATTTAGTCAGAAGATTGGTTTAATTAAAGGTTTAGTTGATAGATGTATTAAATTAAGTGCCATCAAATATAGAAATGAAAATTTAGATGAAATCAAAGTTATTTTACAATTACCTAGTTATCTGCTACCGTTGATAGAGAGTGTCATTAAGGAACGTGTTCATGAAATATACAATACTTCATCTAAAGATAAAATAAAAATGATATGGTTGAAAAAATATAAAAAAACTGAAATTAATGTTACTTCACCTTACATCGAAGATCTTTCTGAAAGACTTAGGAGGTGGTTAAAAAAATTCCATATTAATATCTATTTCAATAATAACCACACTTTGGGAAATTTGTTAAATAAAAATAAAGATTCTGATAAGATGGAAAATATATCCAACGTAGTTTACCTTATAAAATGCACTGGATGCGATAAAGTCTACATTGGTGAAACTGGCAGGAGATTGAAAAGTAGTATTTATGAGCATAAAAGAAATTGTGGTCTTGAAAATGTGAATACAGGCTTATCTTGACATTCTTGGGATTACAATAATTTCTTTGACTTTAATTACATTAAAATTTTAGCTAGAGAATATAATAAGTATAAAAGAAAAATGATTGAATCAATTTATATCAATAAAAATATTAATATTTCAATAAATTTAAAGACTGTAATTATGATTATTAATCAAATTTACCATAGTATTATTTAACATATGATTTTCAAGTTTGTGTTCTCAAGCTCTAGCACGCTTTTCATTGGTGAATTTAATTCAACTTATCGTATCTTCGTCTCTCTATCCTACAGTTTGCGTTGGTTCGTCGGATTGTACACACCGCATCATAATGTAATTTTAAATTATTGATGCCTTCAATTTTCGAGACTTTAATTTTAATGACAATTTTAATAATAAGACTGAATCTTCATGTGTTTTCTCGTTTTTATAATTCATGTAAGTACTTATTTACATCAACACAACATAAAATAGTTCACTTTGTATAAAGAAATTAGATTGTAAATTGATTTGTTCAATTTATAGTGACAGATATATTCCTTGAAAAAGACCTGCAGTAAAGTCGAAACGTTGGAGAATTTTTAAATAAATATGATGAAAGAGTTTTTATAGGATGTTGATTTATTGACCATGAGACCGACGAAACCAAACCTATATGACATTCAAATGAATCATTCAAAGTATTGTCCATCGTTAGCTACTACTTTTGCACATCTTTCTAATAGAGCTTGAATACCGTGACGGTAAAAGTCTTCATCTTTGAGGCTATCCACGAATCAAGCCATTTTTCGATGTCTTCATACGAGCGGAACTGATGATCAGCCAGACCATGTGCCATCAACCGGAACAAGTAATAATCGGACGGCGCAGTATCTGGGGAATACAGCGGGTGGGGTAGGACTTCCCATTTAAGCGTTTCCAGGTAGGTTTTAACGGGTTTGGCAACATGAGACAAGCGTTTTCATGCTGAAAAACCACTTTTTTGTGCCTCTGTTCGTATCGTGGCTGTTTATCGCGCAGTGTTCGGCTCAAACGTATCAATTGCGTTCGATACCGTTCCCTAGTGATGGTTTCGTTCGGTTTCAATAGCTCATAATAAATAACATCAGCGTCTTCGAAGGTTTTTGGTTTTCCTTCACGCGGACGGTCGTAAACATTGAAATCAACGTCTTTGAAGCGACGTAAAAAATCACGGCACGTTGTTTCACTTAGAGCAGCATCTCCGTAAACTTTTTGGAGCTCTCGATGCGCTTCAGTCGCGCTTTTCTTCGAATGAAAGAAGAAAATCAAGACTTCCCGCAAATGGCGATTATTTGGCACAAAATCAGACATTTTCACACAAACAAAAATATATGACGCCAAAACAAAATCACTAATGTGATTTATATTCACAAACAACGGCAACTTAGTTGAGTACCTAATATATTAACCTTTCATCCCTTTTTTTGTCCTGCTGATTATTTTAAATTGTCAGAATACGGAAATGGGGACAAATGTATGAAGAATAGGGTTGCGACATGCAAATAAAAAATTGTCTGAATTATTTTTTATTTTTAACTCTATATTAGAATATTGATTATTGCGCCAAATTATTTTTTTTCATGCAGGGAAACAAATTTGGTAGATGCTGACCATAGCAGTAAAGCTGTTGTGTTTACCGGAGGAGAGTTGCACGACTATACATTTGAGTATGATGCGTTCCCTCTGTGGGTGAGCAATCAAATCCAATTCTCCATTGAAAAATACAGTCAAATCTCAGTTTATATGTATTCTGGTAGCAGAGCGTAGTTTATTTAATATATTAGTATCGCCTTGGGTACGGCCACGGATTTCGTGGCTGTGGCAACCCCGACAGGAAAAACGCCTGTTGGAGATGCGGCGCCACGGGACACTTGGCCAGGGGTTGTAAGGCACCACCAAGGTGCCTGTCGTGCGCAGACAGGGGCGACAAAGATGTCGCCCATGTGTCAGGAAGCGGCTCCTGCCCGGTCTTCCGGGAAGAGGTTCGGAGGTTGAGAGGCAGGAAATGAAGTTCCTGCAGCTCAACCTCGGAAGGGGGAGGGACGCCCAGGACCTCTTGATGCAGACTGCCAGGGAGACTGGGGCCGATGTACTGCTCATTAATGAGCAGTACAAATGATCTGAAAACTCTGCATGATACCAGGATACATCAAGGAGGGTCGGTATCCTCGTTTGTAGCTCTGATTTGAGCGTCGGAGATTTCCTGGAGTCCGACGCGGGGTTCGTTTGGGCGGAGGTGGCGAGGGTGCGTGTGTATAGCTGCTACTTTTCCCCCAACGATTCTTTCGAGGTCTTCGAGATCCAGATCCTCCTCCTCGAGGAGAGCCTCAGTGAGGCTGTCGGGCGGACCCTGATAGGGGGTGACATTAATAGAAAGTCACCCGAGTGGGGTGAGACCCGTCTAGATAAGAGGGGAATCTTGGTAAATCAGGGCAAGGAATTCACGTTCAGACGAGAAGCGTGGGGGGGGGGTCAATAATTGACTTCGCGATTGCCGCGCCTGACCTCGCCTTAAAGATAGGCGATTGATCGGTTCTCGAGTGAGAAAACCTTGAGTGACCATCCTTGCTTCCAATTCAGCCTGGAGAAACGGTGCCAAGCAGTGGATAAGGATAGAGGCGGCAAAGAAAGGAGCCCTTCCAGGAACACAAGACGACTTAGCAGGGAAAGACTTCGGAAAACACCTCGAAGAAACCAGGCTCATTGATGGGCTTGGTTGGGTCTGCCCTGCTGGGTAGTTGGAAGCCACCGTGCGCTGGGCGAGGCAGAAGGTAGTCACAGCTTGCGACTGCTCGATGCCTCGCCGCAAGTGCAGGCAAGCAAGGGGTTCGATGTACTGGTGGAATGACCAGTTTGCTGCGGTACGTCGTGAATGCCTCGCAGTGCGGCGGAAATTCACTCGGTCAAAGAGGGGTGCTCTGCTGCACGAAGCAAGAAAAGGGGAAAACGCAGCTTTGAGGCGAGGCATAAAGAAAAGCCGACTTCAATGCTGGAAAGACTTGATTAGTGAAGTCGAGAAGGACCCATGGGGTCTCGCCTTCAAAATAGTCACCAAGGGATTGAGGACCGAAGTTCCTGCGTGGTCCAGCGCGAAGAACTCTTCACTTTCGAAGAACTAAAGAAAGCGGGTGGAAGGCTTAAGGCAAATACAGCGCCGGGTATCGACGGGGTGCCAAACGAGATCCTCAAAGAGGTGATCGGGGCATACCCGGAGATCCTCCTAGAAGCCATTAACTCCTGTCTTCGGGAGGGGAGATTCTTCATAGAATGGAAGAAGCAGAGGTTGGCCCTGCTGAGGAAGGGCAACAAACCTCTAGGGGATGCTTCATCGTATAGATATCACTCGAAAAACCAGTTCGGGTTTAGGAAAGGTAGGTCCAGTGTGGACGCTATTCAAGCTGTGGTTAACATCGCCACTAAAGCAAGAAGAGGAACTGGCAAGCGTAAGGGATTCTGCGCGTAGATAAGTATTGACATACGCAATGCGTTCAATACCGTCAGATGGAATATCTCCATTGAGGCGATGGTGCAGAAGAAGGTTCCAGACTACCTGTTGCGGATGATAGATGGCTATCTGAGCGACAGGTGGGTGATTTATCAGGACGAAAAATGGTCTCTCATAGAAGAGATGACATGTGGCGCTCCTCAGTGGTCGCGGGTAGGACCACTTGTTTGGAACGTCATGTATGACGATTTCCTGCGGTTGGACCTACCTGCTGGAACGAGTATCATCGGCTTAGCGGATGACGTACTTGTCGTGTGTGTCGCTGAAGATGGCAGAGTCCTGGAGCTAAGGATCAATAAAAGTCTGTGGCGAGCAAAGCGTTGGTTGGATAGCAGAAATCTGAAAATGGCCCCTGAAAAAACAGAGATTTCGCTCGTCACGGACAGGAGATCCTTTCAGTACCCGAGAATCGTTCTCAGAGAACTTGAGGTCGAGTGGAAAACAAGCATCAATTACCTGGGGGGTGCAGTTGGATCGAAGGCTTAGCTTCGACGAACACCTGCAGATCGCAACTTCCAAAGCCATCCAATGTGGAGCAAACTTGACTCGACTTATGCCCAACATTCTTGGACCCAGGGAAGCGAAAAGGAGACTGGTGTTGATGACCTGAAAGTCAACCATTTCGGTTATTCGTGTAAAATACTTATTCGTACGGTTCAAACGAATGGTGAAATGAACATATAAATTATAAACTTTTACTAATGATTTATACATCTCTTTAAAGGGTATTTCTTTCACTTTTCAGGAATGCTTTATATAATTTTCATATAAATTTCGTTTCTTTTTAGAGTATTTTGGCCATAAAGATGCTTTAAATTTAAAAACAATTAATTGTGAATAAACTTTTGAATATTAGTAGGGTCTGCCAGAGTTGAATTTTTTGTTTGCATTTGATAACTAAGGGGCTGAGAGTGAAGGTGGAGAGAAAAATTGAGGGATAAACAATGGATTTGAAAAATTGAGGGCAAAAAAAGTAAAAAAGAAGTAAGAAATACGAAGATCTTATAATGAAATATACCTATGTGGTTCTCCGCAAGCCGCAAGCTCGTATAGTTAAGAAAATAATGCTATCGTTTGGTGATATTATTATTTCTCATGAGCAATTATTGGACTAGTTATTGTTGTATTTTATAAGAAAACGATAAATAAGTAAGCAAAAACTATGGAAATCCTTAAAGTTTCCATTAGTATTATTGTGTATCAATAGTTTTCTAATGGTTGAAGAATTATAAAAAGTTTTGAAGTCAAGTATAATGACTAGTCTTTCAGAAGCTCTCATATCAAGTCTTTTACCGCGTTCTTTTCACATAACATTAATACCAAACATTAGAAAAATAAGTTCTATAAAAATCAATAGATGCGATTCATGCGGTAATTTCACAGAACGAGGAAAACATATGTCTACATATGTCTACTTCTGTCGCCCTATTGTTATAGAGTTCACAAAAGAAACTGTATAGTTGCCGAATTTAAATGATAAATACTTGCATTAACATCTTTCTCTGTAATTATAAATAAAAAAAGTTTTTTATGAAACACACCTTGCACTTCACTATAGAAGCTGGTAAAGAGGTTCAAGTCATATTAAATACGCCTTCAAGTTGTAGCGTAGATGTTACCATTAAGTGAGGACACTGGGCAAGATATTGTAAGGGACCGGTCTGAGTCCGAGCAGAGCCGAGATCCCCAAGAAACCTCAAGGGGACGAATCGTTTTGTGGTTCGGCCTTGTCTATTGAGGAGAGTTGTGGTATAGATTGTCGTCGGCTTTGAGAGTGGCTATCCCGTTTTCAATCTCGCTGTGTAAGAAAGTATCTTGTGCGTCCGACATTCTTTGTGGATTGTTGACTGCTGAGCGCGCTCTGTCCGTATCCTGGTTTTCCTGTTATTCGAAAGCCGTTATTCAATTGTAAGTGACAATAAAGTTTTTGAATTGTTTTTAAGTGTGTGTTTCAAGTTATTCCCCCCTAGTTCTCGGCATCCTTTTCCTAATATCCCCCGCCCCCGGATAACTCCCGAGTTATAAAGTGTCACGTGCTAAACCGTCTTCAACTCGAACGCTACAACTAGGTAATAAATTAATGCGTTTCTTTTTCTTGTTTTGAGTTTCTTTTGCACTCAATCTATTTTCCTACAGAATTTTAACAAATGAATCAGTCCAATGCTCGGGATCTGGAACTTCTCCTCCGTTAGGTATCTTTCGAAGAACAAGCTGACGATTCAGTGGAATGATTGTTGTACTTCTGGATTCAGTTACAAAATTTCAAGATGCCTTTTTCAAACTTTCGATTAGCTCTTTCACAAACATTAGAAATAGGCATTAAGGTAAAATGCTCTTATTTTGTAGTTTCCATTCCAAAAGACACTTACGCTACTTCTTTTTTATTGGACCAGGAAACGCTACGTCCGAAGTCTGTAATAAGTGGGTAGTATTTGGAGGGAAAAGAATGCAGCAAATGTCGTTTTCTTCTCAAAGTCGAATTACCTCTAACGATGCGTGACTAGAAACCTATCATCTCTCTCGGGTGTTTTCATTTCTTCAGATAAGGAAAAAATATTGTCGCAAAGCAATTTTTGAAGGTCTCCTTGAGTCCATGAATAGTCAAAAAATAATTAACCAGGTGCCACGATAGGGGAAGAGGCACGTGATCTCCGCTAGTGCGATAACACCGGAAAACTTTGTAGAACGTCCTGACAATATTAATAACATTAATGTCAATTAACATTTCATATAATTTTGTGAAAAGCGAAGATATATAAAATTTAAATATAAAACTTGGTTAGGAGAGAGTCGGGTAGCCCCGGCCATCACATAGCCCAGGACACTCGTGATTTTAAATAAACTGTACTCTCTGCGATGATGCATCAACATTTTTATCTTTCATAATTGTTCCTATGGGAAATTTTGAAGATATGGACTTATATATCTGGTCAGCTTGAAAGAAAATCAGGTTAAATTATTTCGTCTCTAGAAAACAAAAGCACACAGACAGCAATATGATACAACACACCTAACAACCGAGAGCGCGTTTCGCGGGAGGGCAGCGTCTCGCCCAGAGGAGTGTGTGAGGCCATGCACGGAGCAGACGCGTCCTGCAGCCCATCAACGGTAGTAGCCGCAAGGACTCTGCCAGCAGTAGGGCTGTCGCCGTCAGGATGGCCGCCAAGGGAGCCCTATAGACAGGCTTTTCCCTAGTGATGGGCCTGCCGGGCGCACATGCCACGACGGTTGTTCTGCGACTTTCAAGCGCGTGAGGACGCGGTGTGGAGCGAAAGCATCAGGGGACCTTGAACAGGTCTCTTGATGCCGAATGAACGAGCACGGAGTGAATGCAGGGGGCTCCTTAATCGGGGTATCGCCCCAAATGCGTATGCGGCGATGACGCTGAACTTCCCGCGTGCGCTCTTGAGGTCACACCACAATCACATGCACGACACCGACACCCACACACACCAGAATGAATGGGATGCTGAGTGAATGGGGCTACTCGGTGAACGAGGCAACCGAGGTGTTGAGCGGTATGCTCAACACCCCCAAGTGCCTCCTTGAGAGCGGGGTGAAAATCCAGAAGAAAATGGAATCTCACCCCGCTATGAGGAAATTGGGGATCTTTCAGAGACCACGTTCGGCGTCTCTGGGAGATAACCCCAAAAAATCAGGTGATGGGGAAAAAGAGATCCGCCCCCTCCCCCCCTATGGAAAAAACTCCTAAGAGGGGAAAGGGTGGCTCTTCCCCCTCTTATGCCCAGGTGGCCACGAGCCAGCCCCCAAATAAAGAAGGGGACTGGCATGTGGTCACAAAGAAAAGAAAAGAAAAGAAAAAGAAGAAAAAAGAAAAAAAGAAGAAAAAAAGGAGAAAAGGGCGGAGGACCGGCGCAAAAAGCGCAGGGGACCACCGCCACTCCTAAGTCGAAGCGCTCTACGCCCGCCAGGTCGGGCGACGCCATCAAGGTGTCGGCAAAGGACGGCCAGTCCTACGTCGACATCTTGAAGGAAATGAAGGCGAAGGTCGACCCCCGGAAGGCAGGACTTGAGGTCCTGTCTATCCGGAGGACCAGGAAGGAAGAAGTCCTTCTGGTACTCAAAAAGGGGGGAGACGTTTCGGCCTTCCGAAAGGAACTCGACCTAGCTGTCGGTGAAAGGGTGCGAATTTCAGCCCTGGTCTCGACGAGGTCCTTCGAAATTAGGGACCTCGACGAGACCGTTGAAAAAGAAGAGGTTGTGTCTGCCCTGTGCTTGGCATTGGGCAGACCAGCTTTTGCGGGGTCCTGCAGGCTCTTCACCCGCTTTGGTGGGGTGACTGCAGTGATCCGGCTGGCTGAGGCAGACGCCGCGCGTCTGCTTCAGCTAGGTAAGTTGAGGATCGGGTGGGTAGAGTGCCGCATTCGCGAGCACGTGGAAGTCGCACGCTGCTTTAGGTGCCTTGGGTACGGCCACGGGTCCCGGAGCTGCAGCAAACCTGACAGGAAAAACGCCTGTTGGAGATGCGGCGCCACGGGACACTTGGCCAGGACTTGTAAGGCGCCACCAAGGTGCCTGTCGTGCGCAGACAGGGGCGACAAAGATGTCGCCCGTGTGTCAGGGAGCGGCTCCTGCCCGGTCTTCCGGGAAGAGCTTCGGAGGTTGAGAGGCAGGAATTGAAGTTCCTGCAGCTCAACCTCGGAAGGGGGAGCGATGCCCAGGACCTCCTGATGCAGATTGCCAGGGAGAGGGGGGCTGATGTGCTGCTCATTAGTGAGCAGTACAAATGGTCTGATAACTCTGCTTGGTATCAGGATACATCAAGGAGGGCCGGCATCCTTGTTTGTAACCCTGATTTGGGCGTCCGGGACTTCCTGGAGACCGACGCGGGGTTCGTTTGGGTGGAGGTGGCGGGTGTGCGTGTGTACAGCTGCTACTTCTCCCCAGGCGATCCCTTCGATGTCTTTGAGACCCAGATCCTCCTCCTTGAGGAAAGCCTCCGTGAGGCCTTCGGGCGATCCCTCATAGGGGGTGACTTCAACAGTAAGTCGCCCGAGTGGGGTGAGGCCCGCCTAGATAGGAGGAGAATTTTGGTTGGCGAGATGGTCGCTAGGAACGAACTGATCATCTTGAATCAGGGCGGGGAATTTACGTTCAGTCGAGGAGCGGGGGGGGGTCAATAATCGATCTCTCAATTGCCGCACCTCGCCTCGCTTAAAGGATAAGTGACTGGTCGGTCCTCGAGGTAATAACCTTGAGTGACCACCGGTGCATCAAATTTACACTAGAACAACGGTGTCAGGCGGTGGATAAGGGTAGGGGCGGCGAAGGAAGGAGCCCCTCCTGGAACACGAGACGACTCAGCAGGGAAAGACTTCGCGAACACCTCGAAGAAACCAGGCTCATCGATGAGATTGTTTGGGTCTGCCCTGCTGGGTCGTTTGAAGCTGCTGTGCGCTCGGTGAGGCAGAAGGTGGTCGTGGCTTGTGACTACTCGATGCCTCACTGTAAGCGCGGGCAAGCCAAGAGTTCGATGTACTGGTGGAACGACCAGTTGGCAGCCCTACGTCGAGAATGCTTCGCAGCGCGGCGAAAATTCACCCGTTCAAAGGGGGATGCTACGCTGCACGAGGCATGGAAAGGGGCAAAAACAGCTTTGTGGCGAGGCATAAAGAAAAGCCGACTTCAATGCTGGAAAGACTTGATCGGTGAGGTCGAGAAGGATCCATGGGGTCTCGCCTTCAAAATAGTCACCAAGAGATTGGTGACTAGGAGAAAGACCCCGGGCCTGGATAATCCCGATCGAGTCAAGTACATTGTGCGAAGCTTGTTTCCACACGTGGAGCCGTTCCAAAGACAGGACCGAAGTTCCTGCGTGGTCCGGCGCGAAGAACTCTTCACTCTCGAAGAACTAAAGAGAGCGGGTGGAAGGCTTAAGGCAAATACAGCGCCGGGTATCGGGTGGGTCCACTCGTTTGGAACATCATGTACGATGACTTTCTGCGCATGGACCTACCTGCTGGAACGAGCATCGTCGGCTTCGCGGATGACGCCCTTGTCGTGTGCGCCGCTGACGACGTCAGAATCCTAGAGCTGAGGATCAATGAAAGTCTGTGGCGAGCAAAGCGCTGGTTGGATGGCAGACATTACGACAACATTACGACATGCGTGATTTTATCAACGCAACTTATAGCCAGATCGACAGATCAACAGAATGATCAATATAGAATTACCATGTGTCGTTATAATACCCACACATGATACACTAATTTTTAATTTTTAATTATTTTAGACGTAAACATATAGAAATCTAAAGTTATTATTGGTTGCTGATTTCCTAAGTATCATACGCCCTTGATTCGTGTTTACAATATAAGTAAATTTACTTCAATCGCAGCATTAAAGCACGAATAATAAAGTTGATTATTTATGTGCGCAGGACATATGAGACCGAGCGCGAAGCATAAAGACTTATTGCACACCCCACGAGCGATCAATTCCGCGAGCAATGAGAATGTATCCGCGCGCTCGACGGGGGCCGTAACAATCTTTATTAAATTTCTTTCAGATTAAAAAAAATTTTTTTAGACTATATACATTCAATAACTTTTCAATCGAATTACATTTTGGGAAAATTTGCACAAATATTTTAGAAGGATGTTTATAGACACTTCAAATACATTGCGTATATAAAAATTTAGGGAATGAATTTACATCAAAATTGGTAAAAATATTAAAATTAATAAGAATGGAAAATCAATAAAAGTTGGAAGTATTTTGTAAAATTATAATTAAAGTACTTACTGATCTGAAATTACATTGCACTTTATGTGCCTTACCCTGTATACTACATACTCATATAAAAAAAAAAACTTACTTCTGGTTCAAGTAGGTCAGAGTCAGACGTGGTAATTTAAAAAGCGTAATTAAAAATGATCCACAGGCCACGGAACCCAAGTGAAAACATAATAAAGTTCCTATAGATGAACAAACTGGCGAGCGATTTAAATCTTTGCCTCTGGAATTCAGTAATTACATTTAGAACTGAATTTTATTCAGTTTTCAATTGTTATTTATTAAATACGTACCTAAAGTACCAATGCACAATAGCTCCAGAAATAACCATTTTATGGCAAGCACCGATGAATTCAGAGGTCCAGATCAAGCCAATTAAATAGACCCACCACATGTATTTTACCCATGTTGAATCGACAAACTCAACAAGTGTGAAAGCTGTAAATATTTGATGAAAAAAGCTTTTTCTATTCATAATAAAATTCAAAATAACAAAATAAAAAATATAACGCTGATTATGTACTTTTGAATTGGTTGATTGTCAAATTAGACACTTCTTTTTTCTGAAAAGCATCTCTTTCTAACATTACCGGATCGCTGAGGTTCAAAGAATCAAATATACGATTTTGGTACATTTGTACTGGCTTAGTTCCAGGATAGTCTAAAAAGTGTAAAACAAAATTAGTGCATTCAATAATGGAATTATTAGAAAATGTCGTAAATAAAATATCATGACGAGTTCTTACTAGCTGTCGCAAGGCAAAGTATCACTGACAACCAGAAAATAAAAAATAATAGAAGTACAAAAAACGTTAAAAGTGGTTGAAAGAATAAACCAGGAAGTTCAGCTAAGCATTTTGCGCTTGCTTTGAAGAGTGCAGTCATGAATATAATGTATTTTCGGAGTGTTATCAGCAAGCACAGCAACATCAACTGAAAACTCTCAAGTTTAATTTAGTAATTATTTTCAAAAGCTTAAAGTGATATTTATGAACGAATTAAAATAAACGTACAGTTATCACAGTCGCGATAATCGAAAATGCTAGGAATGCATTCTCATTTCGGACAGCCTCTTCTAGAAGCTGACTCTCATCAGTTATGTCCAAATTTCTTTTAATATCCGCATAAGTCCACCATAAAAGTCCAGTTCCAACTGAGTTTACATTAAACATAATATTTTAATAGGAATATATGAATCGTTATCAAGAATGTATCTTATTTCATAGGGAGGTCATGTTTTCTTAGTATCTAATCATAGCTCACATAATTTCTAAGATCTTCTATAGTGTATTGAAGAATTAGTCAAACCTTCATGGGCTAATATGTATGCTTCTTATAAATAAATTTAATCTAATTAGTCGAAATGTTAACGGAAATTTATTACATCTTTTATTTATAATTTAATGCTCCATCGAAATCGGAGAATATGCAGTGGCCTATCCTTCAGAACTGTATCTACGTATCTAGCAAGTGGTTTAATCTTTCCTTCTCAGATCCCGCATACCCTCCAGATGTTAGAAGTGTAACTCCTAAATGCGCTTTTTAATCCTTAGATGAAATTTAAAGTTTGGCTGTTTCAGGAATGCTCTCCACTCTTCGACAGAATCTTTTCTATCTACCACTTTTAGCCTTTCCCACTTCTTTCTGATACTCCTTTAGGGGCTTCCTGTAGGCCTCGTCCTATGAGGGGTTCTTTCCTATCCGTGTCTTGTTATACAGTCTTTTAACATCAGTCCTCAGTCCTTGGCGACGTTTACTCTATCATCCTCGAGCATTAAGGTTATGTCTAACATTTTATGTCTTGCTGAGGTTAGGATTGTCGCTTTGCTTCCTTTGCTTAAAATCTCCATGTCAGTTGATGATGGTTCCGATTCCCCCCACACGTATATAGAAGTTTATACCAAATTATTCCTTCATGAAATAATTTTTTGGTTCTAAAAAGAGCCGGTTGTTATTACTATATCATGCTGTGGCTTTTCATGTTCGCTGTCGCGCATTTCCGAAAGGCAGGTTCACGCTGTCTCACAAAAACGCAGTGTGAAGGCATGGTTCATCTTTTCTTATTCGACGGTACTTGAATTCTGCCTAATAAGAAAAAGACAATCCTTTATTCTGATCGCAGTCGGGTAAGGAACGTTGTGCGCAAGACCAAAAACCTTCTGCTCTTAAAGTATCATAGGGCTTTCAACAATCACTAATGTTTGTTTTATTAGACTCTATATACGTTTGGATTAAAGGTACCAATGTTTCAAGTGACCTATACGCAACTACTTCGAGGTAACAGCGATTCGAACCACGCTCTACGCCCCTGAAAACCCATTTGCCTTCTATCATCCTTCCGCGGTTATACTTTCTTTTTCCAAATTTTTATTCGTCAATTTCGACGAGTAGAGGGATAGGCGGAAATTCGTACGCGAGAGAGAGATCGGCAGTGTGTTTGTAACCGCCAAATATGTGACTCCTCATTTACGTACGAGTGTCCGCCTATAGAGCGCTCCATATTGGCGCAATTGACACGCTGATAAATCAGTGTGTGTGGGTTCAATAAATTTGTTTGAGCTGATTTTTCGATTTTTCTTTTCAAGTACAATATGAGCAAGATGTTCGAACATTTAGTCTATGAAAACTAAATGTTTAATAATCAATTGAATGATGAATATGAAAAAAATTAAATAAAATGAATAGATAAAAATACGTTGTTCTCAATAGTAACAAATAAAACATACATTTTTTTAAAGTTTCTTTATTAATGTTTGAAGTTTTGAAATTTTAAAGTGAAAAAATAAGTTTTTGGACCAAATTTATGCATTTGATTGTTTATAAAAAAAAGTTTTAAATATTTGCCAATGATTGTAGTTCTTAACATAAAGCCATTTTGAAAATTTCAAGATCGTAATCATCTATCATATAATAATTAGAGCCTAATGGCGCGTAATACCAGGATTGAAACATCATTCCGACACTGTAAAAAAAAAGTTTTAATTCAAGTCTAAAAATCGGCTAACTTTAAGATGTAACAAAAACTAGAACATTAGAGAAGGACAGACTTATGCGCTTATACACAAGGTGGTTAAATTTAAGCCAAAATCTTCTGATAGACGTAACAAATTTAAGACTTTTTTTTCTGTGGAGAAAAACGCGTTAGAAGTTTTGAAAAAGGTCTCTTTACTGTTTTAATTGGATTTACTAGTTCAATTTTATATCTGTACTAAGTTTATTATTGTAACTTCAGTAATTTTCACCTACTAAATTTCCCAAAAGAAAGAAAGTTTTTGATTCAACAAAGTAGAAATTCTTCTTACTTACGGCCAGTTATGTTTTGTTTCCACAAGTACACTTAAATTTTTATTTTCAAAATGAATGTCCTCTATTTTGTGTGTGGAGTTAATCGGTTTGACACATTGACGGAAAATATTTGTATGGCTTTCAAAAACGAACCCATTTTCGTCTGTGATGTCTAAAAAAAGCCCTTGAGATTCGTTGTTGTAGCTGTAGTAGTAGAATGCTATCAAGAAAACCTTTATTTTTAATTTTTTGGCACCGTACACCTTTTAGTTTAGTGTTAATACATGATGAAAAATATTGTACAAAATTGCAATCTGATTGGTTCACATTGAGGGGGTACATCTGAGTAAAAGTCAAAAACAGAAGGTAAATTTCAGGAACTGTTTTCTCAGAAACTGTTAGATTTATTAAAATTTCTTTGCATTTAGAAGAGGATGCACTTGATAGGATTTTTATTGTTGCAGTAAGCACCATAAGTTGATGTAGGTCACCTGAAACAAAAATGTATTCATAGATATTTCTTTAGTAATATCAGAAGCAGTTTTCCAAGTAAAACAATTTAAATAAAAAACGAAAAATGACGAAATGGCGATTGTTTGAAAAATAAAGATTGATTTTTGATCTTTTTTTCCAAGCTTTGTTTCCAAATTAATTTGGGGAAGCGCATTGCCTCTAAAGTAATCCCATGTAGAAAAAAGATGACTCATCAAAGAATGTTTCGTGCAAATCACATGAGGCTCTATCAATTAGAACTCGAGATATCCTGATCACCGATTTGAAAAAGTATGTTCTGAGAATAAAGCTTTCCGAGTTAGACAAGCATTTTTAGGCAAGAAAAAATTATTTGCGAAATATCTTGCCATTATTCTGCGAATCCGGGGTCATATTTTTTGTTTCATCATATTATTTCTTGATTTTTTAGAGCCACGGTGCCACGGTGCCACTTAAAACAATGTTCACTGCTGAACAGTCGGTGTGAACAGCTTGCAGCTGCGCATCAATTATCCGCACTTAAGTTAACCCTTTCAGACCCAATTTAAATAGTTTTTAGAGATTGAGAAAACTTTTTTGAGAAGTTAAAATGATTTATAAATTAATTATTGAATCATTTAAGTGGATTCAATATCTATTACAAAAGATTATGCAAAGGTTGATTTTTCAACTATTGCATGTTTTTTTCGACAAATAGTGTGAAAAAAATGTCAAAAAATAGATGATAATTTCCATTTTTTTTCACTACTTTATGTGTATGTATTATATTAAGAAAATAGTCCAATGCAAAGAAACTGCTCAAGTATCGCGGAAATGTTTAAAAAGTTCAATTCTTCTAAATTCATAATTACAAATCGAAGAAATATGCTATGTAAATTGTAATGTACGAGTACATCCACCGCATGAATTAAAATATTATACATGCCTGTATATACGCGATCGCGAGTTTGTTTTGATTCGGCACATGCTTTTTATGACTTATAGAGGGCGAAAATATTGATAGTAAGTATTTTTTTCGAACAAAGCCTCGTGTTTACAGTAGCGGTTCAGTTCGCGTTGTTTATCGAAGAAGCTCACTAAGTTATCCTCTTAAGATCCAGATGAATGCAGAGAATATTTTAATGGATTTTTTTTATATTTTTAATTACTGGGGAATCAAATAAAAAAAAAAAATCGTATTAGAATTTACTCTAAGCAATAAGAACATTGAATTCAACGAACCTCCATAATACAATATTTCATTATGGATCTAAATATTTGTAACAAATATTCGAGAAGCCTCAGTTTATCTTTACAAGCAATCTCTACTTCGTTGCAATAACGAATATGTGATGCGCTCCGAGTAAAGGGACCTTAGGTCCAAAAAATCGGATTCTTACAGATTTCGGTGGTTTTTAAGTCGATCTAGAACATAGTGCAATCAGAAATCGCCTATCTAATAAAAAAAAAAATATGTAGGCATTCCTGCGTGAATTTTGCTCCCAATGTAAGTCACTTTGAGGCTATGCCTCTACTCCCAACACAATCGTGAAACTCTCCTGTTGGTGAATCTCTCGCGCTTCGGTCAGAGTCGGCTCGGAAGAGAAAATACACTAACGCCAGGTGAGGCGAAACCACAAAATAGTCAGAACACACGGGTAGTTGACGCGAAGATGTAGTTGTGAAGGGAAGGAGTTGAATCGCCGAGACCTACTCCACAGTACACGGATCCAAAAAGTGATTGAAGGCTCACACAGTTCATTTTCGTGTGCGCATAGGACTCGATAGTAAGCAATCAGTCTGCCCCAGAG
The DNA here is from genome assembly GCA_030998225.1 of Diplolepis rosae. Classification (NCBI taxonomy): domain Eukaryota; kingdom Metazoa; phylum Arthropoda; class Insecta; order Hymenoptera; family Diplolepididae; genus Diplolepis; species Diplolepis rosae. Next base: position 195,415 of record JAPYXD010000148.1, on the reverse strand, counting down.
ACCTATTCCTCTCAGAGCAGCTACGTAGTTTTTGACGTTCGCTGGTTGCTTTGCATAAATTTCACGCTTTTGGCTTTTACACCAACGCTTGTAGGATGTATTGTAGTAGTAACACTGTCAACACATGTTATAACAACGTCATAACCGCTCTGCTGTCTTACCGTTTAACACAGTGAGAATAAAAGTGACCAGAATGGATAAAAAACAGTCCAAAAAATTTGTTTTACATGAATTGCTTTTATAACATCTCTAGAATATGTCCATGAAAGTATGAACGAAGCAAGTAAAGCTCTTTGTGTTATGCGTACTTTAATTTTCTAACGCGTATTTCTCAAAACCACATTTTTCAAATTGGTTACCACAATATTTCAAAAGAACTGAACAAATAAAGAAACAATTTCCGTAGTATAATGATTGTACATTAATACGCTTTTTGATTTCAGATAAACAGAAAAACCGGAATCATGTCCACCGCCAATCCCCTTTTTTCTTTAAATATGCGTCTTAAGAAAGCTCAAGAGTCGATTTCACTCCATATTTTGATTTATAAACAATTGAAACGATTGTTGAAACGTCAATGAATATGTACTAAAAAAACCAAGATTTTATATTTTTATGATTCGTCAGCAAAAATTCCCAAAAAAGCACAAAAAACACAGCTGTCGCACCAGACGACCCCCTTAAAAACGTGTGCGAGCAAAAACGATACAAGAACAGGTGAGAGCAAAAGCGAGTCGAGAACGAGGTGGGAAAGCTCCTTCACTTCCATTTCTTTTATCAGGTGACGTTGTGCCTCCTCGATCTTCCCTAATGCCTGCCAGCTCAGGCCATGTTTAACCTCACAACCTGCTTACAAGTGCTAGCTAGGCCTTGAAAGTTACAGATTTTCTTGGTTATATGTTCTCTAACATACTATTTTTTTGTTTGATATTACGTCGTTAAAGTTTTAAAAGATGGATTTACTGGTAAGTAATATTGTTATTGAAAGTGACCATTAAAACAAATGATATTATCAATATATTACTCATTTTACACATTATTTTATCCAATATTATGAAGATCATTTTGTGCAGAGAAAATCCAAAAATCATTTCAGTTTACGTCAAATAACAAATCTGATAAAGAATCAGAAGAATTATCGGAAGAAGACGATAGTGACGGCGATGATGGGGGCCCTAAATTCCATTCAGCATCAATACTATTTTATGTAAATTCCATAATATAATATTAGTTTTGTATGTAGAATACAATCTTTCGCGAGTTTATTTGTTTAATAGAAATTCAAAAATTTTCAAAGAAGCGAATAATTTTCAATACGATTACATCTCAAATTTTCAATACTTTTCAATCTTAATTGCGAGTTTTTAAATTTTGAAAACTTTGAACTTAAAATTTTTACCAATCATAGATTCACATATATGTATGATATATATTTTTTTCATACATTTTTTAAGGTTATGCTCAAGAGTAACCACGATTACATTAAGCGACAATATTCCTTAGAACGTTTTTTAAAAATATATTTTTGCTATTGAATCTTTAACTTAATTCGTGCGGTTTTTTTTCAAAATTTGAACGTTTATTTAAGATGTATCGAAAAAACAAAATATTTCTTGACCAGCTCTATCGAACGGGATTGACTGTTTCTTGATGAAACCATCAAGTCAAGTTCTTATTCAAGTTGTTTTTTAGAGAGGTTTTATTCACCGGTTTTATAAGATAATGTCGAGAGACTTGTAGTGTTATTGCGTATTATGATAAAATTGAGATCTTCTTGAAAAATTCGATTTTTAATTAGAAGACTTTTACAGCACCGATTCTTAACTTGTATGTAGGTTTTCTTTCTGATGTATGGTTGCACTTGAGCTCCTTCCGGAGTCACAATCACATTTTTCACACGAGAACAAATACAGTAGTATTTATGCGTAGAAACAGGGAATTTCAGTTATTAGGTGCGCAACTAAGTTCCCGCTGTTTTTTTGTTGATGGAAATGCAACTTTATTGTGAAAAAATGAGTGCAACTGAATCATTCAAAGTATTTCCTTTATTTCATGTTGGCAATAATTTATCAATTAGAATAATTTTGAAAAAATATTCAACATTCAATTCTGTTCATTCAACATTAAGTCCAAATACTTCCACTCAGATAGAAAAGGTATCTTCACGCTTTTTAGAGTGAAAAAATTGATATTTTAAATAAAAAAACTAAATAAAAATCTAAAAAATATATACATGAATTATAAAAATTCCAAATACCTTAAAAAGTCTCGACAAAATATTGTTAAGTCAGAAACGTAACATTTCTCTTTTTAAAAGATCTCCTCGTTTTATGTCAGGATCAGAAGGATCCTCTCTAAGGGATGAGGAATAGTCAGTGATTGAGAAGGGTTAGGTATATAAAATATATTTATTGACAATTGAGATTTTATCAGGTAAGCACCATGAAAATGTAAAATAGAATCAAAATTAGAAATACCCCTTTAGTTATCCTGAGTTGAATTGATTGATGATCAATTGAGTCCAGTAAGCGAATGTGGTCAGTTGAGTGTAACTTGTAATCTTCAGGTAGTTGCAGTTGTATAGTAGATTCGTAATCTAGACGGTTGATCTAGTTGATTCTTCGATCCCAGTTTCGAGAGAATTTGGATGGCGATTCCCCTTCACTTTCTAATGTCGTTGAACTCAGCGCCGAGTTAGAATTCGGGTTGAGTAGCGGTAGAAATCTGGAGAAGCTGGACTGACTGGATTATACTCGCGGTATAGATTCGATGGCACTGGACTGACTTCTCTTGGAACTTTCGCTTTTTATAGAACTTTGAAAGGTCAAGTATGACGAGTAACATGCTATGACGAGTCACATGTTATTACCAGTCACATGCTATTACAAGTCGCATGTTATGACGGTAGTGTGTTGGTATTGTAGGGCTTCATTTACTTTCTCTCTGGGTCAGTCGATTTGTTATCATGTGTAGGTATTAGAACGACACATGGCAATTTCGTATTGATCATCCTATTGATCTGTAGATTTGTCTATAACTTGCGTCGATAAAATCACACTCGCTGTAATGCTGTCTTGATCCCTTTATTGGTTTCTTAATCTGCTTGTTACTTGTGGCGGCAGAGTCACGGGACGTGACACCTCCCCCCTTAATTCGAACGCGGGGAGTTAACGATCCGCGATCGAAACTTCGGTAGAAGAGTACATTTTTAATCCAGGGTGCTTACTCAATCAAGTACATATTTTTAGTTGAATTTAACAATTTATAACATAAAAAATTTCGTTTATACATAGGAATTTACATTTTAAATCGTTGTTGCGAATTAAAATTTTGAAACAAGTTTTACATAAATGCGTAGTAATAACAGAGGATACAATTCTGGAAATATTACAATATTGATTACATATGTTATAGTGGTAATTAGGTAATTTGACAATTTTTTGGATTGATAATAATTATTTAAATATACAACATGATGATTGTTGATAAAAAGAAGATTAAAAATTGTAAAATTTTATCGATTAGATATAAAATATTAAGGAGTAATTTCCAAGGATTACGATCGTTAAATGTATACATTAGTAAAAATAAAATCTAAAAAGCCTTATAAATTATTGATTATACATAAAAGAAATTGACATATATAATATTAATAGAGGTTAAATAAAGGGTTTCCCAATAAGGGTGATATGTTTTGAAATTGAAAAAAAACACTGAATATTCATTCGGAATTGATCGAAATCTTTTTTATTATATTGGATATTCTATGCCATTTATGATTTAAACAATATATCGGCCAAATGTCCCCCGAGACTTGAGCCAAAAATGCGCCTCATCAGAAAAGATGATTTTTTGATGAAAATTGGGATCATTTTCAATTGATTCCAGAGCCCAATCCACGAACTCCCGACGCAAACGATGGTCATTAGGGTTCAGTTCTTGGGCCAGAATCATCTTATAGGGATGCAGGCCAAGATCCAATCGCAAAATACGCCAGGTAGTCATCCTGGACAGGCCCAATTCCTGAGATCGGCGTGGCACGGACAATTCACGGTTTTCCTCGATACTGGCCTGTACGGCGGCTATATTCTGTGTAGAACGTGCGGTACGCATACGATTTTTAGGCTTAGTATCCAATAGAGTAAATTCACTCTCCAACTTATCGATTATTCGACGAATTGAGAGCGCGGATGGAGCAGAATGACGACCATATTTTGCACGATATGCTCTTTGAACACCGACAAAACTTCTCGAATTTTGATAAAATAATTGGACAATTTCCAAACGTTGTGGAAGCGTGAAACTACTCATGATTAAATGGCAAACCTTACTGATGACAACTGACAGCAGACGTCAAAAATTTCAGTTCAAATGAGCCCGATAGGGACATTCAAAATCATATCACCCCTATTGGGAAACCCTTTATAATATTAAGATCGTTGATTACATATGTGTATAAGAACTAGAAGGAAAGAAGATAATAATATGATAATTATGTCCGTAGTAAAAAGGGTAGCATTAACGAGGAAAATCTGGGCTCAATGTAATGAAATTATTCATGGATTATAATTTTTATTTCGCTTTGGCCCATAACAATTTTTTGCTATGTGTCCGTGTTGATAGCATTTTTCGCAGGAATGTGTCCACTTATATAATTTGACTTTACCATTAGGTAAATTTGATTCGTAGATTACATTAATTTTTTCTTCGTTCACAAAAGTTTCGTCAATTTTTTCTTCGGAAAAAATATAATAATTAGAAATTATTTCTAGAATTTTTGTGGCGGCAATTTGTTTAGCTTCTTTTTTTGTACTCGCGGGTTTACCTATATGGACGTATTCGCGCTTGTCTTTTATTATGCTACATTTTGCCCTAAATGGGGGTAGCTCTGCATATTCGCCTAAACATTCTATCTCGTATTCGGGTTTGCGAAAATTATATTCAATACTTATTTCGTTAAGTATCTGAACAGCACTTCCTTTAAGGAAATTTCTTTGTTGGAAGGCCATTTTTCTTTTAATTTTCTGTAAAAAATAAGAGTAAAATTAATATATATTTGATTGAATTTTGTTTTTTTGTTTTTTTTTCTTTATTATTGCTATATTATGTTTATTGAATATAATCTGAATTATGTTGTAGGAAAAACAATTTTTACATTAGAGAAAGGTGTGATGTGAGTTCCAACAATAGTCTTAAAAAAAATTTCTTTTAAATTGTTTTTCGAGAAGAAAAAAAAAAATTTCTTTTGATAGGTTGTATAGGATGCCAATTATTTAACAAATATAGTTAAATGTTTTCGTACATTTCCGTCTCTACTTCTATTTCATTTCCTTGCCTTATTGACGTTTTACTTATTAAGTATTGCTCTATACATTCTAGACAATCGGATGCTTTACATCGTGGATATATTAGTTCTTCTCGACAACCGTAACAATTTAAATAGATGTGTGGTACGTGTGCAATAGAGTGCCAGTCTAATTTACATTCATAATTTAATCTTTCAGATTCTGGAATACTTAGGTAACAAAATGAACAGAATCTTTTTTGAGTGGCTTTGTTGTAATATATGAATAAAATAGAAGGGTGCATTGCAAGACATGAACATAGTAATAAATAATTATAAGTCAACGGAAAGTCTTGTGGCCGCACTCCATCCACGTACTTGGGATTCTTATATTCCTGTTCCTTTCGCGTTGGGATCATTCCTGTATTGAAATTGTGAAAATTTACAGTGATTTAATTTATCAAGTTTGTAATGTGAGTAATTTCGTTCTGTTTTGTTTGAAGTTGAGACATTTAATGATTTGATGAAAGGTAAGTATGGTAATGGGTTACGTAAAGATAAGATAGCATTTGTTGTGAAGAAGCGATTGATGCAAGTAAACTGAAGTATAGTAGTAGTAATAAAAGTGTTATTTATGCGTGGAAAGTAAAAGTTTTTCCTAAAAGCAAAGAGTAATAAAAAGGTAGTAAAAAAAAAATTTGTGATTCGTGGTGATTAGGAATTGACACTTTATTTAGAAATGTAACCATGCTAGTGGTAATCTTTTAGATATGTAAGGTAATTAAAATGCAAAATAAAAAAAAAATTTCGTGTCTATTTTTGAAAAGTCTAAAAATTGATTTTATTCTATTGGAAAGTGAGGAGTTTCCAATATTTGTATTTCAAAATAGAAAAGGTGTAAGGAATTATGGGAGGGTAAGGGTTTATATTGAGTGCAGAAGGATTGAAGGCGTCAGTTTGATTTTTTTTGACGGCAAAAGTTATTTTCCCTTTTTTGTGATGGAAGATTTAAAATCAATATCAAGTTTTGACGATCTTTTCCTTGAATTGCCAGAATATTGTGACCGTTTTGAAGAGTTTAATAGCTTTGGGCAGGAGCTGAAACCGCAAGCCCACATTGACGGTGAAAAATGGGAGAGACCGTGGTTTTATAAGGAAGATAAGGACAGTTTTGATGTCTTTTGCTACGGGGTTGTAATTAAATGTTTACCATATTGGGGGTTGTTTTGTAGTGGGCAAAAGTTATATTTATCTAAAAAAATTAAGCAACAGTATCGACGTCACGGGGTAGATGGCGCTTTTTTTATTTGTGGTAAATTCTGTTATTTAAAAAATCGCAAATATTTACGACTGGTATGTAGTAACAAATTTTTAAGAATTGATACTTATAATGTTTCCTGTGTTTATATCGGTTAATCACTTTATGTTATATTATTTTCAGCTTGATCCAAAGAGGATTCGCTGGCTTGATAACGAAAAACGTCTCGTTATAAGAAGAAGGTATTTAAGCTTTACAAATGATGATGGTTCTGTTGTTAAGGTCTCTGTGCCCCTTGAATGGTTAAGTTCTAGAGATTACAGATGGAAGTTAAGAAGGGAAAATATACTATCTCGGCTTGTGAATTCTAAAGATTTTGAAATTCCTTTTGTATCTAGTTTTAGAAAATGGCAAATAAAAGGTGATCAGATAATTGAAGTAAGTATAAGCAATTTATTTGTATATTCATCTTTATTTGGATAATTATGTTTTGTATTATTTTATAGGTTGGTGACAGAAGGAAAAAATCGACTGCTGGTCATTCGTATATAATGTTAAATGAACGTGATCGGGTTATCTACATTAATGGTCAGTCCGTGAAAGTTCCTTGGGACTGGCTATTTTCTGGCGGGAATAAGCGATTGGAACATGTATGTAAAATGTTACTGAATTCAAAGGTTGTTGGTGGTCCGTTCGTCTATCAAGAGAAGAGATATCGATTTGTTGATGATGAAATCGTTGAGGTACTTAGAATAAAGTGACAGATTATCGTAGGTATAGTATTTTATAATTTTTATTGCTTTTTCTCATTTTAGTATTTTAGTTGCTTGGAGGATCAGTAGACTTGCAACTTTCTCTGGAAAATTGGAGGGAGAGATGAAGAAAGTGAAAAGAAGAAGGTATTTAAGGGCCTATAGTACCTTTTGTGTATCTAGTTTTTTTGAAGCAATTGGATATGGAAGACCAACCAAGGCCAGGTTGTTCTCGGGATGTTCCGGCAGCCAAAAAATTTAAGGCTGAAGACAATAATTCCGTTGAAGACAAGGAAGCTTCTGATATGGCTATTTGCAGTATTGCAAGCTGCCACAACCAAGAAAAAGAAGAAGAAGACAAGGAAGTGAGAGAGGAAAGATGTCTTATCGTTCGGGCACCTGATGAACGTTGACAGAGGTTATATTTTGAGATCTATGATTGGTTCGATGACCGGAAGGGTCTTTTACATCAAGAGGAACATTTCCCTGATGAGGGGGAGAGTATATTCTCCCTTTTATTTTCTTTACTTATTTTTTGTATTTATTTGGTTTTATTTGCTTGCAGTACGAACCTATGGTCGGGGAAGGGCGGATACATCCGGATCGTCAGCTATGGCCGTTAAGGGTGATGCCGCCCGATGATAATGATTTTATTTCACCTGACTTCGAGGAGGATATTGATGTCACCTATCCCCCTTATGAAGATGAGCCCGATATATGTGATTATTTAGATCGGTATATGGATCGTAATTATAACCTGCGACAATTTGTGTAACTATTTTTATTAAATGTTAATATTTGTTGTAATTATTGGTGTTCATTTACTGTGTACCTTTCCCTTTTATTCAACGTTATTTATAAGGTGATTATTATTAAGGCTATTTATTTAATTGCTGTGTGAGAAGAAAAAGTTTTTAATTTATAACAATAATAATAATTATAGTTGGTTATTAAAATTGAAATTAAGGTTATCTAATAATGGTACCGTAGCGTTACTTAGTTGTGTTTTTGCATTTTTTGAACTTTCGCTTTCATTCTGTTTCAATTTGGTTATATTTTGTTTTAGTTTTATCCCTAATTTCCTTAGTCTGAGGGACATTTTCAGTAATAAAACTGGCATTGGGAGTATCATTATAATGATAACGATGAGAATATAGTCTGTAAAATTTATATTGTTAATATAAAAAATGGTGTTTTTCTCCGTTTCTAACTGTTTCGAGATAAAAATTTCGTATTTTAAGAATGATAGTGGAATGTCTTCCTTTTCTCCAATTTCTAAAAGGGTCTTTATTTTGTTTTTAATACCTTTAAGGTGAATTTTTAAGAATGTAGCAGCTGAGAAAATAGAAACGTTTGTATTTACTGAGGTTATTGATTTATCTAGAAATATAAAATTTTTGCTTTGCGGTTGGGGCAGGTTTATGGATTTGATTTCGCACTCTGGCTTTGTTTGAAGGATTCCTATATTTTGAATGTCGATTGTGATCTGCAAATTTTTAGGGCAGTTCAAATTGATGGTTTGAGGTGTTAGAGTTGCATAAATCCAACCGTAGTGCTTAGTTAAAGCTGTCCATGGTGGGTAGTTATTAATGCTGAGGTGAATTTTGCACTTGTAAGGGTTTGATTTGGTAAAAATTTCCGTTTCGCAAGTAGGGGTTGTCGAGATGTTGAAAAAGGGATTTGTATTTTGGCATATTGGACCCATATTGGTTTGGAAACAAGATTCCGTAAGGTCATTAGGTGACAAGAAGTAAGTTTGATTGTTTTTAGATAGTGCCACATAAGCAGTTTGTGTTTGAATATACACGGCTGCTGTTTCGTTATCTGCAAGTTTTATAAATGTAGGAATGGAATGTGGTTTGAATAAGGTAAATTCTTCTTTTGAGGGAGTTGGAATACTCAGACTGAAAACTAATGTATTTTCATAATTAAAATATTGGATTTTTGTGAATGGAAGAATTTCAGAAATATGAGTAGAAAATGGAAGTAGAATATTTTTATGTTTAGTGTCAAACAGTGGATGCAGCAGAGAGTCTGGGAAGAGAAAGGGATCCCATTGACCGTTAATAGCATGGGTTAATGCATTGGCTAGGTGGGCTAATAGGAAAAGATAAGTGTCTAGTCTTTCGAGTAATGAGTTTAACCAGTTTGATGCGTCACGTTGATAGATTGAAATGTCCAGATTATCTTTACTGTTGAACCAGTCTACGAATGGTACTATTTCTGTAAAAATTTTGGAAATACTTTCAATTTTTTTTAAGGCTGGATTTTGTATTATTGATATATTGTTTTCATGTTGGTATATAGGTTTTTGTTTGGTTTCTTTTTGTACGATAGTTTTTTGGATTTTTCTTGATAATGAGTTGTCGATTTGTTTTTGCATTACGGAAGATATGTAGTCCAAAAATATGCTAATTGTTTCATTTCTAAGTTCAAACTTTATCTTTTTATCTTCCGGGTTGCAATTATTTTTTTTTCCTGTATTTATACAATAATCGAGAAGTTGGTTGTATGATTTCGTTACCTGATGATGGAAATTAAATATTTGGTATGTATCTAAATAGGATACAAAATGGTATTCTTTATGGAAAACTCGAAAGTTTGTTATAGGTTCGAAGAATATACCTGGAGAGTTTGAAAATTTTGTATGGATGTAAATGGATGTAGTCGATTTTAGTAGGGAGTTTAAGAAAAGGATCGTAGCTAAGAGTTGAGGATTCATTGTGCTTCTCGATGGTCTGGAAAAAAAAAAATAAATAATTTTAAGATTAAATATGGTTTCTGTTTAATGTCCAATAATTTATTCTAGAGGCTAGTTATTCTAGTGATTTTTGAAGAAAATGGTTTAAATAGTTGAGCGAAGGTAGTAGGGATTCGAAATGGTAAGGTAGGTGGGAATTGAGTTGCCTTGTCTTTTTGTCTTTTCACTATTTTCCTAGGGCAGTATGCTATATTGTGCGCTTGTGTATTGCAATATTTGCAAGAATTTTCCCAGGCGACTAATTTTGGTCGTGGGTCTGTTTGTATTTCTTGGTCTTTTGTTTTTGCTTTACCCTTATATGCTTCTATATTATTGTCGTCGCATAGATCATAATTTTTCATTAAAAATTGTAAGAGATTTAAAGCTGCTTTATTTTCTGCTAATTCTTTCGTACCACCGGTTTGAATTATCAAGTGATCTTTAATGCTTGCGTGTGCCATGAAGAGAGAACTTGATTGCGAATGAAGATCTGGATATATTATTATTTGTGGTTCTGGTAATCCATATTGAATTGCGAAATTTTTGAGTATTTCTTTATGATTTAGGGTTCCCAATGAATTGCGTCTCGACCTTTGTTTTACGTATCTTGGTTTTCTGGTTGGTTGTTCGTGATAACTCGACATCTTGACTATTGAAATTATCTATTAAAATTTAAAATAAGGGTTTAACGGTCTGTATCCGCATTTAATGCATTTTTTGAAGGTTTTGTTTGATTTTTGAAATGTATCAAAAAAACATTTTTGCTTTTTGATTATATTTGAAGACATGCAAGAGGGGTTGTTGTGCTCGTGAATAGGAATTTTTGTTAATTTTCTGGAACCAGTGGTTTGGAATTTATTTTTCATTATTAGGGTATTTCTATGAGAATTTCGAAAACACGTTGAAGGTTCTTGAGATGAAATGTGAGTATTTTGTAAGCAATCGGATATAGATTCTTCGTAATTTTTATTTAGGTGTTCGATACTTATTAGCATGTGTATTACTTTCAGTGCAGCGAGATTCTTTGCTTCTTTACTGGTATTAGAAATTCCTGTCTGTTTTATTTTTTCGACTGAGCAAATTGCTAACCATATGTTGATATTTTGTGAATTTTTAACTTTTACAGCTGTATAATGTGGTTGAGAAAGATTTTGTTGAGCACACAAAATTTGTAATCTTTCGTCTGTTTTTTCATTTAATGAGTTTATGAAATTCGAATTATTATTATTATTGTTTAATTCGAATAATAAATATTTTGCTGCAGTTTGTTTGGCTATTTCTTCATCTTCTGCATTACTGATTATTATGTAATTTTTATACCTCAATTTTACATTAAATTGATTTTGATTTTTGTAATTCTGCTTAATAAGTGTTTTATAATGTGGGGAATGATCACCCTTTTGTTTTATTACTTGATCTAGTAACGTTATGTAGTTATTGTGTGGCATGATATATAAGTTATATGTCTATGGAATAATTCCTGTTATTAGATGCTTCAGCTAGTTGAGAAAGAGGATAAAGAGTGGTTTGTGTATCGTTCTGTTTATTACCTGTATTTATAGGTTGTACTGGTTTTACTAGAATGTCGCGTTCCTCTGTGTCTGAGCGTGGCGCCGATGCGTCTGGACCTTTCTTATCTGTTTTAGTAGGCCTTCTCGGTAGTTGTCTCGTTCATAGGTGTAAAAGTAAATTAGTGACAGAATCCCAGAATGCGCCTAATAAGTGAAAAGACCAGCCGAATAAATTATGTAATGCGTATCCGTGTATAATAGTGTCTGCTATTATTTTAATTCCTCTAATTATAATAATAAGGCCTATTAATCCTGCGCTAGTTGTACCAAAATTTATGAACAGAGTCCAGAAGCGACCCCACGCGGATTCAGCGATTTTATCGATTATCTCTTCATTAAATAAGTTCGTTAGGGATATTCCTTGATTTACTGTAGGTCTACCTGATATTTCTCTTGCTAATGAATTTAGTATCATGGGTTTTTCTGCAGGGAACATAATGTGATCACGTAATCTGTCGAGATCTGATTGAGAGTAAATACCACTTGTTGCTAAGGACGAAGGATTTTGGTATTTCCAAGTTACTTTTGTAAGTGGTTTTATTATTGTTGGAGCTATTGATTCTACAGGATTAGGTATCAATTTGTACCATGTTTCACCGAAAAGATACATTGAAGGAATGAGAGAGTTGCAATTTGTTTGTGTGCCGGATTTTGTTAAGATATGAGTTCGTGGAGAGAGAAAGTAAGACTGGTTTCCTCTAGTTACTGGTAATTGAAGATAGCATTCTTCAGTTTTCCTATATTTTACTTCAACAGGTATACATTGTATGATGTGTACTACTTCTCCTGCTGTCACTGACATGTAACCTGGGCTTTTCATTAGATGATATGCAAATTCGTCTGGTGCATGAGTAGCTAAGGTTAATGTATTCCTGAAAACTTGTTGTTCTAGACGGCATCGTTGAGTAAGAACGTCGTGGTAAAGTCTGTTAATTTCTATGCGTATGTGTCTTTCCACATATACAAATTTAGAATTGACGTAGGAAAAAATATCCATATTTTGAACTTCTAGACGTTTATTCTCTAAAAATGAGTTTCCAGGTCTGGTTTCAAAAATTAATAATTTTGGGTGTTCGGTTTGAATGAGAACGTAGTTACAAACTGGTTTTCTTGTTTTTTCTGTTAAAACGAAAGTTATTTCATCCGTAGTTAGTGAGTATAGGGTTTCAGAATTTTCTGTAGTGTTATCATGCGTTTTGTTTGCTGGTCCTTCGTAAATAACCTCATATTTTTTGAAATTGCATACATCATTTGGTAAGGTATCCCAAAATGTTTGCCCGTCTTCCATATCTGTACAATATGTTTTTGAAAGTGTGCATACCACTCCCGATAGCAATTGAATTTTATCGGTATTTAAATGAACTGTTGCATAATGTTCTTGTAAGGTGATTTTAAATATTGCTTGAACTACTACACTGTTCCATGTACCATAAGGGTCTGAAAATTGCGTTCCTGTACATTCACCGTTAGTTGTTAATGAACCCGCCAATGTGACTGTATGATATGATGTTTCGTTTATTTTTAATTTTGATATTTGGATAGAAGGTGTTACTAGGAAGTTTCCCATTGTATGCATTTGTTTACATTGATCTCGTGAGACTTCTTGTATATATTCGCTGTGACCGTTTGCGACCACAGAAATATGGGAATGCATGCCACAATAAGTTATAGCACGGTGAATTTCTATTTTGCATTGTATAACCTTAGTATTTGAAAATCCGGTAATTTGCAAAAGTTGTATGTAAGTTTTTTCGACATTTACTTGTCGTTGAGGTAAATCGCATTCGCCCACTTCCAATAGGGATAATGTTGTTATATTCGCATTGTTTGAGCCGCAATCAAATCCAATGATGGCGTAAGTTGTTTTCATATGGAGCAATCTTAGAATCAGCAGTACCAAGAGGAAGCCTCGCAATCCCATGTCTGGAAAAAGGAGGTTCCAATTAGTAGCTTATCTCATTTATTTATTATAGGTTTTTTAATAATACCTAGTAATATTTTATTTGTACTGATCTGTATTATAGTTGAGTACTTATTTCATTGAATTTAGAATTTCGGCTAAAGATTCGTGTCCTGACGATCGCAGACTGAGAATTAAATTGTTATAGGCTTCTGGACCCCGAGTTTTAATTGTAAAAATTTCTCGGATTATAATTGGGTTAGCGAAATCTTTGCTCCACTCAGGTATGTTACAATCGTCGTGATTGTAGATTCCGTTTTGAATTAGATAAGGCCAAAGAGCTGTCATATCGACTAGATTTACAAATGCATCAATTAGGGCGTCAATATTTTTCCGATGAGTATACTCCATTTTGATCTGAAATTCATATTTCTCTATATTATAATTTCATTATATTTTTATTATTATATTTTTTTTCTTCATTCATTTTTTTATTAATATTATGCAATATACATTTGTGATCTTTTAAGTCGGTTGACGTGAACTACTGTCGGTTTTCCCTTTATGTTGATTTTTACATTTCCTTTTCCTAGTGCATCTAAAACTTCGTGAGGTCCTGTGTATTGATTATCCAGCTTTTTAATTTTTCCTCCTTTTAATAAAAATACATTATCCCCAATTTTTATTTCCAAGGGATTTATTTTTTTATCGTGGTACATTTTTGATTTTTCTTTTGCCTTTATGAGGTTTTCTCTTGCTTGTGTTCGCATTTCATGCAGTTGTGTGACAAAGTTGATCAAATAATCATCATAGGTTTGTAATTTTTCATTTTGTGATAGAGGTTCACTAGAGGGTTCACGGGCTAATTTGCCAAAAACTAATTCGTAAGGCGTACATTTTGTGGCTTCGTGTACACTTGTGTTATATGAAAACATTGCTAATTCTAGCCAATCGTCCCATTCTGAGTTTTTTGCTACAAATTGTTTGAGATATTCACCTAGGACATGATGTGATCGTTCAAGTGATCCATTGGATTGAGGGTGAAAAGCTGTGGTACGAAATTGTTTGATTTTAAAGCGTTTTGCTAATCTTTTTAATAAATTGCTCAAAAAATCTCTGCCTTGATCCGTTAGTACTCCTTTTGGCGATCCAAATATGCAAATAAATTTTTTCACGAATGCGTCTGCTATTGTACCAGCTTGATGATTAGGAAGAGGTATTGCCAGAGAATATTTTGTAAAATTATCTTGTATAGTAAGAATATACAAATTTCCAGACTTTGTTTCTGGTAGTGGACCAACAATATCCATTGATATTTTTTCGAAGGCAGTAGTGGGTGTATCAGTAATAACCATAGGATTTTTGGTTTTAACCCGAACTAATTTTTTTGTTTGGCATTGTAAACAGCCTTGAATATACTTTTCAATATCGACTTTCATATTTTCCCAAAAAAATTTTTGGCGAATTCGATTATAGGTCTTTGTGACGCCTTTATGGCCTCCTAATGCTGAGGAGTGTGCTTCTTCAATCAATTGTGATCTTTGTTCTTTTGTTGGATATTGCGTTATGCCATTACAAACTATTATTTTCGTAAGAGAATTTGCAAAAACTAAATCAAATATTCGTTTTATTTCTTCCCAAGCTATATGGTTGATTTTTGAAGTCTTTGAAATACTAATTGATCGTAAATTCAATTTCTGAGATAATTCGTGTAATGAATAAATTCACAATTTTATATTATTCAAGGTTTCAGATAAATTGTCTTGAATTTCTCTTTCAATTGGAAGAGCAAAATGATAATAGTTTCCTTTTTTAATTTCTTTCGCTGTCCCCTTCTGTAAGTTTTTAAATTTTGGTAAAGTTCCACGTTTTTCTAGACTTTTTGATCCATTATCTCGAGGATTTCCATTTGTTGTAACAAAATATACATAATTATCTTTTCGCATTGTTAATTGATCGCGACATTCAATGATATTTTTATTCATTAAAATTTGCCTGGTAGATTTTGGGTTGGGTGGAGGGGGCTTTGGGGGTGGACGGTTTTCTTCGAATTCTGAATTATAATTTTCGAGATTTTCCCTGGTTTCTATTTGTCGATTTTTGTTTATTTCAGAACTTCGTTCATTAAAAGTGTCTTCGATATTTTCATTTTCAAAAATTTCTTCAATACAAGAGCTATCAGAGCTCTCTTCATCTTCAGCTTCCATATCAGTTACTTCATCTTCAGAAGTAGAAAAATAATTTTCGCTTTTTTCCTCTTGAGGTATAATAAATTGTTTAGGCTTTTAGCCATTTTTATTTCTTTTATTTTTTGCTTGGAATTCCTTTAAATAGTCTAAATATTCAGGATCAGAATCAGGATCAGAGTCGGAATCTGATTTTACTTTTGTTCGGCTTGCTTTTTGCATATTTATTTCTGGTAATTCATTTTCATATATTTGTTTTCTTGGTCTACCTCTTTCTTTTTTTTTTGAGAGGGAATAATTTTTAAATTTGTAAGTAGATTTTTTCTTGGCCTCCCTCGAGGTTTTTTTACAAGAGGTTTAGAAGAAAAATTGTCGTCTAATTTTTCTTGGATTTCATTTTGATTTAAATCTTCTAGATTTTTATGCTGATTTGAATTTTTCAGTTGTTCTTGTTTTTTCTTTTTACCCCTAGTAGTCATGGTTTTCCATGCCGAATTGTCATAATTTATAACAGGAAGTTTTGAAGATAGTAGTTTAAATAAATTTTCATACTTGACTATATCTTTATTAATTTCATTAAGTAATTTCTCATTTAAGATTCCATTGAAAATATCAGAAAACCTCAAATTATCATCGAATATTGGTCCTTCTGAAGTTTCACTAAAGTCATTCGCATCATCTTCGGCGAATATTGAATTAAAATATTTATTTTCTGAAGTATTTCCTTTTTTGGTATTATTTTCTTGATTAATTTTTATAAAAGCATTCTCAAGATTCATTTTTTCTTGAGATGTCATAAAGGTATCATCATCATCTTCGTGTAAATTTCTTGATCTTTCTTCATTAATAATAGGGTTTCTTGAAAGAGCGTCTGCATTGACATTCATTTTTCCTGCTTTGTATACTACATCAAAATCATATTCAGAATTCAGAATTTTGAAACCAAACTAGTGGTTTATGATCAGTTACTAGGGTAAATTTTCTTCCATATAAATAAGGACGGAAATGAGTGACACAAAATATTATTGCAAGTGCTTCTTTTTCATATGTATCATATTTTTTCTCAGCGTCACTTAAACTCCGTGAAGCATATGCTATTGGCTTATCTTTGCCTATTTTACCTTGTGATAATATACCTCCTATTGCGTATCCTGAGGCATGTGTTGTGAGAACAAAGGGTTGCGAAAAATCGGGTCGTTGTAAAAGTGGTTCTTCACATAATCTTGATTTTAAAATATCAAAAGCTGTTTGCTGTTTATCGGTCCATATGAAAGGGGTATCCGTTTTTAGAAGTTGATTAAGAGGATTGGCAATTTTTGAAAATCCTTCGATAAATCTACGATAATATCCTGCTAATCCTAAAAATTGTTTGACATTCTTTTGTGTTTTTGGAACTGGAAATTCTTTTACGGCTATTATTTTTTTGGGGTCCGGTCGAACTCCATTTTTATCAATTATATGACCTAAATATCCTATCTCAGGTCGTAGAAATTCACATTTGTCTGGTTGTAAATGAAGGTTTGCTTTTCGAAGACGTTGTATTAAATTACTGAATTTTTTCTCATGTTCTTCTAGTGTATCAGCAAATATGACTATGTGATCAAGATATACAAAGAGTTCTGTCCCTATTAATCCAGTTAAAGTAATATCCATTAACCTTTGAAATGTTGCAGGGGCGGTTTTTAAACCAAAGGGCATTCTATCAAATTCATAATGGCCATGAGGTGTAGAAAATGCAGTTTTATGAGAGTCTTTAGGGTCCATTTTTATATGGTGAAAACCAGTAGCTAAATCAAATACTGAAAAATATTTGGCAGATCCGAGTGAATCGAGTATATCATTTATGTTAGGTAGTGGGTAAGAATCTCCGATTGTTTTTTCATTAAGTTTTCTGAAGTCTAGAACCATTCGCCATTTTATTTTACCTTTAGAGTCTGGTTTTTTAGGAACAATCCAAACTGGAGTGTTATACGGTGATTGTGAAGGTTTTATTATTTTATTTTTTAATAATTCGTCAACTTGTTTTGTAATTTCTTCTTTATGAACAGGGGGAAATCTATATTGTCTTGAAAAAATTGGAGAATCATCTGTAGTTAGAATTGAATGTTGCGAAACGTTAGTAGCTTCAAGTGGTTCTCCTGGGATTTGAAATCCGTCTGCACTGTTAATAATTAATCTTTCTACATGTTCGTATTCGTCTTGATTCAAATGATCCAAACGAAGAAGTTTTTTAATGCATTCTATTCTTTCTTCACTTGTTATGTTAAAAAATTTGCATGGTTTGTTGAAAAATTGTCGGTTTTTAAGAAGCTATTCAGAATTTGGTTAGATAAATCGTCATCACTTAAGTTTTTTAAATTGCTTGATTGACTTGTTACATTTTGAAAATCTCTTTCTTCAAAGTCTTCTAAAGTAATAGCTGGTATTGATATCGTTACTGAAATTTTGTTTGTATTTGCAAATTTGATATAAGCTTTACCGTTGCAATTTTTTACAATTGCGTCTCCTGCATAAATTCCTTCGCCAAAATGTAGCCGAGGTACGTAACCTTCGCTTTTTTCAGTATTTTCAATTGGAACATAAAATGTTGTTACAGTTCTAGCTGGAATTGTTAATATCTGTGTCGATTCAAATGGATACAATTTATTTTGTATTTCTAGACATTTTGATACATAATTTATATTGACTTTATTTTCTCGAAAAAATTCTGAACCTAGAACTGCGTCTTCATCTATTGGAACTTCATTAGGAATTATATTCAATATTGTTGGATATCCTAGAATGTTTATTTGTATTTGTCCCATTGTAAAAAGTGATAAATTATTTATTCCTGTAATTTTTAACACTATTTTTTCATCTATTGGCAAATTAGGATTTACGGAATTTTGTTTAATCAAATTTCGACCAGCACCGGTATCTATCATCATCCGAGCAGGGCTTTGAAGACCGTCTGCGCATATCATTATCGATGGAATTATACTTGGTTTGGAAACGCTTATCTTTATAGCCGGTTGATCGTTAGAAGTGGATGCTTCTGGTTCTTGCCTTACGCTTTCCTCAGTGCATCCGTGCTGGGGAGAGCATTTGAGTTTTCCGAATTTTGCGATTGTTGTTTATTTAATCTAACGTTACAATTTGTTATAATATGTCCTGGTTTTTTACAATAGTTGCATATAACTTCTGATTTTTTTGGATAATTTTGATTTGATCTACTTAATTGATGATTTCGCATTTCTCGTTGGCTATTTTGATTTAAAAATTGTCTCTGATTTGCATACCTGTTGTGATCTAGATTTTCTTGTCTATTATCATTATTTCTGTTTCTCGAAAAATTATTGTAATTATGGAATCTATTGCTGTTAGGATAATTATTTCTGTTACCTGAAAAGTAATTGTAATTGTTGTTCCTGTTCCTTGAAAAATTGTTATTCGGATAGTTATTATTGTCATAATTGTTATTTCTGTTTCCTAAAAAGTGGTTATTCCGGTAATTATTTCTTGCAGAATTATTGTAAATATTTTCTCGTCGTTGGTGATTATTACTAGGCTGTTGATTTTGCATAAAAAAATTAGCATTTTGTTTTCTAGATACTGCTTCTTGTGCTTTGATTAAATGATAACAATTTTCAGCAACATGACCTGCTTTTTTACATATTATACAATTTATGTTGTTATCTCGTGCAACATTGAACCGAGTTGTTCTATTATTTCTATTATTTATAGAATCATCCATTTTTAAATAATCTGAATTTTTATTTCTGCGTAGTGCGGATGATGCTGCCAAATCTCTTTCTACGTTGATTGTGTCATTGAAAACTTCTTTGAATGTTTCCTTTGTTTTTACTCGAATTTCTAATTCGGGGCGCAGACCGCGAATAAAGCATTGAATAACATCTTTTTGAAGGTTCTGTTTGAAGGTATTATCTACTTGTCCATTATTGTTGAGTCTATGAGCGTCTTCGATTCTGTCAGCAATCTCCTTAATTCTGGCTACATAGGAAAGTACGTTCTCTTTTTCCCACATATAGGTATTCCCTAATTCTCCTTGTAACTGATACACGCTTTTTGCTGGGGCGTATACTCTTTTAAGTTTCTCAATTAGTTCCTCCATATTATTATAAGTCGATCCAAAGATACATTTTCTCGCTTCTCCTGATAATTTACTTCTTAATAATCGTCCTAGATTTTCTTGAGCTGCGGGTGTTGGCAGCATTGCCTTTGCCTCATAACATCCTTCAATGAAATGTGATAATGGAATATTACTTCCATCAAATAAGGGTACTACTTCTAACGCGTCGCGTAAGGATACTTGTTGATCATTAGGTAGGACCATTTCGTTGTTTCTAATTGGATTAACGTTTTCTGCAGGATTTTTGTGGACAATTTGTTCCATTTGTTCGTTGTCGGTACTATTATCGTCGCTATCGTTATTACTTAAAACTGTTTGGCGTTTAAGAGAATTTTCTGATAAATTTATTTTAGTTCTTTCTTCGACTGTGTTTTTGGGAATTATCGTTGAACTAAGTAAACTTATATCTTCGTTGTCAATATAAGTAGTTTCGTTTTTTAATGTTTCGTCCTGATCAATTGATCCACAAATAATACTTGAATTAGTTTTTGTATTTGAATTAAGCCAATTATTCGAATGAGATAAATTGCTTGTTCCGGCAGTTTCGAATTGTTCAAACGTTAAGGTTTTCTCTAAAGAAATATTATCTAATTGCAAACTGATATTTGTTTTATCCTTGTTAGAAATATTTTCAAAATTATCTTTAGTTACCTTTTCCTTTACAGTAACTGTTCTTTTTGGTTTAAGGGGACCAGTTTGATTATGTGCCACAATTTTTGCAAGTTCAGTATTTTTCTTAACTTGACTGCGCGTAATAGGATTTTCTTGAATTTGTGATTTCCCTAATTCACTGGGGTTGGGTTCCGACATTTGTTATTATAAAATAAAATTTAATGATACGTACATGGAGACACTTTTAAAATTGCAATACATAAATATTAATTTGGATCAACAGAAAATTTTTACAAATATCTTTCGTTGTAAAATATTTTTGTAATCACTAAATGTGATTAATAATTTGTTTATTAGAAAATATGAATTGTCTCAATGTTCCGAGTCAGGTAAATTTATAATCATCAATCAAAATTCTTAAAATAATATGCCTTAAGTCTACCAATTTCCATGTGCTTACAGAAAAAATATTTATTTAGAATTTTTTGTTTCAAATTTATTCTTATTGAAACTAATTTTGTTCCTTGTCTTACCTGGGATACTTGATATGTTTTTTTTTTTTTTATATAATTGTCGAATGGTATAGGTCACAAATGGGTTTTTAAATAATTGGTACAGTCACAAAAAAAAATTTTTTTTTGTTATATTTTTTATTATACACACATAACAAAATTATAAATTATACAGAATTTAATTAATGCAAGATTGGACAAGCCTGACTCAAGCACAACATCTTGGTCAATCTTTTGCAATTAAAAATATTCTGTTAGTTAACAGAGTTAAAATAAAAGTTTCAAACGATACTGTATGAGCACTTGAATTTTGCCTTACCCAATTGATCGTCATCAAATGGTGACCGTTCAACGAATCTAAAAAGGACTTATAGTCTCTTGCGCTGCTTTTTCTCGTTTTAACTCGAATTAAAGCTTAGTCAACAATTTAGAATTAAAGAAGTACGAGATTACACAGGCATGACTCAAGCACAAAATCCTATGTAATCTCTGCACTTTCAGAAATTCCGATAATAAAATTTCAAATAAAATAAGTCTTTTGATCACTTAGGTTAGCCTCAAGGTCAAATCCCTGCGTGACTCAACAGAATTTATTTTATTTTCACACAGTTTGTACAAAATAACAAGAAATCAGGAAATAAAATAATATTTCAAATAAAATAATTATTTAATCACTTAGGTTAGCCTCAAGGTCAGATCCCTTTGTGATTTGATAAAATTATTTTATTTTAACAAGATATGTGTATAAAATTGCAAATAAAATAAAATGATTATTTAATCACTCAAGTTAGCCTCAAGGTCAAGTCCTTTCGTGATTTTATCAAATTTATTTAATTTTAACCAATATGTGTGAAAAATCATATAAATTGTAATTGTAATTTATTGATGTTTGATTCCTATTAATTATGAAATTTCGATATCCCATTCACTGACTGTGATTCCCGGCCGATGCACCAAAAAAGAGATTGGGTATGTTACGTCAGAAACGTAACATTTCTCTTTTTAAAAGATCTCCTCGTTTTATGTCAAGATCAGAAGGATCCTCTCTAAGGGATGAGGAATAGTCAGTGATTGAGAAGGGTTAGGTATATAAAATATATTTATTGACAATTGAGATTTTATCAGGTAAGCACCATGGAAATGTAAAATAGAATCAAAATTAGAAATACCCCTTTAGTTATCCTGAGTTGAATTGATTGATGATCAGTTGAGTCCAGTAAGCGAATGTGGTCAGTTGAGTGTAACTTGTAATCTTCAGGTAGTTGCAGTTGTATAGTAGATTCGTAATCTAGACGGTTGATCTAGTTGATTCTTCGATCCCAGTTTCGAGAGAATTTGGAAGGCGATTCCCCTTCACTTTCTAATGTCGTTGAACTCAGCCCCGAGTTAGAATTCGGGTTGAGTAGCGGTAGAAATCTGGAGAAGCTGGACTGACTGGATTACACTCGCGGTATAGATTCGATGGCACTGGACTGACTTCTCTTGGAACTTTCGCTTTTTATAGAACTTTGAAAGGTCAACTATGACGAGTAACATGCTATGACGAGTCGCATGTTATTACCAGTCACATGCTATTACAAGTCGCATGTTATGACGGTAGTGTGTTGGTATTGTAGGGCTTCATTTACTTTCTCTCTGGGTCAGTCGATTTGTTATCATGTGTAGGTATTAGAACGACCCATGGTAATTTCGGATTGATCATCCTATTGATCTGTAGATTTGTCTATAACTTGCGTCGATAAAATCACACTCGCTGTAATGCTGTCTTGATCCCTTTATTGGTTTCTTAATCTGCTTGTTACTTGTGGCGGCAGAGTCGCGGGACGTGACAATATTTATAATTCAAGAATAAACTGGAAATCTGAAGAAATATTAGAAATTTGATCAAACTGATGCAAATTTGTATTAATTTAATATTTTCTGTAAAATTATATTCCAATCAGATATTTTTTTTCACTTTGAATTAATGAAAAATATATCTTACATCCTATGAGGCCTAAACTTCCACCATTAAAAAAAATTTGTCCAAAATACATATCGAAAGTGAGAAAATCTATCCTAAATATTCATCAAATTATTTAAAATGACTATAAATGACTATAAATTTATACAAATTTAAATATATAGTATGTTAAAAATCACGCAAGAACTTAAAGCTTTAAGCAACTTTGAAAATAGTACAAAATCCAATCCAAATTACAATAACATCCTAAATTCGAAATAGTATTGACCATTTTCAAGAAATCATCCATTATAAAAAAATACGTGAGGCTCAAACAAATATACATGATTTAAAAAAGGATCAATGAAAATATGGGTGTGATCAGGAAACGAAAAAAGAAAAAAATTTGTTAAAAATCCCTCAGTTTGGAACTATGGAATTTTACGTTATATAAGAAATAAAGATCACTGATGAGGACTCCGATCAGAGTCGAAAGTTTGAAAGTATGTAACTTCCTGAGTTATCATTTCTGGACCCTAAAGCCAATTATTAACATCAACATCGTATACAATTATTATTGGAGGGTCGATACAAGTCGTACTTTATGAATATTCGCCAATTTATTCCAAATTTGAGGAAAAGTTTCAAATTGAATTAAATTTACCGAAAGTTTGAAAAGAAATCCAACATTAATTGTGCAATTTATCCAGTATCTAAATGGATTCATATGGAATGTCATCGATTAAAAAACAACTGAAAATGTTCAAACTTCCAAAATTCATGAAAAATAAAAAAAATATACCAGGTTAAAAAAGTGTCAAATATTTTTAAAAATCATCCATCAAAAAATATCTGTAATTCTGACAAATATCCAAGATTAAATGTATGATATCCAATATGAAAGGAATAGAATTCTGGAATTCATCGACATATTCTCAAGCGAAACCAAAATCGGAAAATTTCACGCTCTAGTTAGCACGTGTTAGCATATTTGGGAGGGGAAACATGACCGGGCGTGGCCCAGGAACAAAGGAAGGGCAAGGGGGACGATGGCATGATAAAAGGGAGTGAAGTGGGAGAGCTTCCCTGTCTCCTTCTCCACCAGCTTTTCCTACCACATTTCCTTAGATCGTTTTTGCTTCCCTGCGCTTTTAACGCGCCTCTTTGTACGTTTTTTCCGTTCATTTTTGTTCTCAGCAAGTGATTTGAGAACACATATTTTCATACTAGCGCGAACTTTTTTGTCCCAACTGCCTTTAGTCAATTGCTTACCTGATTTTATTTCTTCGATACCTCACCAACTTTATTGCACATCACTGTTCCAATCAAGAAAACGCCAGTTTTAATGTTTTTTAGGTAGTCAGCCAACCTTAAACGATTTGAAACTGGTATTCCAACGAATCTAATCATTATTTTACTGAATTTCCAACCGAAATGTGATTTCTGGTTTAAGGGGGTCGTCTACCTTCGCGGTTTCAAAAAATCGAATTTTTTTTTTGCTTATTTCGAATCTAGACACTATAAGGAACATGCCTTATGAAGCATTTATTCGAAAACATTCAGCCAATCATATTTTATTTTAATCATTTATCTTTAAACGCGCTTTCTCGAAAGTAGTGTTTTTTAAAATTGTTGGCACGATTTTTACGGAACAATCGAAAATATTGGAAATCTGTAAATTGTTTCGTATTCAAAAAACGTCTCACTACGATTAGACACGAGCTTTTTAAACAAAAATTTTTCTTCAATTTTTTACAGCTTTTTTAAGCTAGAAAAACAGGGTAGAAAATAGAACTTTTTTTTCAAATCGCTGCCATTTTGTTAAATTTTAAAATCTTTCAAAAAGCTTGTGTCTTATCGTAGTCGGATTAGTAAAAAGTAAAAAAATATGATTATTTTCATGTTTCAAGGTTCTGAAGCTGAGAAATCGTGCCACAAAGTCTATTATGTCACGCCGACAGAGATCGATTCAAGGACGCGTCAAGGCCAAGATAACGAAAAAAAATATATATTTTTTTTTAAATTTTAATAATGTACTAATTAATTTAGAAAAACTTTGTGTCAATATCATGTGTAGTTTTTTCGCAATCCATCGTCAAAAAAACGCCCGAAATTCAGGCGCGAAGGTAGACGACCCCCTTAAGGGGTTAGGCCACCTCGGAGATCAAGAAATCATGGTTCATTTATTGTTAATTGTGTAGACATAAAAAACAACAGAGTCAAAACCTCTTTTAAGCGTTTTATTCTACATGAATTGATAAGAAAGAAAAAATTATAAACAATCAAATTTCAGTAAAAAATGTAGGTCAACTTGTCCCGTTCACGTAACATATGTCGTGGTTCAGGATCAAACTGTGTCCCAATTATCTCCTTCAATATACAATTGTTTTGGATAAAATTTATACCAAAATAATCGTAAACTAAGCCTTTTCAGGCATACGTAGCCGTTTTGCGAAATAATAATTATTTATTTAAACATGACAATAAAAGTAACTCAAAACATAAATACAAAAATCACATTTTTCTGCAAATGCTTGGGATTATCGAAAAAATCAAAATTTCAAAAAACCGCTACGAATGCCCGAAATCACTATGCTTTTGCTTATAAAAAAATTTTGTTTACTGCAGGGAAATGCAAATTATGGACGCTGTCTGGGATCCAGTTTGATCCCGAACCACGACATAGGTTGCGCAAATGGAACAAGTTGACCTACATTTTTTACTAAAATTTTATTGTTTATAATTTTTTTTTTTTCATCAATTCATGTAGAATAAAACGCTTGAAAGAGATTTTGACTATTCTTTTGTATGTCTGCAAAATTAACAATAAATGAACCATGATTTCTTGGTCTCCAAGGTGGTCTAACTCCTTAAACAGAATACAGATTGGTTTGTTGAACAAGCTCTTCCCAAAATTGTAGTTACAAAATGCAATGAAAGAGGATAAGATATTTTAATTTAAATTACCGTCAACCTTAAGTTGGTCCTAATCAATATTTGGATTTCGAAAAGACATTTCTCTTTTTATCTAAAAGCTTCTTTGTTTGACGTGATGCTGCCGAGTTGGTTCCTCGTCGTCCTCTGATTTGGACTCCTCTTTTTCAGAAGTTGTAATTTAGGAGGCCATATTCTTCATTCGAGTCATCGTTAGACAAATCTACGTTACTATTGTATAACAGATTGTACAATTCATCGTTTTTCAGCCTCTTTCCTAAAATATCAAATATTAAGCATAAAGAGACAAAAATTATGTATAGACCCAAAGTGCACGAGCGTGTAACTGAAGTTTAAATACAAGTTGTTTAATTGAATAACGCTAATATAAAATGAACAGTTATTTTAATCCACTTTGCTTACAATGAGACATAATATTAATCTATTGGTGTAAAACAGTAAAGGACTTGTTGACACTAAATATTGCAGTTCAAATATTCAGAAATACATCGTAGCATGTGTTACTAATAACAAAATAGCTCGGAAAACTTGATTTATTTATCTACTGTGTAAAATGCAACGTACCATTGTGCTTTTAAAAAAAACTGTTTTATTTTTAAATTCCATAGTAAATAATTTATCTCATTTCAGTTATATTAAATAAGGATTTTCAATCCCGTTCTAAGAATAATTTTCAGCTTGTGCATTATACATATGTATGTATATAAAAATCAAATATACTTGGTGGAGCTAATAATCAATTAAAAAAATTATTTAGTCATTATTAACATTCTTTTATTTAGTTGCCCCGTGATATTATGCACTTATTTCAACGTAGCTTCCAGTCTGAGAAACATTAGTAGAACCCCTCTTTAGGTATCGCCTTGAGATCGGCCTGCGATTTCGTCTTTGTTTCATTTATAGTTGAAAAAGATTCTCCTTTGAGTGTCCGTTTGAGTTTGGGGGAATAGAAAAAAGTCACAGGGGTCTAGGTCTAAAGAATATGGTGTTTGCGGCATAAAAATTGTTTTGTGTTTCGCCAAGAACTGTTGGATGAGTAACGCGGGGTACACGAGAAATGAATCTAGCATGCACTTGCTAACAAGATATTAGGTGTACAAATAAGTTTCCGCCGTTTTTCATCAAAAATTGAACATTTATTGTGAAAGAACGGAACTTTATATTTTATTCGAAGTATTTTCCATCGCTTGCCACGTGTCATCGATCGAAATAAGTGGAAATCAGAAGCAATGTCTGGTAAATACGGTGAGTGGGGTAAAACTCCCCACTTAAGTCTTTCCAGATAGGTTTTGACCGGCACCGCAACATGTGGACGAACATTATTATGCTGGAGATTAACTTTTTCGTGTCTGGAGTAGTAGTGGGTGCGCTTTTCCCTGAGTGCTCGACTCAATCTCATCAATTGTGTTCGGTAGACAGCCCCACTAATTGTTTCGTTCGGTTTGAGTAACTGATAATACACGACACCAAGCTGATCCCACCAAATACACAACAAGAGTTTTTTGTCATGAATATATGGCTTAGCTGTAGATTTTGAAGCATGGCCAGATAGTCCCCATGATTTCTTCCGTTTTGGGTTATCATAGTGAATCAATTTTTCATCACCAGTGACTATACGGTGAGAAAAATCCCTTCGTTTATGCTTGGCAAGTCGGTGGCAAGGCACGATCGCTGTTAGAGTTCATGGGTTCATCTCTTCTCTCTATCACCTAGTTTTATTTCTAGTTTTCAAATAAATGCAGTTTTAACTACCCATTCCTGTATTCATTTGTCCGTAATTCGTATTACGTATTTTATAAACTATGATCAATAATCGATTATCGATGACCAATCAATTAATTCTTCATTTATGATCTATGATAGCCAATCTATGCTTTCTCTATTGATTATATGTGATTGTTCATCAGCAATCAATAAGCCGTCAATATAATCAATATTAAATCCATAACCAAAGTGGTGATAATAATTATTAGGATTAACATTACTAGTTTAATGTTAATGAAACTATACTGATAAATTATTATCTCCTCCTTAGGTCATTAACATAGCATCACCACTTTATCGCCACGCGGTGTCGGTCACTAACTCATTACCATGTATACAATTACCATACGGACGGAGCGATGCTCTTCTTTATTACTCGTTACCAAGTGTCAAACCGATCTTTTGATGAGTGGTAACGCATTGGTTTTCCTTATGCGAACAGATACTCGGTCTATATGATAATTTATCATCAGATTACTATTATATAAAGAATTATTCCTCGTCCGTTCGCATAGGTGTGTGGCGTGTTACCGTTGCACAGGGGCAATATGAAAAGTTCAAAGTTATCGGGATGTAACACCACTACACTTTAGAGACAAAGGAATAGTCAAAACAGTGGTCTTTTGAAGGCGAACGGGATGCACGCGGAAACATCTACATTGGTCACTTGGAAAAAGGACAAACGATACACATTTGAAAGAGAAAACGATCTTCTTCCATCAAGACAATGCGGACAACGGTTCACGTCAAACGAGGAAGTCATCGCCCAAACAGATCCCTATTTTGAGGACCTTTCGAAATCTTGCTTTTCGGACGGCTTAAAAAAGTTGGAAAAACGCTCAGAAAAGTGTATAGAGTTAAAAGTAGATTATGTTGAAAAATAAAAAAAAATCTACACAAAATAATTTGTTTTTTATCTTTTTCTAAGGACTTATTCAACGACCCTCATACATATCTGTAACTGTTTACATAGGAATTCAAAAGTTTTGAGAAAATTCAGAGATCATATTAAAAACATAAGGAGTCCATAACTGTGAACAAAAATTTTTATGGAAGTCAGAATTAATTCGGGTCTGAAAGGGTTTATTGTCTGTATCTTTGTTAATTTTCCGAATTTCTTCATAACAATTTACATAGTACTTTCAAAAGTACATACCTTTAGAAAATGCTAATAAAAAACAATCGAGTTTTTAAAGGCTTTACTCAGATGTACCCCCATCACTCGTGCCAGTAAACGATTTAAATTTTCCATGTAATATGGCCGCATTACCCTATGTAACCCTCCCCTTTTCCGCTTAGTTGGTTTGTCCCCCTCGCCTAATTTAGGACATCGGGCTTCATCCATGGTCCTTTATGGTATTTCCCTCTAGTTTTCTGTCTTTTTGTTACTCTCTGTACTCCCAATCTCAAAATTTTTCAAAAAAAAATGCGAAAATCGATACCACCGTCCTCCTTCTTAATTTACCTGAAATTACCTGACATGCAAGTAGTGCATTAATCTTTCGTTTCATGGACTTCTTCTACATTCAATTTCTAAAATTTGCACAGCAACCAGGAAGGGATAGCAAGGAGACCGCACTGTAATAGAAGAGCTTCGTTGAATTTAACCAAGTGATGCGACGTGACGTGACGTACATTGACTATGCACGGGTTGCCTAATCAACAACTAGCGGTATCACACTCGTGACATAATTTCGGGGCTATAATTGGGTTAAGCGCGAATTTCGTAGACAAGGCAGCGATGGGGATATTCGGTGCTCGGTCAAGTGACCTAAAAAGATATACACGCCTGAACTCGAGTAGCCCTCTCTCTTTCTCATCCGCTCGCGCACGCTGCCTCCAAATTTTACGAAAAAAAAGCGAGGTAGGGAATGAGAGCTACAGGAATCTGCAAAAAGTGCATTTCATGCACATTTTTCCTACGCTTTAATGTGTTTATTAAACATTAATAATAATAAACTTAAATAATAATAAAAATTAATAACATTAATAAATAATAAACGATTGCATGCGGCCTAATATGCAAGGCAAAAAGTTCATACCCTCGAACTGCTGTAGTAGGAAATCGGTTTTTGCACAGACTGAACTGATTCCTGGAACTTCAACGCTCATCTTTTGTTTATTGCACGATCTCTCCCTACTAATAGAAAAACAGTCAGTTTTGCCAAAGCTGTCAAACAAAGCTATCAGTTGCGTTGAAAAAAAAATATTGTTTCTAAAAAGTGTTGCGATTGAATTGTCTAAGATTTTGTGATTTCCAGTGCAACTCATTCATTTTTTATGTTTTTTTATCAAGTCTATAATGCAAGATATTTTACTTATGTCGAAAGAAATGAATATTACTTCAAATCATAAAAGTTTCAGCAAAAAAATTTCTACGCGCTTTTTTCAATGATAAAAAGTTTCGACGGTAGCTGGAACTAATTTCTGATAAAAATTTATGCGATTTGTGTTGTATTGCACGCCGCAAAATTGTTGAAGGCGAAAAAAATCAATTATTAGAACATACAAAACGCGCAAAACATTGTAGAAATATCTCAAAAAATATCCGAGCAATGACAACAACATTCCGCCTCCGTAAGTTTTCTCAACTCTACCTCAGCCCTCGCCAAGCATTATTTGAGCTTGTGCGGTCGCCGTGAATACTCCTTTCCCTTAATTGTTCCAGCGGAATCTTCAACTTTCGCGTTTCCGGAGATTCGTGAATCTTTTCCTGATACTTTATCTTAGCTCTCGCCAGAGGCTTTTGAAGCTGCTGTGGTCACCGCGACTACGTCTCTATTAGGAATAAATTTCTAGTGCTATTTTGCTCTCTCTACGAATTCAGGGTTCCGCTCGTTCAAACCACGTAGCTTCTACTTTTCCGCGTCAAGGATAACAATAATATATTAATTTGGAAAATACTTTGTGTCATTGTTCTGACAACGGTTCTGTCATGCTTGGGTCAAATAATTTATTAATGACGAAACTGAAGTAGGATTGTCCACAATTATTTGCCATTCCCTGTGTTTATCATTGCTTTGCTCTTATTGCCAAAGATGCCGGCAAGCACATTTCACTGGCAGTAGAGTTCCTTGTACGTGGATAAGCAGTATTAATTAATAGAAGTACTAAGCGTTCAAAAATCTCCATCCATTTATAAATGTTCGAAAATCTTGATGTTTGTAAAATTCTTCAGTTATCGGCTACGATTTGGCTTGCTTTTTAACAATGCATTGATCGCGTTTCACGAGATTACTACTGTTACTACTGTTACTACTGTTTCAGAACCTAATGTTTTGGTTGGTCCAGAAACTGTTATTGCAGAATAAAACAATAGTAACGTTGAGAAGCTTTTGCAATTGATTCAAAGTTCGCAAATAAGGACTTGTTTATTGTTCTTCAAAGGGTTCGTTGCAAGTAAAGTAGAGACCTTTGGCAGAGCCTGGCTTAAAAAATAATGGTATGCATTATATAATTTTCTGGTAAAAGAAAAGTTAGCTTCATTAAAATTGGTCGGAATGTGGGCTGACATCTGTAACTGCTGTATAGATGAAATTATTACTCTTTCATGAATGAAGAAGTTGTCTGAAGTAGTCAGTAGTATGCTTCATTCAAATCCAGAAGCTGAGCGAACTTTTTCCACAGTAACTGATGCTGAAAATTTTAAAATAAATTGAACGGGATTTGTTTTCGTATTACAGAAAAACATTTGCAACTGCTGCGTGCTCTTAACGTAGAAACATAGAAACAAACACTTAAGTGTAACGAAGGATTCATCAAATTCACATTTCGTTCCTTGTACTTTGAGCATTAAAGATTAATTTCATTTAATTCCTTTATTCGAAGCAATATTTCTAGAGTAACTATTATATTATCTGACTTTCCGCTTCTAAATGCTTTATTAAAGTTTACCCCGGCCTTTCTCAGGGCCACTTAAATGTTGCGATATTGGAATAGAACCTGTCTTGTTCTTGTTAAAGGGAAAATTAAGAGCAGTCGAACCTAGTGTTTAAAAGTTTAGTGTTTATCAACTTTGATTTAATAGAAAGAGTATTTGCGGAAAGATAGTAACATGAAGTAAAGTCAGTCAAGCGTGACGCCCAAGCCTTTGGTGCACGAAATTTGAAAGTGCAATTACAGATTGGAAGATGCAAATTTGTTAAATAAGTGTATTGATTAATAAAATTAATGACATTATATATGCTAATTTATCAAGGTTGCACAAATATTATGATAAGTTTGCCGGAAAGTCATTAATACAAATATTTGATTTTATCGCCTGCGGTAAAATATCATTAAAAATTTTCACTAGCCGAATAGAAAAGTTGATTATATCAATCTTTCACAAAGAAATTTTTTAAAAATAATAGGGAATACTTTATATAAGCTAAGAAATCTGCGTTAATGGAATTCACATTTTGCCTTCGACTTACAGTTGTTCAACGCAGAGAATTTAACTGCATTTGTCTTACAGTATTTTTCTAAAACGTATTTTCGTTCTGTAATACGATTATTCTGTAAATCGCCACTTATAAATTAGAGTTGTTTTTGTGAAAAATTTGTACTGAATACATATTTATTAAACATGATAACTATTTCTCGTCATTTTTTTTCTCTCAAAATTATCTGAATAAAAATTAATAAAAACTGTAATTTGCTTATTATATAGACAATTTTATACAAACATTAGTTAATATTGTCTAATAATATCGTTATAAGCTCTAATTTATTTTCATATTTATATTACATTTATTATAAAATTTAATCATTTTTGATACAATATTATTGTATTTTGAATATTGTCTATTATAATAGAAAGTGTAAGTAGTATTGAACCTCATCTTTTAATACACGCTAATTTTTTGTTGGATAAATTGAATTTAGAGTTAATAAATGATAATCTTCTTAGCTTTCATCAAAGTATTTTCTATTATTCAATAAAAATTTCTTTATGAAAGATTAATATTTTCCAAATCATTTCAGTCAATTATGTCGATCATTAGAAAAGTGTATCACAATTCGTGATGTATAAATTTTCAGGGCAACCTGATTTTTTTTTCTTGAAGAATGAATCAGGCATGCGATTATTTGATGTCTCGCCGGAAACACAGGCAAGTCAAGTACATTGTGCGAAGCTGGTTTCCACATGTGGAGTCATTCCAAAGACAGGACCAATGTTCCTGCGTGGACAGTGCGAAGAGCTCTTCACTCTCGAAGAATTGAAGAGAGCGGGTGGGAGGCTTGAAGCAAATAAGGCGCCGGGGATCGACGGGATGCCAAACGAGATCCTCAAAGAATTGATCGTGGTATACCCGGAGTTCTTCCTAGGAGCTTTCAACTTCTGTCTTCGGGAGGTTCTTCGACGACTGGAAAAAGTTGAGGTTGTCCCTGCAATACGTTCAATATTGCGAGATGGAAGATCTGCATCGAAGCGATGGTTCACTACATCGGATCCGCTAGGGAAGGAAAGATTAATTCACCTTACACTATCAAGTCTTACCTTGTTTAATTCACAATTCACTGAAGAGGTTACTAATATCGGAGATTATATTGGCATCCCTAGCGAACTGGCTGAACGGTAGCTTTACGCTGTACCGTAAAGCTATCGTAAAGCTATCGTAAAGCTATCGTAAAGTAGCATTATAACTCATGAATGAGGCAAAATAAACATTCAAAATGTTTTTATCCTTATTCTACGTTGAAACTAACGTTAACTGGTAATTGAAACATGCAATAATTTTAATTATTTACGCTAAAAATTGAAAAAAACATAATACCTGTCATTTAAGGCAGTGCAGTGGTTCACCTTTTGTGGAACTTCTCCGTTAAAGTTGACCATTGGTTGGAGTGAGACACAACTATACTTTCATCTCACTCTAACAAATATTCAATCCTGACGGTGAAGACATGGAAAGTGATGAACCACTGCACTGCCTTGAATGACAGATATTATGTTTTTTTCAATTTTTAGCGTAAATAAATAAAATTATTGCATATTTCAATTACCAGTTAACGTTATTTTCAACGAAGAATAAGGATGTAAACATTTTGAATGTTTATTTTGCCTCATTCATGAGTTATAATGCTACTTTACGATAGCTTTACGATAGCTTTACAATAGCTCTACGGTACAGCGTAAAGCTACCGTTCATCCAGTTCGCTAGGGATATATATGAAGGGTTTTCCAATAGGAACATAACAATTTTATCTATGAATAAAACACAGAAATATTTGAGATATTGAGTTCAAATTTATTGTGGGTGTAGTGCAAGCATTACAATTTATGAATGAAATTCGATATCGGTCATACGACCACCACGAGCCCGTTCACAGCGGTCGATTCTTTGGACCCAATTTTCCACCACTTTGGCACACATTTCGACCGGAACGTTGGCAATTTCGCGTTGGATGTTGTCTTTGAGGTCGTCTAAAGTTGCTGGATTGTTGGCATAGACCAGTGACTTGATATGGCCCCATAAAAAGAAATCCAATGGCGTTAGATCGCATGAACGAGGCGGCCATTCGATCGGACCATTTCTCGAGATAACACGTTCACCGAATTTGCCTTTCAATAAATCGATTGTGACGCGTTCTGTGTGGCTAATGGCACCGTCTTGTTGTAACCACATATCGTTGATGTCAAGTTCATCCAATTCTGGCCACAAATAATCTCTCAACATAGCACGATAGCGCTCTCCATTGACGATGACATGACGGTCGTTTTCATCCACGAAAAAATACGGCCCAATCACACCTCCGGCATGAAAAACGCACCAAACAGTCGCTTTTTGCGGATGCAACGATGTGTCAAGAAGCACATTTGGGTTTGTTGTTGACCAATAACGCATATTTTGCTTAATAACAAAGCCATTGAGCCAGAAATAAGCTTCATCGCTAAAGATGACTTTTCGATGAAATTATTCATTTTCTTCAAGCTTTGCCAGAACCCAATTGGAGAAGTTTCGGCGTTTCAAATGATCAAGTGGCTTTAGTTCTTGAGTCAATTTAATCTTGAGAGCATGTAGGCCAAGATCTTTACGCATAATACGCCACAGTGTCGTTTGAGCGATGCCAAATTTTCGAGAACGACGTGGAATCGACTGATTTGGCTTATTTTGAATCGATGCACTTACGGCTGCGATAATTTCTTCGCTTCGAGCAATACGACGTCTTTTTGGCACCAGAACGTCCAATAGTGTAAATTTGGTTTCGAATTTATCCACTATAGCACGCACAGCCTGTCGGGTGGGACAATTATTACGGCCGAAAATTGGAGTAAGCGCTCTTAAAGTTGCGACCACCGACTCAGAATTTCGGTAGTAATTTTTAATAATGTCCAAACATTGCTGCTTCGTGAACTTTAACATGATGAAAATGTTGACATTAACTAACGTTTTGACATTGACAGTTCATTAAAAAAGTTTAAGGGTGCGTTCATATAAAGATACGAAATTGTTATGTCCCTATTGGAAAACCCTTTATATTGGCGATATTCTACGGAGTTTAGCACTTTCGCGTGACACCATCACAGCGACTCAGTGTTATCAAGAGTGTTCTGCCTGAAGGTTATCCACTTCCGTTGAATGAGAACACTCATTGGCTTTGGTGGCGGATCAATTCAAATGACATAATTTTACATAATAGTAGCCAATGAATTGAAACTCAAAACATTCAATTCTACCATACAACAGGCATTAGCTGGCATTCAATCGCAATTACTGTCTTCCAATTTCAGTTCTTTAAAACGCATTGACTTGCACTTAATTTAAAATTCACCGGACAGCATTAAATCGCATTGCCTTTGTCCTATTTTTAATCCCCTTCAATAGTATGTATGAAGGATTTATTCCACGTACCGAATCTTTCTGTGTTCCTAAATCCTGGGAAGTTAACCTTCATTAAATAATTCAGGCTTTCTCATATACTGTTCATATGACGAGGTAGTCGCCCTCCGCAGAAATTCCACGGCTAGTTCTAATTGATCCTCCGTTCCATATCTGCTCGGAAAGTCAACCATTCGACCTTGCAGTTCCTCCTTGTAGAAGTCCCCGGTAGTTTCTCATGGGTTACGTCTCCATTATTTTTTCTTCCAAGATGACGCTAACTTAAAGTTGATATGTTCGCGGTCTGAAAGTGATTCTTAGTCTAAGACTCTCCAATCTTCCACAGACTCTAGCACAGATCTTGAAAACAAGGTCAAGTATAATCATGGGGCTGGCACTCTAAAATGTAAATGTACGATATGTTGACTGAAGCTGAGTGTCGGCGCTGGCTGTACCGCAGGCCAACGGAATCAAAAATGCATGTACGCAGAAAAGTAGTTCGAGAAATTTTACTGAACTTCCCTAGCGAACTGGCTGAACGCTAGGTTTACGCTGGGTAAACCTAGCGTAAAGTAGCATTATAACTCATGAATGAGGCAAAATAAATAATTAACATGTTTTTAACCTTATTCTACGTTAAAAATAGAGCTAACTGGTAATTTAAATATGCAATAATTTTATTTATTAACGCTAAAAATTAAAAAAATAAAATGTCTGTCCTTGAACTCTGCTAAAGGCGAGTTCAATCGCAAAGCCCAAGTATCTGGCCCGTGAAATTTGAAATTATAATTTATAATTAAAAAATGCACATTTGTCGAACAAATGTATTAAATAATAAAATTAATTTCAAATTTATGAAATATTTTGTTCAAGAAACAACACTTTTTTTTAAATATTTTGGGAAAATCTGACTAAAATAAACATCTAAGGGCTTCCGTAAAATTTTGTTACCATTTGAAAACTTCAAAAGTAAACTTTCAGCAAAATTTGATGCCAATAAATGTTCAAAATTTAAATAAATATGTATTTTCTTATTCAAATTCAAATTCTCTACAAAAAAAAATGTTGTGATAGAAGTATTGGATCTATAACTTAATTCGTGCGGTTTGCTAAGAGATGCCGTAACTTGATTATTTTTCCATCGTTCCAATATTCCGAACGTGCGTTGGAAATCTACTGTCATTGTGCGTCTTTTTCAGTATATGTCATTCATTTGAAGCGTAAACAACAATAATTTTTTTTCACTCGCATATGTCGAACTTTGTGCCTGAAAGTGTTTTTGCGGGGAGTTCTTCTTCATTACTTTAATATGAAGAAAACTGCTGCCAAAAGTCATCGCATTCTGGCTCTAGCTGAGCGAATGTGCCAAAAGTGGTTTGCACGATTTAAAAGTGGTGATTTTGGCTTGGAAGACGAAGAACGTCCTGGGCAGCCATAAAAGTTTGAAGATGAAGAACTGGAAGCATTACTCAATGAAGATTGTTGCCAAACACAAGAAGAGCTCGCAGAATCTTTGGGAGTCACTCAAGCAGCCATTTCCAAACGTTTAAAAGCAGCCAGATACATTCAAAAGCAAGGAAATTGGGTTCCACATGAACTCAAGCCGAGAGACGTTAAAAAGCGGTTTTGCATGTCCGAAATGCTGCTGGAACGCCACAAAAAAAAGTCATTTTTGCATCGGATTGTTAGTGGTGATGGAAACTGGATCCATTGCGACAACCCCAAGCGCAAAAAATCATATGTGAAACCCGGCCAACCAGCCAAATCAACGGCAAAGCCGAATATCCATGGTGCGAAGGTAATGCTCTGTATTTGGTGGGATCAGAAGGGTGTGCTGTATTATAAGCTGCTAAAACCGGGTGAAACCATCAATGGAGGACGCTACCGAACACAATTAATCCGTTTGAATAGAGCAATAGCCGAAAAACGCCCGAAATATGCGACCAGACACGAGGCAAATAATTTTCATCTTAAGTTTTTGTAACCTTTGTGGAGACTGCGATTGAAGTCGCCTTTATCAGAGTTCAAGGACAGACATATTATTTTTTTAATTTTTAGCGTTCATATATAAATTTTTTGCATATTTCAATTACCAGCTAGCTCTATTTTTAACGTAGAATAAGGATAAAAACATGTTAATTATTTATTTTGCCTCATTCATGAGTTATAATGCTACTTTACGCTAGGTTTGCGCTAGGTTTACGCTATAGGTTTACGATGGGTTTACGCCACAGCGCAAACCTAGAGTTCAGACAGTTCGCTCGGGTTTTGAGCAAATTTGGGACATATGGACATGCTTAGGATTATTTAATATTATTGTAATAATTTGTGACTTACATTTTGAAACTTTACTCTGCATTTTTATAGTTTTCCAAACTGTAATAAATTTTTAAGATTTGGCACGTCACAAATTATTACGAGAATATTAAATAATATTTAACTTGCCCACATGTGCCAAATTTTTTAAAAGTTAAGTAAAGTTTCTCGAACTATCAAAAAAAGAATTCAGAAGTGCCAAATCGCTCTTTTGCGGGACTATATCGTCCTAAAAACAGAAAATGTAATTTGTGCAAAGCACTTTCTTTCTACAGATATTCTCATAGAGCGATTATTACGAGGTCCTGCAGGATCTGTTTGGCGAACGGTACGTATTCCACTTAATTATTATTTTGCAATTATTAGGGTAATTTATTGTTATGATTGTTATCAAAAACGTGATAATAGTTTTATTTCAATACAATTGTATTTTTTAATAAAGCATATTTTTTATTTCACTTTAAAAATACTCAAAAATAAATGTTCCACACGTGTTAAAAATTTTGCCAAACTTTTTTTTTAACATAAACTGAATTGTTTTAGAAATTTGACCAAAATATGAAAGAACAATAGTATTCTGTTTATCAAAAATTTCACTTTGTGTATCCGTGTCCACGTTACTGCTCTTTCTACTCTTAACTTGTTCAATTCCAATTTTTATATATCTTTTAATCAAATTTTGTGAGTAGTGATTAAAAAATGAAATTTTTCTAATAACATCTAAATTTTCTGAATGGAATGATTTATCAGAGAAACAAACAGCATTCTCATTTTGTAATTAAAATCACACCACAGTTTCACCTTTACAAATTCTTTAGTACCAAATCTGGTTCTGATCCCACTTAAAAGTATTGCCTTATGCATTAGTAAACCAAGTAAAATAAATTATTAAAATTTGACCTCCAATCCAAGTCAATACAATTCAAACCTGAAACCATCAGAAAACAAACAAAAAAGGAGGAAAAAAAAGAAATAATAAAGTCGCTATTATTAAAAATAAGGAAAAAGAGAATTTATTAAGATGTTATATATACAAAGAGAGGGAACATATTCTACAAATTTAAAAATGGATTTGGCTGAGTACAATGGTTGTTATGACAGCATGATGGATTATATTTAAGGACAATGTTCCAAAGTAAATTTTCTTGAAGTTTCTAGATTCTGCGAAACGCTTAACGTTTTTTTGAATAACACTTAGGGTCATTCAGATACTTAATAGGGAGGGATACACAAAGTATTGTTACAGTTTCCTGTTGGCGTCCATGGAGAAGGTTCTACGTTCCCATGGAAGGTGATAGGAGGCATAATTTTTCCTTTTTTTAGAATTTTCAGCCTTGAAGAGGGTGCTAGAAGAGCACCAAAACGTCGGCGAGTAGTTTTGTTTTTTGTTCTTTTTGTTTATGTAAATGGTGGTGGGTATTAAAGACAAAAGAGGACGAAAGAAAGAAAAAGAAGGAAATGGATTTTGGAAGGTTGCCTTCATTTTTTTTTCCTCTTTTTTTGTGACTGTTATTTAATACATGTTTTGAGAGAAAAATGTTCACATTACTGAGAAAAAATTTTAAAATATAAAAAATGTCTTTTTTAGTAACAATTGCTGTGGCTCAAAGTTCTCTTAACAATTTTCGATTTTTTAATTGTTTCCTTATTTTTTAACTACTGATCAAAAATTTTCAAACATTAAATAAGTTTTATATAAAAATAGCTGCAGTTAGAAAATAAGAGATTAATTTCAAAATTCAAGAAGGTAGAGTCTTTTAAAATTGTCTAGAGAAAAAATGAGTTATCATTCCCTAAAATCCGATAATTTTTAAAGATTAAACTTAGAAACAACTGCATTGAACTGCAACCTACAGTAAGCATCGATACTTTTATACAATATCAATAGTAATTTATATATGCCTCTTGCATAGAAGCCTGGGGAACGAGAACCGATGAAAGTGCGGAATGCATTTTCGATAACCTGTTGGGAATTGAATATTTTTCCTTGTAAGAAGTAATCCAAATTCCAAAACAAATGATAATCAATTGGTGAAATGTCTGGTGAATACGGAGGATAATCGACAGTTTCCAAATCCAATTCCAGTATTTTCATTTGCGTCCGCTTTGTAGTGTGTGTGCGAGCATTGTCATGTAGGAGAATTAACCTGTCTGTTCACTAATCTTGGCTGTTTTTCTGCCAGATTTTTCATCATGTTGTTCAGTTGGTTACAATGGTCTCTGCTGTGATCAATTGACTAGTTTTCATGAAGCTGTAATAAATTAAACCGTGACTGCTCCACCAATCAGTAAGCATGAGCTTCTTTTGATGTATTTTTGGTTTTGGGTTGTGTTTTGGTGCTTTTTATTCTAAGTTGAAATTACCGTTAAAAGGTAATAGAAATATGCAATAATTTTACTCCTTAACGCTTAAAAATTTAAAAAATATAATGTCTATCCTTGAACGATGCTAAAGACGACTTCAGGCACAACGTCTAAACATTTGGTGCGCGAAATTTACAAATACAATTAAAGTTGTAAAATACAAATTTGTCAGATAAATGTATTAAATTATAAAATTAATAACATTAAATATGCTGATGCATCAAAGTTTAGTATATTGTGATAAGTTTGACGGAAAGTCATTAATACAAATATTTTACTTTATCGACTGCGGTAACAAATCATCAAAATTTTTCACCAGCCGAATTAATAAAGTTAATTATATTAACCTTCCATGAAGAAATGTCTTCAAAATAATAGGGAATACCTTAATAAAAGCTAAGAAGATTATCATTTATGAAACATGAATTCAATTCATCCAATAACACATTAGCATTTATTAAATATTGGGTTTCAATACAACTTGCACTATCTATTATAATAGACAATATTTAAAATTTAATAATATTGTATTAAAAATGATTAAATTTTATAACAAATGTAATATAAGTATAAAACCAAATTAGAGCTTACAACGATATTATTAGACAATATTAACTATTTTAGAATCAGTAATATTACCCTCCATGGTTAATTCTTAGAAAGATTTGTGTCGATCAGTCAAGGTATAAAATTAAGAAACGAAAGACAGAATGTTGCGTTGTCAAGTGTGACGTTTCGTTGGCATGGGTACGCCAACCTCATCAGGCTTAAGCTTTACTGAAAAACACAAAAAACACTTGAAAAAAACACATCTTATGAAACCAATAACAAATAAATAATACGAAAACAGACAATAATTACCATAATAAATAAGTTAAAATAATTTATAAAAGTCACAAAACGTTAATTATTAAAAGCTGAGTCCGTCATTATAATAGGTGTTAAACGAGCAAACAGAGTTTGTAAACTAAGGGAATACATCGACGAGAGTTTATAGTATAAGTTAACAACGAAGAAACTAACACAAATAAGAACCAATGTGTAAGAAATTCAAACCTAAATTCAATCACGAATCTAATAATTTTAATAATGGGAAGTAAATTCTATTTAAAGTAAATATGTCCTCCTTTTTGCTGATACTAAATTTGTTGCATTTTATATGAATCATCTCAGATGTTAATCTTTTTTTATAATCAGATTCGTAATCAATAATTTTTACATGTTCCCAATCAAACTCGTGATTAAATTCAGCCCGATGTTTAAATACGACAGATTCGTTATTTTTGTTGTTTTTATGTTCATTAATACGAGTTTTTAGAGATCTTTTCGTTTCACCTATATATATGGCAGGACAGTTATGACACTTGAAGCTATAAACAATGTTAGTTGTTGCCATTTTTCTGTGAAATCCTTTCCTAATTTAATAATTGATATGTTATATTTTTTTTAAATTTTGGATAATGTTATAAAATTATTATTTGAAAAGGGAAGACAAACTTTTTGTTGGTATTTTCGTGGGCATAAAGAGTTATTACTAATATTGGAATTGTCAGAAGAGTGATATTTAATTTTATTCAAACGTTATTCAATGTTCTTACCAATGAAATTAATTGGATAATCATTGTTAATTAAAAGTTGTTTAACTTTTTTTAAATTGTTATGATGAAAGGATTCATGGGACAACAAAATCGCTCTATCTATCAACTTGTATACAATACTTTTTTTCTGTTGTAGTGGATGATTTGAAAAGTAATTGATAAATCTACCAGATGCAGTTGGCTTTGAAACCAGTTAGTAATAATATGGTTGTCGCTAGATATGAGAGTCATATCTAAGAAATTAATTGAATTATTTTTCTGTAATTCGTGAGTAAATTGTAAATTATGATGATAGGAGTTAAAAGTATTGATGATTAACTTAATATGTTTTTTTTGTACACACAAAATGGTGTCATCGACGTATCTGTAATAAAAGAGGAAAGAGCAATTATGGTTATCTTTTAAAATTCGTAAGCAATCACTTTCCAAGTCATCCATTACCATGTCTGCGAAAAGTGGTGAAATTGGAGAACCCATGGGGGTGCCAAAAATTTGTTTATAAATCTTGTCGTCGAAAGTGAAATATGTGTTATTAAAAAGAAATTTAGTACAATTAATAATTTCATTAAACGGAATATTACAATTGTTATGAATAAAATGACATCTACGCTCTAAACTCTCCAAAACCAAATCACAGGGTATATTAGTAAACAATGAACTAACATCGAGTGAGATTAAAACATGATCATCGAGAAGGTTAACATTTGTTAATTTACTTTTTAGTTCAAAACTATTATTTAAATGAGAGTTAGGGATTTTTATAATCTCTTTCAGTTCCTGATATATGATTTTGGCTAAAAAATGTGTAGGACTGTTAATCAACGAGATGATAGGGCGGAATGGCAAATCTATTTTGTGAATTTTGGGTAAACCATAACATTTCGCTAATACAATACAACACATTTACAGCGACACTGAACGCAACACACCCAACACCCGAGAGCGCGTTTCGCGGGAGGGCAGCGTCTCGCCCAGAGGAGTGTGTGAGGCCATGCACGGAGCAGACGAGTCCTGCAGCCCACCAACGGTAGTAGCCGAAAGGACTGCCAGCAGCTGGGCTGTCGCCGTCAGGATGGCCGTCAAGGGGGCCCTATAGACGGGCTTTTCCCTAGCGGTGGGCCTTCCGGGCGCTCGCGTTGGAATGGTTTCTCTGCAACCTTCAGGCGCGTGAGGACGCGGTGTGGAGCAAAAGCATCGGGGGACCTTGAACAGGTTCCTTGATGCCGTATGAGTGGACATGGTATGAATGCGGGGGGCCCCTCAATCGGGGTATCGCCCCAAATGCGCATGCGGCGGTGACGCTAAACTTCCCTCGTAACCCTCTCGCGGTCACATCACAACCACATGCACGACACCGACACCCACACATACCAAAATGAATGTACTACTGAGTGAATGGGTTGCGGCCGGCGCCTGGTGGAGCCAATTTCGGGGTTGGAACCATGGACGCCCGGGCGCAGGAACGAAGGATTACCTGGTCAGTATTTCCTTATATCCAACGCTGCGTAGGCTAAATCGCACACCGTCTAGCCTGAAGTCCGGGTCAAGTGTCAGGGCGGACCCGGCACCACTCGGTCGATAGGGGCGACGTTAAACCTTTAGCATCATTATGGCGCGGGCCTATCCCGTAACCTTTTTACTAGCTTCATTTAATGTGCCGATAGGATCGACCATCCGATAAGCCGCTTCTCGGTTTCGGCGCACATACCTAGGGATCTTATACAGGCGGGGATAGTAGCCCTACTGCGGTACGGCTCCCATGATGGGCGAACCGTCTTAAGACACGAGGGAAATAAATATGAATTCCGTTAAACATAAAGGAGATGGAGAGGTGAAGGCGCCAGTTGCGCACTCACACACTCCTTCAGGGGCTGTGGGATGGCAAGACGTCGTTCAACTCCTGAAAGAGCAAAGCGGAAAAATGGAGAGGCTTAATATGGCCCTCAAAATTATACAAGACGGGATGCGTCAGAGCACCCCGACCACCGTCAAAACGAGTGTTGGGGAGGCTGCCGAGGTTTTGGGCAGCCTCTTCAACACTCAAGAGTGTCTGATGAAAAGCGGGTTGGAAATCCAGAAGAGACTGGAGTCCAACCCCGCCACGAAAAAAATGAGGATCTTCCAGAG
Organism: Diplolepis rosae; assembly: GCA_030998225.1. Lineage (NCBI taxonomy): Eukaryota > Metazoa > Arthropoda > Insecta > Hymenoptera > Diplolepididae > Diplolepis > Diplolepis rosae. The sequence goes on along the minus strand of JAPYXD010000148.1, from coordinate 151,600 downwards.
ACCACGTTCGGCTTCTCTGGGAGATACCCCAAAAAGCCAGGCACCCTCGTACGCCCAAGTGACCAAGAGTCAGGCCCCAAATAAAGAAGGGGACTGGCAAATGGTCACAAAGCGCGGCGAAAAAAATAAAAAAATGAAAAAAAAACTGGAGGAAAAGGCGAAGGACCCTGTGCAAAAGGCACAGGGAACTGTTGCACCAACAAGGTGCCTGACATGTGTAGACCGGGGCGACAAAGATGTCGCCCATGTGTCAGGGAGCGGCTCCTGCCCGGTCCTCCGGGAAGAGCTTCGTAGGTTGAGAGGCAGGAAATGAAGTTCCTGCAGCTCAAACTCAGAAGGGGGAAGGATGCCCAGGACCTTCTGATGCAGACTGCCAGGAGAGGGGGGCCGATGTGCTGCTCATTAGTGAGCAGTACAAGTGATCCGAAAACTCTTCTTGGTATTAGGATGCATCAAGGAGGGCCGGCATCCTTGTTTGTAACCCTGATTTGGGCTTCGGGGACTTCCTGGAGACCGACGCGGGGTTCGTTTGGGTGGAGGTGGCGGGTGTGCGTGTGTACAGCTGCTACTTCTCCCCCGGCGATCCCTTCGATGTCTTTGAGACCCAGATCCTCCTACTTGTGGAAAGCCTCCGTGAGGCTATCGGGCGATCCCTCATAGGGGGTGACTTTAATAGTAAGTCGCCTGAATGGGGTGAGGCCCGCCTAGACAGGAGGAGAATCTTGGTCGGCGAGATGGTCGCTAGGAATGACCTGATAGTCCTGAATCAGGGTAAAGAGTTTACGTTCAGACGAGGAGCGGGGGGAGTCAATAATTGACCTCACAATTTCCTCGCCTCGCCTCAAGGATAGGCGGCTGGTCGGTTCTCGAGGAGACAACCTTGAGTGACCACCAGTGCATCGAGTTCAATCTAGAACAAGGGCGCCAAGCAGTGGATAAGGATAGGGGCAGTGAAGGAAGGAGCCCCTCCTGGAACGCGAGACGGCTCTGCAGGGAGAGGCTTAAAGTCCATCTCGAAACGACCAGGCTTATCGATGAGCTTGGTCGGGTCGAGCCTGCTGGGTCGTTGGAAGACACCGTGCGCTCGGCGAGACAAAAGGTTGTCGCAGCTTGTGACTACTCGATGCCCCGCCGCAAGCGCAGGCAAGCCAGGGGCTCAATGTACTGGTGGAATGACCAGTTGGCCACCCTACGTCGAGAATGCCTCGCAGCGCGGCGGAGATTCACTCGCTCAAAAGGTGATATTCTGCTGCACGAGGCATGGGTAAGGGCGAAAGCAGCTTTGAGGCGAGGCATGAAGAAAAGCCGACTTCAATGCTGGAAAGACTTGATCGGAGAGGTCGAGAAGGACTCATGGGGTCTCGCCTTCAAAATAGTCACCAAGAAATTGGGGACTAGAAGAAAGACCCCGGGCCTGGACAATCACGATCAAGACCAGTATATTGTGCGAAGCTTGTTTCCACACGTGGAGCCGTTCCAAAGGCAGGACCGAAGTTCCTGCGTGGTCCGGCGCGAGGAACTCTTCACTCTCGAGGAACTAAAGAGAGCGGGTGGAAGGCTCAAGGCAAGGACAGCGCCGGGGATCGACGGACTGCCGATCGAAATCCTCAAAGAGGTGATCGGAGCATATCCGGAGATGATCCTAGAAGCCTTCAACTCCTGTCTTCGGGAGAGGAGATTCTTCGCTGACTGGAAGAAGCAGAGATTGGTCCTGCTGAGGAAGGGCAACAAACCTCTAGGGGATCCCTCATCGTATAGACCAATATGTCTATTGGATACGATAGGAAAGCTTCTGGAGGAGTTGATTCTACAACGGCTTCAGACTCTTCTGGTCGGGGAGAACGGTCTCTCGGAGAACCAGTTCGGTTTCAGGAAAGGCAGGTCCACGGTGGACGCCATCCAAGCTGTGGTTAACATCGCCAGAAATGCAAGAAAGGGAACTGGTAAGCGTAAGGGATTCTGCGCGTTGGTCAGCATTGACACACGCAATGCGTTCAATACCGCGAGATGGAACATCTGCATCGAGGCGATGATGCAGAAAAAGGTTCCAGACTACCTGTTGAAGAATGATAGATGACTATCTGAGCGACAGGTGGGTGAGTTACGAGGGCGACAAATGGTCTCGCAAAGAAGAGATGACATGTGGCGCTCCTCAAGGTTCACGGGTGGGTCCACTCATTTGGAACGTCATGTATGACGACTTCCTGCGCTTGGACCTACCTGCTGGAACGAGCATCATCGGCTTCGCGGATGACGCACTTGTCGTGTGCGCCGCTGATGACGTCGGAATCCTGGAGCTGAGGATCAATGAAAGCCTGCGGCGAGCAAAGCGTGGGTTGGATAGAAGAGGCCTCAAAATGGCCCCTGAAGAAACCGAGGCTTTGCTCGTCACGGACAGGAGATCCTTTCAGTACCCGAGGATCGTTCTCGGAGAGCATGAGGTCGAGTGGAGAACATGTATAAAGTACCTGGGAGTGCAGTTGGATCGTAGGCTTAGCTTTGGCGAACACCTAAGGATCACAGCTGCCAAAGCCATCCAATGTGGAGCAAGCCTGGCTCGGCTAATGCCAAACATTGGTGGACCCAGGGAAGTAAAAAGGAGACTGGTGGCGAGCGTGGTGCACTCGAGGCTGCTTTATGCAGCTCCGGTCTGGGCCAAAGCCCTGCAAAACCATGCTATCTAGAGGAGGCTGTTCTCGACGCAGAGACTTGTCGCGCTGAGAATAGTCTCAGCCTATAGAACTGTCTCGACGAGTGCTGTTCTGGTCCTGGCGAGCTTCCCGCCAATAGATTTATTGGCGGAGGAAAGGCAGGAGACCTTTCAGCTCCGCAAGGAGCTTACCTGTACCGACCCGCAGGAAATTGCTCGCGTAAAGGAGGCCATCCGCAAGGATGGAAGGTGCAAACTCGTCGAGAAATGGCAAATCAGATGGCATGGTGAGCATACCGGGAGATGGACATACCGCCTGATCCCGGAGCTCGCCACCTGGCTAAACAGAAAGCACGGAGAGGTCGGCTTTTATTTGGCGCAAGCGCTCTCAGGCCATGGCTGTTTTAACGCGTACCTGAGGCGCTTTCAGAAAAGAGACGAGGAGATGTGTTGTCACTGCGATTTCCCTATGGATAATGCAGAGCACGCACTCTTCGTCTGCGCAAAGTGGGTCGCGGCAAGGGAGGCCCTCGGTCAGGCAGTGGTTGCTGAGCTGACTCCTGATACGATGGTCCCTCTGATGCTCCAGTCTGAACGGATTTGGACGCTCATCGAATCATTCGTCACACTTGTGATGAGGACGAGGGAGCTCGATGGGCGTCGGGAGATGAACAAGGAGGAGGGCCAGTAGAAATCGCATCGGGGCCTGCACCCGCGGTCCTGCGTCTCGGGTAGACTTGGCTGCACGCGTCGTTCGGGCGAGGAATTTCTTTGTTTCTCCCCTGAGTGGCGCGGCTAGACGGTTTGCCTAGTGGGCGTGTGGCCGCGGATGGAAGTCCCGAGCGAACGGATGACGGAAGAGTCGTACGCGACTTTAATGGAACCAACCACCCGTGAAGTTTAAAGCTGAAAGGCGGTTCCGCGGGTGGTGTATTGGTTCGAGAGAGGGGGTATTTTGGTTTTAATAGGTATGCCTAGACCCGTCATAGGAGAGTCCTGTACAACGTCTATAAAGGATTTTGCCATTTTTCCTCCTCACCAAAAAAAAAAAAAAAAAGCCACTTTTCTGAAAATTCCAATATTAGTAATAACTCTTTATGCCCACGAAAATACCAACAAAAAGTTTGTCTTCCCTTTTCAAATAATAATTTTATAACATTAACTAAAATTAAAAAAAAATATAACATATCAATTATTAAATTAGGAAAGGATTTCACAGACAAATGGCAACAAACTAACATTGTTTATAGCTTCAAGTGTCATAACTGTCCTGCCATATATATAGGTGAAACGAAAAGATCTCTAAAAACTCGTATTAATGAACATAAAAACAACAAAAATAACGAATCTGTCGTATTTAAACATCGGGCTGAATTTAATCACGAGTTTGATTGGGAACATGTAAAAATTATTGATTACGAATCTGATTATAAAAAAAGATTAACATCTGAGATGATTCATATAAAATGCAACAAATTTAGTATCAGCAAAAAGGAGGACATATTTACTTTAAATAGAATTTACTTCCCATTATTAAAATTATTAGATTCGTGATTGAATTTAGGTTTGAATTTCTTACACATTGGTTCTTATTTGTGTTAGTTTCTTCGTTGTTAATTTATACTATAAACTCTCGTCAATGTATTCCCTTAGTTTACAAACTCTGTTTGCTCGTTTAACACCTATTATAATGACGGACTAAGCTTTTAATTATTAACGTTTTGTGATTTTTATAAATTATTTTAACTTATTTATTATGGTAATTATTATCTGTTTTCGTATTATTTATTTGTTATTGGTTTCATAAGATGTGTTTTTTTCAAGTGTTTTTTGTGTTTTTCAATAAAGCTTAAGCCTGATGAGGTTGGCGTACCCATGCCAACGAAACGTCGCACTTGACAACGCAACATTCTGTCTTTCGTTTCTTAATTTTATACCCTGACTGATCGACACAAATCTTTCTAAATATTAACTATTGTTTGTATAAAATTGTTGACATAATAAGAAAATTACAGTTTTTATGGTTTTCATGAAAAACCAAAGCTGACACACTCTATATGTATAGTCAACCTGCGAGATGTTCAGCCGTTAGCGACTTCTTACATCAATAATAATTTCATAATCATTATATGATAAAACGGGCCCAGCGCTATAGGTCAGCGCTGAACCTGGCCCAATTTTGTTAGTCCTCACTATCAGCGTTTCTAACCAGTCCTTTGTTCCTCTGTCTTCCTTGCTCCAATCGTTTTCGGAAAATGACTGCGCAGCCTTAAGATTTTATGAACAAAGCACACGATTGGTCTGCAAGACGTACGCGATCAAGTACGTTAAGATGTCGCTATAACATCCGCAAGCAAACCCGGTCGAGCGAATCAATCGAATGTTGAAAACAATGAAAAAAACAAAATACTGCGTATCATTCGACATTAAAAATCTCGCCTTCCTTCCTAAATTTAGACTGAGATCCACTGCCTCAGGGCACTCTACATGAGGAACTTGAGCCTCTCTCATCAGGACTCCCTTCTCCCGGGAATGTTGATAGCTGGTCCAAGAAAGTCAAAAAGCCTTGAGAGATCTCATGAAGAGGTACTTGGATGCAGCCCATAGTAAGCAGGCGCAAGCGTTTAATCTTAGATTACGGCTGCGTATCTATCAAATCGGCGACTGACTGCTTCGGCGAGATTGTACGATCTCTTCGGTGAACAAAGAGATCACCGCTTCACTGACTAATAAATACGAAGGTGTATTCACCGTATCGAGGGCAATCTCGCACACGATCTACGAGCTTGCAGATGAAAAAGGCGAAACGGCCGGCCATGCGGACACCAAGGAAATCCAGCCATATTCAGAGACCGCTACCTCTGAGTAGCGCCTTCCAATCATTCTACTTATATAACTTAAGGTGGTGGTAGTGTATTTCATGATGAATCATCCGTCTCTGTCCATCCCACGTGATGTCCGAGTAAGTTGAATTTGCTGTCTTGCATGTGTCACGTCCCGCGACTCTACCGCCACCAGTAACAAGCAGATTAAGAAACCAATAAAGGGATCGAGACAGCATTACAGCGAGTGTGATTTTATCGACGCAAGTTATAGACAAATCTACAGATCAATAGGATGATCAATATGAAATTACCATGTGTCGTTATAATACCCACACATGATAACAAATCGACTGACCCAGAGAGAAAGTGAATGAAGCCCTACAATACCAACACACTACCGTCATAACATGCGACTTGTAATAGCATGTGACTTGTAATAACATGCGACTGGTCATAGCATGTTACTCGTCATACCTGACCTTTCAAAGTTCTATAAAAAGCGAAAGTTCCAAGAGAAGTCAGTCCAGTACCATCATCTCTACACCGCGAGTTCAGTTAGTTAGTCAATGTCCGATTTCTACAATGTGACCAACGCGAGTCCAGTCCAGTGCCATCGAATCTATACCGCGAGTGGAATCCAGTCAGTCCAGATTCACCAGATTTCTACCGCTACTCAACCCGAATTCTAACTCGGCGCTGAGTTCAACGAAATTAGAAAGTGAAGGGAAATGGCCTTCCAAATTCTCTCGAAACTGGGATCGAAGAATCAACTAGATCAACTGTCTAGATTACGAATTTACTATACAGCAGCAACTATCTGAAGATTACAAGTTACACTCAACTGACCACATTCGCTTACTGGACTTAATTGATCATCAATCAATTCAAACTCAGGATAACTAAAAGGGTATTTCTAATTTTGATTCTATTTGACATTTCCATGGTACTTACCCGATATAATTTTAATTGTCAATAAATATATTTTATATACCTAACCCTTCTCAATCACTGACTATTCCTCATCCCTTAGAAAGGATCCTTCTGATCCTGACATAAAACGAGGAGATCTTTTAAGAAGAGAAATGTTACGTTTCTGACGTAACATACCCAATCTCTTTTTTGGTGCATCGGCCCGGGAATCACAGTCAGTGAATGGGATATCGAAATTTTATAATTAATAGGAATCAAACATTAATAAATTACAATTACAATTTATATGATTTTACACACATATTGGGTAAAATAAAATAAATTTGATAAAATCACGAAAGGACTTGACCTTGAGGCTAACTTGAGTGATTGAATAATCATTTTATTTTATTTGAAATTTTATACACATATCTTTTTAAAATAAAATAATTTGATCAAATCACAAAGGGATCTGACCTTGAGGCTAACCTAAGTGATTAAATAATTATTTTATTTGAAATATTGTTTTATTTCCTGATTTCTTGTTATTTTGTACAAACTGTCTTAGAATAAAATAAATTCTGTTGAGTCACGCAGGGATTTGACCTTGAGGCTAACCTAAGTGATCAAAAGACTTATTTTATTTGAAATTTTATTATCGGAATTTCTGAAAGTGCAGAGATTACATAGGATTTTGTGCTTGAGTCATGCCTGTTTAATCTCGTACTTCTTTAATTCTAAATTGTTGACTAAGCTTTAATTCGAGTTAAAACGAGAAAAAGCAGCACAAGAGACTATAAGTCCTTTTTAGATTCGTTGAACGGTCACCATTTGATGACGATCAATTGGGTAAGGCAAAATTCAAGTGCTCATACAGTATCGTTTGAAACTTTAATTTTAACTCTGTTAACTAACAGAATATTTTTAATCGCAAACGATTGACCAAGATGTTGTGCTTGAGTCAGGCTTGTCCAATCTTGAATTAATTAAATTCTGTATAATTTATAATTTTGTTTATGTGTGTATAATAAAAAATATAACAAAAAAAAATTTTTTTGTGAGTGTACCAATTATTTAAAAACCCATTTGTGACCTATACCATTCGACAATTATATAAAAAAAAAACATATCAAGTATCCCAGGTAAGACAAGGAACAAAATTAGTTTCAATAAGAATAAATTTGAAACAAAAAATTCTAAATAAATATTTTTTCTGTAAGCACATGGAAATTGGTAGAATTAAGGCATATTATTTTTAAGAATTTTGATTGATGATTATAAATTTACATGACTCGGAACATTGAGACAATTCATATTTTATTGTGTATTATTCATTATTAATCACATTTTTTGATTACAAAAATATTTTAAAACGAAAGATATTTGAAAAACTTTTCTGTTGATCCAAATTAATATTTATGTATTGCAATTTTAAAAGTGTCTCCATGTACGTATCAGTAAATTTTATTTTATAATAACCTATGTCGGGACCCAACCCCAGTGAATTAGGGAAATCACAAATTCAAGAAAATCCTATTACGCGCAGTCAAGTTAAGAAAAATACGGAACTTGCAAAAATTGTGGCACAAAATCAAACTGGTCCCCTTAAACCAAAAAGAACAGTTACTGTAAAGGAAAAGGTATCTAAAGATAATTTTGAAAATATTTCTAACAAGGATAAAACAAATATCAGTTTGCAATTAGATAATATTTCTTTAGAGAAAACCTTAACGTTTGAACAATTCGAAACTGCCGGAACAAGCAAATTATCTCATTCGAATAATTGGCTTAATTCAAATACAAAAACTAATTCAAGTATTATTTGTGGATCAATTGATCAGGACGAAACATTAAAAAACGAAACTACTTATATTGACAACGAAGATATAAGTTTACTTAGTTCAACGATAATTCCCAAAAACACAGTCGAAGAAAGAACTAAAATAAATTTATCAGAAAATTCTCTTAAACGCCAAACAGTTTTAAGTAATAACGATAGCGACGATAATAGTACCGACAACGAACAAATGGAACAAATTGTTCACAAAAATACTGCAGAAAACGTTAATCCAATTCGAAACAACGAAATGGTCCTACCTAATAATCAACAAGTATCCTTACGCGACGCGTTAGAAGTAGTACCCTTATTTGATGGAAGTAATATTCCATTATCACATTTCATTGAAGGATGTTATGAGGCAAAGGCAATGCTGCCAACACCCGTAGCTCAAGAAAATCTAGGACGATTATTAAGAAATAAATTATCAGGAGAAGCGAGAAAATGTATCTTTGGATCGACTTATAATAATATGGAGGAACTAATTGAGAAACTTAAAAGAGTATACGCCCCAGCAAAAAGCGTGTATCAGTTACAAGGAGAATTAGGGAATACCTATATGTGGGAAAAAGAGAACGTACTTTCCTATGTAGCCAGAATTAAGGAGATTGCTGACAGAATCGAAGACGCTCATAGACTCAACAATAATGGACAAGTAGATAATACCTTCAAACAGAACCTTCAAAAAGATGTTATTCAATGCTTTATTCGCGGTCTGCGCCCCGAATTAGAAATTCGAGTAAAAACAAAGGAAACATTCAAAGAAGTTTTCAATGACACAATCAACGTAGAAAGAGATTTGGCAGCATCATCCGCACTACGCAGAAATAAAAATTCAGATTATTTAAAAATGGATGATTCTATAAATAATAGAAATAATAGAACAACTCGGTTCAATGTTGCACGAGATAACAACATAAATTGTATAATATGTAAAAAAGCAGGTCATGTTGCTGAAAATTGTTATCATTTAATCAAAGCACAAGAAGCAGTATCTAGAAAACAAAATGCTAATTTTTTTATGCAAAATCAACAGCCTAGTAATAATCACCAACGACGAGAAAATATTTACAATAATTCTGCAAGAAATAATTACCGGAATAACCACTTTTTAGGAAACAGAAATAACAATTATGACAATAATAACTATCCGAATAACAATTTTTCAAGGAACAGGAACAACAATTACAATTACTTTTCAGGTAACAGAAATAATTATCCTAACAGCAATAGATTCCATAATTACAATAATTTTTCGAGAAACAGAAATAATGATAATAGACAAGAAAATCTAGATCACAACAGGTATGCAAATCAGAGACAATTTTTAAATCAAAATAGCCAACGAGAAATGCGAAATCATCAATTAAGTAGATCAAATCAAAATTATCCAAAAAAATCAGAAGTTATATGCAACTATTGTAAAAAACCAGGACATATTATAACAAATTGTAACGTTAGATTAAATAAACAACAATCGCAAAATTCGGAAAACTCAAATGCTCTCCCCAGCACGGATGCACTGAGGAAAGCGTAAGGCAAGAACCAGAAGCATCCACTTCTAACGATCAACCGGCTATAAAGATAAGCGTTTCCAAACCAAGTATAATTCCATCGATAATGATATGCGCAGACGGTCTTCAAAGCCCTGCTCGGATGATGATAGATACCGGTGCTGGTCGAAATTTGATTAAACAAAATTCCGTAAATCCTAATTTGCCAATAGATGAAAAAATAGTGTTAAAAATTACAGGAATAAATAATTTATCACTTTTTACAATGGGACAAATACAAATAAACATTCTAGGATATCCAACAATATTGAATATAATTCCTAATGAAGTTCCAATAGATGAAGACGCAGTTCTAGGTTCAGAATTTTTTCGAGAAAATAAAGTCAATATAAATTATGTATCCAAATGTCTAGAAATACAAAATAAACTGTATCCATTTGAATCGACACAGATATTAACAATTCCAGCTAGAACTGTAACAACATTTTATGTTCCAATTGAAAATACTGAAAAAAGCGAAGGTTACGTACCTCGGCTACATTTTGGCGAAGGAATTTATGCAGGAGACGCAATTGTAAAAAATTGCAACGGTAAAGCTTATATCAAATTTGCAAATACAAACAAAATTTCAGTAACGATATCAATACCAGCTATTACTTTAGAAGACTTTGAAGAAAGAGATTTTCAAAATGTAACAAGTCAATCAAGCAATTTAAAAAACTTAAGTGATGACGATTTATCTAACCAAATTCTGAATAGCTTCTTAAAAACCGACAATTTTTTCAACAAACCATGCAAATTTTTTAACATAACAAGTGAAGAAAGAATAGAATGCATTAAAAAACTTCTTCGTTTGGATCATTTGAATCAAGACGAATACGAACATGTAGAAAGATTAATTATTAACAGTGCAGACGGATTTCAAATCCCAGGAGAACCACTTGAAGCTACTAACGTTTCGCAACATTCAATTCCAACTACAGATGATTCTCCAATTTTTTCAAGACAATATAGATTTCCCCCTGTTCATAAAGAAGAAATTACAAAACAAGTTGACGAATTATTAAAAAATAAAATAATAAAACCTTCACAATCACCGTATAACACTCCAGTTTGGATTGTTCCTAAAAAACCAGACTCTAAAGGTAAAATAAAATGGCGAATGGTTCTTGACTTCAGAAAACTTAATGAAAAAACAATCGGAGATTCTTACCCACTACCTAACATAAATGATATTCTCGATTCACTCGGATCTGCCAGATATTTTTCAGTGTTTGATTTAGCTACTGGTTTCCATCATATAAAAATGGACCCTAAAGACTCTCATAAAACTGCATTTTCTACACCTCATGGCCATTATGAATTTGATAGAATGCCCTTTGGTTTAAAAACCGCCCCTGCAACATTTCAAAGATTAATGGATATTACTTTAACTGGATTAATAGGGACAGAACTCTTTGTATATCTTGACGACATAGTCATATTTGCTGATACACTAGAAGAACATGAGAAAAAATTTAATAATTTAATACAACGTCTTCGAAAAGCAAACCTTCATTTACAACCAGACAAATGTGAATTTCTACGACCTGAGATAGGGTATTTAGGTCCTAAAATTGATAAAAATGGAGTTCGACTGGACCCCAAAAAAATAATAGCCATAAATGAATTTCCAGTTCCAAAAACACAAAAGATTATGTGAAGAACCACTTTTACAACGACCCGATTTTCTCACAACAGATGCCTCAGGATACGCAATAGGAGGTATATTATCACAAGGTAAAATAGGCAAGGATAAGCCAATAGCATATGCTTCACGTAGTTTAAGTGACGCTGAGAAAAAATATGACACATATGAAAAAGAAGCACTTGCAATAATATTTTGTGTCACTCATTTCCGTCCTTATTTATATGGAAGAAAATTTACCTTAGTAACTGATCATAAACCACTAGTTTGGTTTCAAAATTCTAGGGACCCTTGCTCACGAGTTTCGCGCTGGAGGTTAAAACTCGCTGAATATGATTTTGATGTAGTGTACAAGGCAGGAAAAATGAATGTCAATGCAGACGCTCTCTCAAGAAACCCTATTATTAATGAAGAGAGATCAAGAAATTTACACGAAGATGATGACGATACCTTTATGACATCTCAAGAAAAAACGAATCTTGAGAATACCTTTATGAAAAATAACGAAGAAAATAATATCAAAAAAGGAAATAATTCCAAAAGAGAATATTTCAATTCGATATTTACCCAAGATGATATAAATGACTTTAGTGAATCATCACAAGATCCAATATTAAATATCAATCCTAATTTTTTAGAAACTTTTAATGTTTCTCCCAATGAAGAATTATTTAATAGCATTTGTATCAATTTTATGAAATATACAAGTTTATTGAAACTTTTAGCATCAAAGCTTCTGTTTATGACTATTATACTCTTAAGTCCAATACTTGGAAAAAATTATAAAAATTCGCTATGGAAAACCATGACTACTAGGGGTAAAAAGAAAAAACAAGAACAAATGAAAAATTCAAATGAGCATAAAAATCTAAAAAATTTAAATCAAATCGAAATCAAAGAAAAATTAGACGAAAATTTTTCTTCTAAACCTCTTGTGAAAAAACCTCGAGGTAGGCCAACAAAAACTCTACTTACAAATTTAAAAATTATTCCCTCTCAAACAAAAAGAAAGAGAGGTAGACCAAGAAAACAAATATATGAAAATGAATTACCAGAAATAAATATGCAAGAAGGAAGCCGAACAAAAGTAAAATCAGATTCCGACTCTGATCCTGATTCTGATCCTGAATATTTGGACTATTTAAAAGAAATCCAAGCAAAAAATAAAAGAAATAAAAATGGCAAAAAGCCTAAACAATTTATTATACCTCAAGAGGAAAAAGCGAAAATTATTTTTCTACTTCTGAAGATGAAGTAACTGATATGGAACCTGAAGATGAAGAGAGCTCTGATAGCTCTTGTATTGAAGAAATTTTTGAAAATGAAAATATCGAAGACACTTTTAATGAACAAAATTCTGAAATAAACAAAAATCGACAAATAAAAACTAGGGAAAATCTTGAAAACAATAATAATTCAGAATTCGAAGAAAACCGTCCACCCCCAGAACCCCCTCCACTCATCTCAAAATGTACCAAGCAAATTTTAATGAATAAAAATATCGTGGAATGTCGCGAACAATTAACAATGCGAAAAGATAATTATGTATATTTTGTTACAACAAATGGAAATCCTCGAGATAACGGATCAAGAAGTCTAGAAAAACGTGGTACTTTACCAAAATTTAAAAACTTACAGAAGGGAACAGCGAAGGAAATTAAAAAAGGAAACTATTATCATTTTGCTCTTCCGATTGAGGGAGAAATTCAAGACAATTTATCTGAAACCTTAAATAATATAAAATTCTCAATTGACTCATTACATGAATTATCTCAAAAATAGAATCTACGATCAATTAGTATTTCAAAGACTTCGAAAGTCAACCATATAGCTTGGGAAGATATAAAATTAATATTTGATTTAGTTTTTGCAAATTCACTTACGAAAATAATAATTTGTAATGGCATAAAGCAATATCCAACAAAAGAACAAAGATCACAATTAATTGCAGAAGCACACTCATCAGCATTAGGAGGCCATAAAGGCGTCACAAAGACCTATAATCGAATTCGCCAAAAATTTTTTTGGGAAAATATGAAAGTCGAAAAAATATCAATGGATATTGTTGGTCCACTACCAGAAACAAAGTCTGGAAACCTGTATATTCTTACTATACAAGATAATTTTACAAAATACTCTCTAGCAATACCTCTTCCTAATCATCAAGCTGGTACAATAGCAGACGCGTTCGTGAAAAAATTTATTTGCATATTTGATCACCAAAAGGAGTACTAACGGATCAAGGCAGAGATTTTTCAAGCAATTTATTAAAAAGATTAGCAAAACGCTTTAGAATTAAACAATTTCGTACCACAGCTTTTCACCCTCAATCCAATGGATCACTTGAACGATCACATCATGTCCTAGGTGAATATCTCAAACAATTTGTAGCAAAAAATTTAGAATGGGACGATTGGCTAGAATTAGCAATGTTTTCATATAACACAAGTGTACACGAAGCCACAAAATGTACGCCTTATGAATTAGTTTTTGGCAAATTAGCCCGTGAACCCTCTAGTGAACCTCTATCATAAAATGAAAAATTGCAAACCTATAATGATTATTTGATCAACTTTATCACGCGACTGCATGAAATGCGAACACAAGCAAGATAAAACCTCATAAAGGCAAAAGAAAAATCAAAATTGTACCACGACAGAAAAATAAATCCCTTGAAAATAAAAATTGGGGATAATATATTTCTATTAAAAGGAGGAAAAATTAAAAAGCTGGATATTCAATACACAGGACCTCACGAAGTTTTAGATGTACTAGGAAAAGGAAATGTAAAAATCAACATAAAAGGAAAACTGACAGTAGTTCACGTCAATCGAATAAAAAGATCGCACATAAATATACAAAATTGATTAACTGAATTTGAATTCAAACTTAAAATAATATAAACTTTGAAAAAAACCAAAGCGTTTAGAATAACTAAACCAGGAAATGTTTTAAACAAAAAGATACTTTGAAATTTTATTCTAATCATATTTTTCCTATTGCAGAGATTCGAGAAGCTCACTGTACCTTCAAATTTGAATGAAAAAATTTCAATATATTTCATGGTCTTTTTTTTTCAAGAGCAAATTAAACTTCTTAAACTAGCAAGTATTTGACAAATTGATCAAAATTTTTCAACTTTTCTCTTCTGTTCAGCAAAAACTAATAATCTAATATCATCACAAAGAAATTATATTTCTTTAAAATTCTTATGAGTACTTTCTTTGCATTCAATTTAATCAATTTCATTTTTGTTCACCAACCTTTCAAAAAACAAACTAATAACCTTTTTAGAAAGACAAATGCTAGTTTTGATTCGGATCAACATTATATTTTATGACTTAAGAAAAACATAGAAACATTTGCATTTTTCTTCTTTTTTGGAAAAAAAAGACTTTTTCTGACAAGAATAAATAAGCACTTCATAATTGGTGCCATCATAAATATAATTTCAATTTTGATTTTCTTCTATCAAGGGAAGTTTTCTTGATTCCCATCCTATTGGAAGAACAGTTTCTACAAATATTGAGTCTGTAAATGTAAACTGTGCGATGGCGTTACAAAATTGTTAATGTAAAAATTGCTTTTCCAATAGAAATTAATGTGCAACAATAACAAATTGAATATTTACTATTCTTCATATGTTTCATGCACAAATAACTCTATTAATTTTACAAGAATGATTAGAAAAACAATTAAAAGTACAAGAATTGTAGGAAAATGTATTACCCTGTTATTATGTAAAATTGTTTTTCTTATGATTATTTTATTCATTTAATAATATACCAATGAAATTGAAGTTCATGAAATTAATTTTTAGAAACATGTAAAAGTAATAATAAGCAATAGCAATGCCATGTTTAGAAGAAATCAAATTTAGATTTGACCAAATTTTTTCTCTTCAATATACCAAGTTACAACGTCTATTAATTCGATATGTAATCAACGATCTTAATATTATTTTTAATCTCTATTAATATTATATATGTCAATTTCTTTTATTTATAATCAATAATTTATAATGCTTTCCAGATTTTATTTTTACTAATGTATACATGGACGATCGTAATTCTATGAAATTACTCTTTAGTATTTTATATTTAATCGATGAAATTTAACAATTTTTAATCTTCTTTTCAACAATCATCATGTTGTAAGTTTAAATAGATATTTTCAATAAAAAAAAAATTGTCAAATTACCCACTACCACCATAACATATGTAATCAATGATTGTAATATCTCCAGAATTGTATCCTCTGTTATTACTATGCATTTATGAAAAACTTGTTATAAATTTTTAATTCGCAACAATAATTTAAAATGTAAGTTCCTATGTATTAGCGAAATTTTTTATGTTATGAATTGTTTAATTAAACTGAAAATATGTACTTGATTGAGTTAGCATCCTGGATTAAAAATGTATTCTTCTACCGAAGTTTCGATCGCGGATCGTTAACTCCCCGCGTTCGAATTAAGGGGGGAGGTGTCACGTCCCGCGACTCTACCGCCACAAGTAACAAGCAGATTAAGAAACCAATAAAGGGATCAAGACAGCATTACAGCGAGTGTGATTTTATCGACGCAAGTTATAGAGAAATCTGTATTGATCAATATGAAATTACCATGTGTCGTTATAATACCCACACATGATAACAAATCGACTGACCCAGAGAGAAAGTGAATAAAGCCCTACAATACCAACACACTACCGTCATAACATGCGACTTGTAATAGCATGTGACTTGTAATAACATGCGACTGGTCATAGCATGTTAATCGTCATACCTGATCTTTCAAAGTTCTATTAAAAGCGAAAGTTCCAAGAGAAGTCAGTCCAGTACCATCATCTCTACACCGCGAGTTCAGTTAGTTAGTCAATGTCCGATTTCTACAATGTGACCAACGCGAGTGCAGTCCAGTGCCATCGAATCTATACCGCGAGTGCAATCCAGTCAGTCCAGCTTCACCAGATTTCTACCGCTACTCAACCCGAATTCTAACTCGGCGCTGAGTTCAACGACATTAGAAAGTGAAGGGGAATCACCTTCCAAATTCTCTCGAAACTGGGATCGAAGAATCAACTAGATCAACTGTCTAGATTACGAATTTACTATACAGCAGCAACTATCTGAAGATTACAAGTTACACTCAACTGACCACATTCGCTTACTGGACTCAATTGATCATCAATCAATTCAAACTCAGGATAACTAAAAGGGTATTTCTAATTTTGATTCTATTTTACATTTCCATGGTGCTTACCCGATATAATTTTAATTGTCAATAAATATATTTTATATACCTAACCCTTCTCAATCACTGACTATTCCTCATCCCTTAGAGAGGATCCTTCTGATCCTGACATAAAACGAGGAGATCTTTTAAGAAGAGAAATGTTACGTTTCTGGCGTAACACATGCATACATGAATCGCCTGACAATCGGACAGACGCCTTCGACGGGGTTTACCTCTCCAACGACGATAGGGTCGTCGACTTCATCGCCGACTCGGTGACCGGGGAGCTTCGGTTGGTGCGGGTCGAACCCTATTTTGGTTTCGACCCCAGCCGCCCGTGTCCCACCAGCCTATTTGGGCCCAGGCGAGGGACCCATGGTATGTCGAAATGGCGGAATAGTCGTCACCCGCCTATCTCTTCGAGGCCAACCCGGTGGACCGACCCATCCTGTAGTCTTCCTTCTTCCAGGAAGATGACATGGACTGGCCCCCCACCTATGACCGCACGACCTCAGCAGAGGCCCCGCAGGAGTAGACGTACGAGGAGGCACATCTGGAGAAGAGCGGGACGGCAAATCCGGGAGCGCCGAATCCAGGCGCATCTCCGACGCTGGAATCCGACTCAGGCACCGGTCGCATCGCTTTCCTGCTTCGAAAATTCTTTTATTTTTATTTTCTTCTCTGGTCGTTTTCTCTTTGTTTCTTTGTAATCACTATGTTACCATCACATGTCAGAGGGGATTCACTTGCAAGCCGCTAAGGAGCATCGCCTGACAGGCATGGCATCTGAGACCGTCGATGGCTCAGGTCTGATCGTAGACCAAGCAGGTGCTTGACCCTGTGGACGTACTATCGCTAGCATTAGCTTTGAGGTTTTGATGTCTACAGAAGATTATTGATATTTATCAATACATTACCAGCGCTTGCGCATGCGCAGTTCATGAGTTTTACCGTTCAAGTACGAGAAATATCCCCACCCCAAATATTCCTCGATATGCTAATGTTATAACAAACTCTCCCGGAATGATGCCAAAAATATCCTTCCCTTGCATAAAGTTTCGTATGCAACTTAGAGCTACGCGCGTATTCGGCCTCACACGATTTTTTTCATACTCGCCTGCTCCGCGCTCAACTACAGCTCGTACGTAAGGCATCGTTCTCTGCCGAGTAAGGCAAAGCTTGGCTTCGCGTTACATAATGTACTATTTTTAAGTGATTAAGAACATCAAATTGAAATAAAATACTGAGAAATTCTCGGTCCTGCTTTGGTTTCTTTAGACACCAAAGTAGGGGGCCTACAACAACCAACTGGGCGCGCCGTCAGGTTACGGATAGAAGGTCCCTGTACCAAAGGTTACTGCTGAATGCGGATACAAAACTAAATGAGTTGTCGCGGACAATGTTCCAGGTATGGTTCCGAAACAATAACCTCTAAGCCAAGGTGTTAAATACCGTGCCGAGGGCTACATGGCACCAGGAAGTGGGGCCCTTTACAGTGTCTCTAGGAAACCAGGCCATCGTCTAAAGTATTGAGGCCTTACCCCTACATGCAGAGCTCTGCAGGGGCGAACTGAATACTCCCCTAGCTACTAGTGGGATTAAGATCGAGATAAATGAATTGAAGAAAAGTTTTTGTGAGGAGATCTTCGGAGGAGAGTCCGCAGGAGACCACGATTCCAAAACCGGAGGAGAAGAGGTCGAGAACCTCTAGGAAAGCCAACGGAGGGGGTCAGCTTCGCGGCTATCTTAACAAACCTAAAGAGCTGCTTCAACCCTGAGGAACTGGGTGTCATTATCCGGGGAATCAGGAAGACCAGATGTAAGGACCTCTTGGTTGAGGTGAATTGCGGTGCGAAGGACAGAGGGAGGTTAGACTCTGCCATTCGTGGAGTCGTTGGTGAAAGCGGATCTGTCCGCCACCTCGTCTACATGGTCGAGGTGAAGATCCTGGACATTGATCTCACCACGGAAATCCCGGAAGTCCAAGAGGCACTTAGGAGCTGCCTCAATGAGAAGGCAACATAGGAGCTGATGGTCACCATGACGAGGACGCCTTTCAGAGGTACAAGTAAGGCCTTCATCAAATTGGAGGAATCGCATGCTTTGAAGCTGTCCAAACTGACCCGCATCAAGATCGGGTGAGTCTCTTGCAGGGTACGAAGGAGGACGGCGGCCAGTAAATGTTATCGGTTCTTAGGTTTCGTGAACATGGCCACCCAATGTGGTAGCACATTCAAGAGCAATGGAGCATTTGGATATGGGTGCACAGAACAAATAGCCTGTTCAAGAGGTCAATTATATCGACCATAAAATGGACGAAGAGCTTTATAAGTTTCACGAACAGAACATCCATTTTGAAATTCGATTTCTACAATATGAAAGCGTTGCTTGAGTTTTAAACGATTCATGATTAAATGTCGAACCTTACTGAACACAAATGTCAAAGAAATGTCACTTTGAAAAGAGTCATTCAAAAGTTATCCCTATTGAATGATCTAATGCGGCTGAAAAACAACACTGTATAAAGGTATGTTTTGAGAATAATGCCCTTCTCCACACCTAAAAATAACTTATGTACGCTGATGTTGCAAAAACTTTCCGAAACTTCGTTCTTTCAAATTGTCATGCAGGATACAGAAAACTACAGCCACTTAAGTTGGAACGTATGCGGGTTAATTACAGGAAGAAAGTATTCTAATATCAATTCAAATACATAAATGTAATGACCTTAGTCTAAAGGAAGATAACAACGTATCAATAATACGTCACGTCACTGACAGCGTCGATAATTGTCTGGTACCTCTAGTTTTCTTTTCATGTGACAACGTTTGGCCGTCAGTAACAAAGATTTCTTGTGAATTTCCAATATCTCTTCGGCATTCAGATTGCACGTGAACATATTCAATTCTCCAAAATCCTTTTTAGAGAATCAGACCCAAAGATGCACTTTAATTAGGTGTTTCACGATTCGTCGCACGAATCTTTTGATGGAGGTTGACCAAGTTTGAGGGCTTATGATATAACCCCAAACAGATGCTTCGCAAGTAAAAATCAGATTATCTCAATCATGGTTAATATTTT
The DNA here is from genome assembly GCA_030998225.1 of Diplolepis rosae. Lineage (NCBI taxonomy): Eukaryota > Metazoa > Arthropoda > Insecta > Hymenoptera > Diplolepididae > Diplolepis > Diplolepis rosae. Next base: position 131,861 of record JAPYXD010000148.1, on the reverse strand, counting down.
CTCAATAGAGATATATTGATGGTGCTACGATATTTGAAATCATGAGCAGGAAATAGATTCGTATAGTTTCATATGAAATATCTAAACCTTTTGCTCATAATTCAGGTTGTCTTTGGCGTAACGTCAAGATAGGATTCTTTGAAAACATGGCAATAATTGATATTTCGGCTTTTTCGAAGACTTCGCTAATCCCACTATGTTTCGGCAAATCATCAACATCCTTTTGTTCTCCAAAACGTTTTACCCACTTGCTTATGAACGCTTTTGACATTCTCATGTACTTAGCAGCTGCTGCTTGTGAAATTTCTGAACTCTCCTTGGCGTACACAGTATAATGAACTGTCAGTGATTTTGCTCACCAGCAACAAAATGAATATTTAACTTGTTGGACTGCTCATTCTACGTTAAAATTGAAGTTAGAAGATAATGGACAACTGCAATAATTTTATTTTTCAACGCTATAACTTTTTAAAATTTAATGTCTGTCGGTGAACTCTGCTAAAGGCCACTTCAAGCGCAACGCCTTAGCATTTTGCGTGCGATGTTCATTATTTGAATTGAAGATTGGAAATAGCAAATTTGGCAAATAAAGGTATTAGATAATGAATATTCAAAATTTAATAATGTTGTATTAAAAATGATTCAGTTTTATACCAAATATAATATACATATAAAACTAAATTAGAGCTTATGATGATATTAGACAATATTGACGAATGTTTGTATGAAATTTTTCACATAACAACAAAGTTACAGTTTATATTAACTTTTTATGCAGATAATTTGAGGGAATGAATAACAAGATAAAGTTGTCACGTTTGATAACAATATCATTGCATATTAATTACAATTACAGAATAATCGTTTTACAGGACATTTTCGAAATTAAAAAGCTGTTGCGTAACGTGAGTTTCTGTGGGATTTTAAAGATCCACTATTATCTTTCCATAATCTCTTTCCTGAAGAACTGCAAAAAGCCAAAGTAAGCAATTTGTTGAATTAGCTCGAGAAATAACTATTCCCGACAAAAGATATTTTCTTAGTCTGAAAATTGGTCAAAATTATCTCAAATAAAATGATTTAATAATCTGACATGTCATTCTATCTTCTTCTATCAAAAAGTATCCACTCCTAGTCAAAATGTAAAGACATGACCAAAAATAGTATAATTTGCATCTTTAGTTACATTAGTATTATTATTTAATACATTTGCATCTACCAATCTTTAATTTTATTTTTAAATCTAGCGCGCAAAATGCTATTGAGAGAAATTGGAGTCGTCTTCAATGACAGGTATTACGTTATTTTAGTTTTTAACGCTGGAAAATTAATTTATTGTGCATACATTGATACCTTCTAATTCTAAATTTGCCGCAGAATTATAATTGCAACAATTTGAATGTTTTATCTTCTGATCATAGTTATATTATTAGGAGATCAGTGAATGATCAGTGAATGGTGAGCAAATTCCCTGACCGTTCACTGAACCGGGTCCGCTAGGTCTTGAGGTTCGTACAAAGCAACACGAGCTCGTATTGCGATGTGTAAGTACAAATAAGTTTCCGCCGTTTGAACGGTGGATTTGACATCGAAGACAAAGAACGTAGCAAAAGGCCGAAAGTGTACGATCCAAATTATTGGATCATGATTCGTGCCAAACGCAAGAAGAACTTGCAGGTACATTAGGAGTGACTCAACAAGCAATTTCACATTGTTTGAAATCATTGGGAATGATTAAAAAACAAGGAAATTGGATTCCATATGAACTGACGCGGAGAAACGTTGAATGTCGATTTTCCACATGTGAAATGCTGCTTGCCAAATATTCATGGAAAAAAAATCATGTTGTGCATTTGGCGGGATCTACTTGGTGTCGTGTATCATGAGTTGCTGAAACCGAACGAAACAATTACTGGGGCTGTCTACCGAACACATTTGATGAGATTGAATCAAGCACTCAAAGAGAAGCGCACCCACTACTACTCCAGACACGACAAAGTTATTCTCCTGCATGATAATGCTCGTCCACATGTTGCGGCGCCGGTCAAAAACCTATTGGGAAACACTCAAGTGGGAAGTTTTATCCCACCCGCCGTATTCATCGTACATTTCTCCTTCTGATTTTCACTTATTTCGATCGATAACGCATGGTTTGTATGAGCAGCACTTCGCATCATATGAAAATACCAAAAATTGGGTCGATTAGTGAATAGCCTCAAAAGATGAAGCATTCTTCCGACGTGGTATCTGTATGCTGCCAGAAAGATGGGAAAGAATATTGGTAAGCGATGGACAATACTTCGGAAAAAATATAATGTTCCGTTCTTCACAGTTAATGCCTAATTTTTAATAAAAAACGGCGGAAACTTATTTGTACACCTGATAAACTTTTTATTTCTCGTGTTTGATTTTTATGCGAAACCTTACCATGAAAAAGAATAAATCCGAATTTTTTAAACACAATTATTACGGATGTTAGGCTGCACGTCGTTTGACGCCTTCCACACTGGGACCGCTAGAATCACTTTTTTGTGATAAAATATAGTTTAATTATACCTATTAAGTATACCTCCTTATCAAATAGGATACTTTTTTTCATGATTCATTTCTCAATGATAATTTGGAGATAATCTAGTTTTCTTACCGATACACGAAATGCTTATGGCAACCATCACGATCCATGTCACAATGCTTGCCAGAAAATGAAAGATTGCGATGATAAACAACGATAGTACTGAAAACAACAATGAACATTTTATTTGCTTAAAAATAACTCAAAAAGTTTATGAATCAGCCCTAAAAAAGTTTAGCGTAGCTTTACACTTAATAAAAAGAATATTGAGGTTTTTCCTGATTTTCGCAATATACTTAACGCCTTGATGATTCGGTTTAAAGAAAAATTAATAGTATGTTGTGTAAGAACAGGAGAAAGCATGCAATTACAGATTCAATTGCAATTACTTGACACGAGTCAGGATTGCGTGATTTCCATCAATATTGAACACCACACTTTTTCAACAAAAGTGAGGAATATTTTACTTGCTGTAGATGTAGAGCGTGCAAAACGAGGTCTATCATTTCGGGTTATGATTGTCAAAATAGATTGTATTATTAGAATCAATTTTTAATCTTTGTTGTTGAAGAAAATAACTCGAACTTTTTGAGTTTATCGCGGGGTTATTTGGAATTTTAGGAAATACGATGTTCTGTTTGAAGTGCGCATGCGGGGCAATCTTGAAAATCGCTTTCCCGCATGGGCCTGAAATGGGTTATTTTTAGCACGTTCTACATGCACGAAAAGTGGCACATTGCATGCATATGTTAGTAACAAATAATTTTAAGACACATACCAAAAGCGAGGAAAGTAAAAGATAAAATCTGCATCCATGTCTTATACAAATCTCCTGTAATTTGTTCAAGTATATCCCAAGAATTAATGAGTCCATATAAATTGGAAACAATCGCTCCCGTTGTTTCTTTGACTGCCTTAGGGATGCAGCGATTCAAGATTGGAATACTATCATATATAGGTAATTCAGGACAAGAACCTGTCTTATTTTTAGTAATACTATTGCTACAAGCACTGAAATTACCGCCAGGTCGATCATGACACAACTGTGATCCAGTTTCTTTGTAAAAGCGGCACACGTCATTCATTGAACTTAGTTTGCGATCAGGACACTTTTTTACACATATTTTCAATGAGTTTTTGACATCTATCACGTTCAGAAAAAACAGATACCTAAAAGACGAATATATATTAGTGATTTTAATATACATTTTAATAATAATTATATACAAAAAAAACTCTCAAAATTCATAATATCTCGAAAACGGTGAGATATACGTAATAATTGACAAAATTTTGGGGATTTGCAAAGAGAGAGTTACTTCTAATCCCCTAATTCCCTCACAAAAATTTCCATGTCAGGATCGATTCGGTTTAAAGATTTGTTTCAGACGTAGTGCGGTTTGCACGGACTGATTCAATTAATAAAGGCGATACAGATTTATTCGGTTTAAACTTCTTTGGATTGCGCTGATTAATACGGTTCGATATATCGGTTTGGATTGAGTTCGAATTGATTCGTTTCAAAATTTGTGGGGATTTATGAATGCATTCTATTTGAAATGTTGGTTCGCAATAGTGGGAAATGGTAGGAATTAGTTCAAAAACAGCTTTTGCGATGGCGTGGATTCGGGGGGAATGATATCTTACCTAAAACTTGAACTAGGGTTATGTTTCCCTGTGTTTCCTTGTAGCTACTTGACTTGGCTGACTTGACAAAAAAGTCGTGCTCATTCAGCATTTTAACACACATGAGGATCTCAAAAAACAATAATCAATATAATCCGCTTGAATTATGATAAATATATTTTCAGGTTTTCGAAACCTTTGAATCCAAATTTATTGTCGGACTTACAAAATGTAGAATGGCAAAATTTGAAAAATGAATTGAACGTGGTGAAATTGATCATACTTAGAATTTTAGAATCGCTAAATCCAAGCTATGTGTTAGGTTATGAAAATTAAAAATAAAGAATTTGATATAGCGGAAGAAATTTGTAAAAATGTATTGAATGTGACAAAATTGGTCATTTTTCATTAATATTAATAATAGTTTCTTAGAATTGGAAGTACTAGATCAAGTATGACATGGCCTTGAAGTTATAATAACTTTGCAACTCAGTTATGGTACTCATCACGATCGAGGTGCTTGTTACAGGTGAGTCCTCTCGCTTCTTGCCATCGGGACGCTTTTTTTCGTTACAAGGAATGATCCGCTATGGAAGAAATTCAGATTGCAAACTGGATCGTTTAACTCAATATGGACGAGAAAACAGGTCCCTTCAGATCGAGGGGTAAACTATTGTAAAATCATGATTTTAAAAAATTAAAAATCAACGCCTAAGGAAAGAAATCACAAGTGTAGCTACACACAACGCACGGCGAAGAGAAATAACGATGCGATAAGTGTCAAGTAAGAAACAGTAGCATTCGATCGCTTACCACAGCGTTCATATAACGATGAACGATGTCTTTCTGATTTTAGAGTAGTTTACCCCTCGCCTCAGCTGACTCGAAAACTATGGGATATGATTCGTCCTCGAAATATTCATGCAACAACATCTGCAGAACTGGAAAGGTGCGCAACTAAGTTCCCGCTGTTTTTTTTAAGAAAATGCAACTTTATCGTAAAAAAATGGTTACAAATGAATCATTCAAAGTATTGCCCATCGTTAGCTACAACTTTTGCCTATCTTTCTAGTAGAGCTCGAATACCGTTACGATTTTGGATTTTGGATATTCCAAAATCTACCAGTACTTACTGCTGGAGCCATCTAGTTACAAACAGCGGGAACTTAGTTGCGCACCTAATAATAGATTCCTTAAGGCAAATGCTATGCATTATGTCTGCAACACTACAGTGATACACAACGGCTCGTGCGAGAAAAGAGAAAAGCAGGTCCTATGGGAAGGATAAAAAGCGGTTCTACCGCAAATTAAGTGGATCATAATTACAAGACAAAGAGATTGAAGTTTCTCAAGTCGAAGACATGGTTGATTCTTGGTCGGGTATCTGGAGCAAAACAAACAAGAGCAATTTGGAAGCAACGAGTATCCGGCATCTCTGAGATAGAGGCCACCATCATTACAGCCTTCGATATATCTAGAATTTTGAAGATGGCAAAAAACTGGAAAGCTCCTGGACCGGACATGGTGCACAACTTCTCGTACAAACACCTGACATGTGGGCATCCTATTTTGGCTGGTTGAATGCAGAACGTCATTGGAGATCCATACCTTGCGCCTTATTTCATGCTGGAAGGAATTGCGTATATGCATGCGAAGAAACTATGTTTATAGCGAGCAAAAACACATCCATATAGAACAGCAGATAGGCTGCAACCGGAATTGCCAAGTTTGTAAGGATCTGGTCACTATTGACAGTATCGCTGTGTTGCAGGCCAAATAACATCATGTAACTTATACGAGGCATATATTGACTATAAACAAGCTTTTCCGTCGGTTCCTCATGATTATCTTAGCCAAATCCTTAAGGCATACACGATCTGCCCTCGTATGATCCGATTTCTTGGACATGTGATTTTGTGCAAAATGGATGTGTTTGGCTCTTAACCCCTCGATTAGGACTCAAAAATACATGGAATTTGGGCTATGCAAGTGTTGAAAACTACACTCGGTGAGGGATGAGGTCAACATGCAACTAAGGCATGAGGATTAGGCTTCCTCGAAACCATGACAGAGAGGAACTGCTATAAGTATTTGGGCGTCTTGCAGTTGAGGGGTCACCTTCAAACTGCAATAATACTCTAATACCAACACGACGATTTTCAAGCACAATTTTCTTCACTTGTTCTCGATAGAGTAGACTCACCAAAAACACTTCTACAACATTTCCAATGATTACGTAGCCTTAGTTCCATTGCAAAAATAACATTTCAAGTAAACTCGTTGTTCAATTTTTTTTCCATAGTACAAATCGCCAGACAACCTTTTCGCGTCGTAAACCAATGGCTGCCAAACACACACTAATGGACGTCTCCTGCTCAAACTCCACACGACTGTCAAAGGTGTTACCAACTCAGAAAAAAAACTTTTTAGTGTTTCGGTTTACGAAGGTTTACGAAGGTTTAAAAAGGGAGGCATAAAGATATCAAATTCGCAGTTAATGTAGATCCCAACTCATCGAGATAACGGGAATATCATTATACTTGAGCTCTGGCGATATTGCAGTGCCTTCTGGTAGAGATCAGTTAGATACTGAGGATCATGAAATGATTTCTGATGATGATAAATATCAGCTGTATGGCAACGAAAGTAATTGAGACTTCTTAGGGACCAAGATGCAGCGTATGAAAAAGTATCATAAAACGGTTGTAGAAGTACTTGATCAAATTATCGAAAAATTCAATGCCTCTAAAGATGGTCAAGAACAATCTCAATTTCAAAAGATCTTCGAAAGAACTTCGAAGAGCAAAAAGCGAAAAATCTTGAGAAATTACTTTTGCGGCATGGAATTCTTACACATTCTAATCCAAAAACAGAAAGAGCATTAACTCCCAAAACTGAAACACTTGTGGAAAAATTATTATTTTACATCAGAACACGAAGGTCTGAAGATCAATATTTCTAAATTCCCAAAACTCAGACTTTGCCATTGTGTTCCAGCAGAGTGCAGTGGCACTCACAATATGTGCTTTTGTTTGAATCATGAGAATGTCAAATCAAAGTTAAAAGATGATCACGATTGTCTGGTTGCTATTTTATGTTCCGACTCTTTAAGTTTCTGTCATTTAGGAGAGTGTGGAAATTGTCCAGGTACTGTAAACTCAAAAGATAACATGGCAAAATGCAGAGAGCACTTATTCTAGCTGTATATAATATTATTCTTGAAAAATTGGCACAAAAAACCACCCTCAAATAATAATTTCATACGATGCTGTTGTTATTGATTGGCTTCAGGGTCCAAAAATGATAAATCAGGAGGTTACATCGATAAATTACCTAAAATCTTTCTGAGGAATAACAATAAAATTCTAGCACATAAATTTAAGATACATTAACTGAAAAACTAGTATATATTTATGTCTAAATGTTACTGAATTATAGATGCAAGTACATATATAGTATAAAATTACAAAGGATTATTTATGAAAATTAGCTTAGAATTGCTAATATGAATTCTATACTGTTAGGAATTTCTACCGCAATATCGCAGAACATGTGATTGGAGTTTTATTCAGCCACAGCCTCGGGAAATCAAGACAGAATTTCAGAAAATTCAGTTACTTTTTAGTAAATTTATAAAAAATTTATCTCTATTTTCCAGTTACAAAGTGTTAAATATTCTGTATATGTTTCTCTGGAAATTCTTAAACTTGTAATAGGAATAATTTTACGTTTTGCGTAACTGAAGTTTAATGCAGTCACATGCAACTGAAAATTCAGCCACATGTAACTGAAAACCCAGTTACAGTTACGTAATTTTACGATACATTTTATAAAAATTCTGTTACACTTTGGTAGTTTTAAAATAGATTTTTTGAAAATTCAGTTGAGTTCCATAATATTAAGAAAAATTCAGAAATTTCAGTACATTTTGCCCAATTTCAAGATACCTTTACTCAAAAATGACATAAATACTCTCCAAAACGGTATCAGCCAAATTTTAACCGATTGAATTAGTGATTTGCCTGTTCATTGATTCACCAGCGAAAACATATAACTCACTGCTAAATCAGTCAATCTTCACTGACTGAAACAGCGAAAAACATTTCTCACTGCTAAATCAGTTGATTTTTACTGAAATAAGAAGCGAAACCCGACTCATCCACAGTAACCTCCTTTTAGCTACTTGAATCAGTTAAATCCCACTGATACTAAGTAAAAAATAGAAATTTAGCGAATTAACTTGAATTATAAATAAATTGCTCTTAAGAATGCCAGTATTCAAATATTAGTTTTATGAAAAAACCCATGTGTTCTGACAAAGAGGATACACTCGACTCGCATTAAGATGACGCAAAGAGAACCGAGTATTCGCGTTGATGCGTCCGAAAAAGGGAATCCCACTCACTTCCCACGACATGCGTCGCGCATTCTGTTTTGATGTCTGCGCATGTAAATAGAGTCACGTTGGTAACTCATGGTTTGCGGTGGAGGTAAATGGAGAAGAATGCCCGACGCCTTACCGAGAACTTTGCCACCGCCTTAGCGCGAACGTCGCCTTAGCGGAGGTGGCCTTAGTGCGAGTGGAGTGTATCTAAATTTTTTAATCTCATCAACATTTGGAATTTGAAAATAAAATAAACTAAACTTATGCAATGTAGTATGATATAGTTACAAACTGAGAGATTGTATTTCCCTCAGACAATTTCTTAAATTTTTTCCTTTTTCGTTTCCTGGTCACCCACATATTTTGACATAACGCACCAATCACTACGAAGTTATCTATGCAACTAGAGTTTGGCTATGACTTGAAACCGAAAGTATGTGATGAAAGTTAGCAAACAAAAAATCATGCAAGTATTGCCAAAACATATTTACGAACAATTTTTTCTTTTAGAATCAAATAAAGCTCATCGGCTATTTTTATTGCACAAATGTAAATAGTTGTAAATCTAAATTTGAACGTCTCATCAAACGGAATAAAGATTTTTCTAAAAAAAAAATGATAACGTTCCTGATTACAACCTGGTGAATTCATGGTTTACTAACCTGACTGACATACACATGCCAACCGAGGTTGTTAAGACAGTCAGCTTTGGCAAAAACTTTGGCATCCCTTGTTTACCAAAAAACATACCAACAAAACAAATGATATCACATTTTGAATCAAACATCCACCAATGTATTGAAAAAGACCGAAATGAGGCGAGATTAAAATTTGTTAATTCCATTAAAAGTTTCTCGATTTAAAAAAAAAACTCTGAATTGGTTTCAAAAACAGGTTATCCAGAACTCCAAAATTACAGATACTTTTTTGTAAAACAACACGGATACATATTTAACAAAATCAGACAAAATTAACACAACTGTGATAATGAACAAAACCAAATACATTCAAAAAGCCACACTTATGTTGTCAGACAAAAACACTTATGAACCCCTCAAAAAGACCCCACAAATACAATACATAATAAAGCAAATAACATCATTACGCTCTGGAAGAAAAAAATTACATCAATGAGAAAATCGCCTATTCTCTTAAATCTAATAATCCAATACCAAGCAGATTTTACGGATTACAAAAAATCCACAAACCCAACCACCCCCACAGACCTATTGTCTTTTTTTGTGGCAGCCCCACATATAACCTTGCCTCCTTTTACAGTGATGTTATCTCGAATAATATTATTCCTACCATTTCACGTGTGAAAAACAGTTTCGATAAGGAGGAGAAAATGAAAAACCTTGAAGTCCCACCGGGCCACAAAATTATTTCTCTAGATGCAGCATCATTTTTCACAAATGTTCAAATTGGTATAGCGATTAACTCCTTCACTGTGCAGACCGAAAATCGTAAAGTGGGCCCAAAATTTACGGGACGTTCTACTGGAAGGATTTAATTGAAAATTTGTTCTAAAGGGTTATTTTGGTCGCTGAATACGAATTCGAGGTTAAAATTCGAAATGGCTGATCCAATATGGCAAGCAAAATTTTTGAAAAATCCAATGAGTTGGCGGATTTGGATGGAAATTGATACCAGGGGTCGCTGAATACGAATTTGCGGTCAAAATTTCAAATTTCGAAATGGCTGATTCAATATGGCGAATCCAAATTTGGAAAAATCTAATGAATTGGCGGATTTCAATGAGAGTCGGTACCAGAAACTCGAATAACTTTTTTGGATTTTAGAGGCTTACTGTCGAAAGATCTTATCCGTGAACATGGGGCAGAACAAACCTAAATTTGTAAAGAATGCAATGGTATATTACTGTCTGCTATGCCATGCTTCAAAGAATTCCATATAAGAAAGAAAGAGTATGGAACATTCACTACCTAAATATGGAGGTAAAACAATGGTTTTCTGGTTTTTTCTTAAATTTCTCTCGGCTTGAGTTCATGTGGAACCCAATTTCCTTGCTTTTGATTGTATCCGGCTGCTTTTAAACGTTTTGAAATGGCTGCTTGAGTGATTCCTAAAGATTCTGCGAGCTCTTCTTGTGTTCGGCAACAATCTTCATCGGGTAATGCTTCCAGTTCTTCATCTTCAAACTTTTTTGGCTGCCCAGGACGTTCTTCGTCTTCCAAGCCAAAATCACCACTTTTAAATCGTGCAATCCACTTTTGGCACGTTCGCTCAGCTAGAGCATATTCACCATAAACTTCCACCAAAATACGATGACTTTCGGCAGCAGTTTTCTTCATATTAAAGTAATGAAGAAGAACTCCCCGCAAAACACTTTTTCAGACACAAAGTTCGACATATTTGAGTGAAAAACAATTATTGTTGTTTACGCTTCAAATGAATGACATATACTGAAAAAGATGCAAAATGACAGTAGCTTTCCAACGCATGTTCGGAATATTGGAACGATGAAATAATAACAAAGTTAAGTCATCTCTTAGCAAACCACACGAATTAAGTTATAGATCCAATAATACCAATAGCCACGGACACCGTTTTATCCCAACGAAAGACCCTATTTCAAAACTAGATACTGCTAATGTCGCCAACAATATCCCTTGCTCTGACTGCACAGGAGCACATATAGGTACAACCAAACGGCCCCTAAAGACTAGAATACATGAACATACAAAAGATGTTACAAAACGTATGATACTGGAAACTCTAAATACAATTGGAAAAAACATACCCTCCACATTCATCCCACACTTTCTGTTTCAAGTGATAGCCAAACTTTAGTTGCATAGATAACTTCATAGTGATCGGCGCGTTATGCCAAAATATGTGGGTGATCAGGAAACGTAAAAGGAAAACATTTAAGAAATTGTATGAGGGAAATACAATCTCTCAGTTTGTAACTCTATCATACTATTGGGTTGGCAACAAAGTCATTTCGTTTTTTTTCACGATTTTCAAAACAAGTTTATTAATACAAATAACAAACATAAATCAATTATGAAAAAACGAAAACAAGTCATTTTTGACAGCCTCATTTGAATCGAATGTTTGTTGACAAAGAGCCATTGCAACTGAACAACAAAAGGCTATCTTCCCTTATTCTTATCCGAATCCGTCTGTAGACCACCCTGGTTTGTCGGGGACGAAAACACTAAAAAATGAGAGAAATGTGAGGAATAAAGTGTAAAACGAGAGCGATGATGTAAGAATTAGGATGAGCAGAGAAAGAATGGAATAGGAAAAAAGAATAAATGATAGCAAACTCCCAACTATATATATTACTACATCTTTCGGCCGTTTGTCGATTCCTCTTTTTGTTCGCCCATGCACATGCCTAATATACTCGATGGGCTCGATGGGCGTGCAGAGCGCAGCAACAACGGGGGCCAGTAGAATTTACTCTAAAATATTGGAAACTGAAATCGTTTCTTTCTTACGATAAGTGTCGAAAGATGGGAGAAATATTTTGCATCTAAAAATCAAAAAATGGTGCAATAGCCACATAAGCATTCGTGCAAATTCCTAAATCCTCCCTGCCATTATTACCTCTGTCCATTCAAAGATTCCTTAATCATCAAAAAACCCTACCATGTTCACCTCGCGATGAACCAGTAAAACAGATCAAGGCAAAATCAAATTCGCAGTCTTCAGAGTGTCTCGACCGGATTCAGACCTTAGAATAGAAAAGAAATATAATTTTCTTTCATCATACAATCACGTCCTATCACTTGAATAGTAGATTTAATTCGAAAAATATCTGGCTTAGGGTTTCAAATTAGGGATCACGTGTGGTCTGACGTAAATGATAAAAGACTTCATCCGAACAGAAGCAACAAAATAAATTAATCTTCGGCGGACCACCTAAGGTCCAATTGAAGTTTTCGGTTTTTCTCAAAATAAAGAGCAGTAAAAAGGTGTAAGAATCACCGGAAAATTAACCCTACCGAATCTCAACACGGTAGTGATAATTTTTCATCAAATATTAGAATTAACAGGAAAATTTTTTCGGTGAAAAGGACGAATTTAAAAGCATTCGATCCTTTTCCGGTTCAAAGCCAATCGTTCCTTTTTCTTGTTAAAGCTAATAGAAAGTGGAAAGACGGTGTTTGTGTACTAGTGCGTGCATAGAAATACTTGAGTTGCCCTTCCGGGCAACGATCGGAACTAAGATCTCCTTGCCCATTACAGGAAGCATGGGTCAACCTTCTCTCTCCTGTCTATGTTTCTTGCAAAAGTAATAATTTAAAATGTCTGTCTTCAGTACGTTACTCCTTTCTGCGATGTTTCATTGTCAATTCTTTGATTATCCTATTAGTATTTTCGAGGAAACCCCTTTTTATCCACCGTTTTTCCTCTCTAGTTCCAGATGTATTCGAAGTTTTCTGCAGTCCATTTTATGTAGCTTTAACTAGCCCTTTCTCTAGCTCCCTCAGAGGATTTTGAAAATGGTGACAACTGCCTTAATCGAGGATGTGTAGAATGATCCATTTTCCGATCCTTCGAGGTAACGAAGCCAGTAAAGGGAGTACACACAATCAAGCTCGCCGTGTTTGTGTGTCCCCACTTCCTCGCTTCGATTTCACGCTATCGGCTATTGGGCCAAGATCGAAAATTATTTTTCCATCGACTTCGTATCAAAGTGGCGCGAAGCAGACGACAAATTTAAAACCACGAAATATGTCATTTAAGGTATTACCTTTCTAGCTTAGATATTTTTTAAAACATTCACCTAAAATGAATATCAAAACATTTTATTTTAAATTTTAGGATGATTCAAACACTCAAAACATCATTTTCTATTGAAATTTAAAGTCGATAAATTTTCAAAGTCACAAAACAAAATATCAATTTCAATATTTTTTAGCCATGAAAATCAAGTAATTCAATTAGAAAATTATGTAGAGAATATTATATATTAAGGAATGATAAAATATGATATTGCAGTTTAAAAAATATAATATTAAAATACTTGAGCAATACATAAACTATATCTAATTATACACTCGAAATTATACAATAGAGTTTCTTCTCTGGTATAAGGCAACATTGAATAAAATTTCAATTCAAATAAAATACTCTGAAAACTTTGTGAAATACGCAATATTACTCACATACGAATTTCATTATAAAGCTGTGAATGAAAGGTTTTAGTATTCAAAAAACCGAAATCACATTTAAATTTGCATATGAAATTACACTTTACGATTTCTCTTATATAAAAGACAAATATAAAATATTTATTTCGAATAAAGCAGCTTTAAAAAAATTTTGTAATACGTGAATGAACTATATCAATTAAAAAATGAAGTGGAACATATTTTATCTAAAAAAAATAAGAAATAAGAAATTCAGGTTAAAAATCTAAATTCCTAATTACATGGCAAGAGTAGGTAAAAATGTTCTCATTTTACGTTTTAGTGGCTTATATGCATAGACTTTTCAATAAAAAAAATAAATGCTTTACACAAAGGAAAAATTTTTTAATTGATGCAATTGATCAAATTTATAAACCCGAAACATGTTTTGATCAATATCTTGATTTGAATCTTCAAAGATTCATTGACTTTAAATTTTACTGAGATTTTTCCAAAAATTTCACATAATCTCAAAAATGTTTATATTAGGCGAATGTTTTTCAAATATCAATGAAATTCGATAGTCAATAAATGTTTAAAATTTCTAGGCAACAGAAATTTAAATTGGATTGTGGTAGGGCCTTAGCTGTTTTGCCCTGTCAGTAATCAGGTGCTGATTACCTTGACCATTCTAATACAATCGTTGTTGAATACTATTAATTTACGGACATTATAGAATTAGGACGATATGTTTTCCCAAATTCCAGAAAAATGATTATTTATACATTGCATTCAAAGAAATATTTTTCAGAATCAGCTACAATCTGGGATACAATGTTATACACTATACAATTAGAATTAACGTTTGCTGCGTGACATAAGATTTCTTTGTAGAACAATAGAGCTTTGAATAATCATAGTTATGAAAACGATTTAAAAGTTTATCCAAAATGTAGTATTTGTAGTTGAATATATGTTTTTTAAGCTGTAAAGAAATGATATTAATTTGTTTTAGTAAAACATTCTTCCTTTTGTAAAAAAAACATTTTTGAATGCTAGCGCTTATTTTTCTCTAATATGATAGTGTTTTGTTTTCAAAATCATATGGCTAGCACTTCCACTGCTTGGTTATAATAAGAACTGAAGTCTTATGATTGTCAAGCGACAAAATTCCAAAGTGGTAACAGGTGAATAAAAATTCATTTATCATTCAATATATTATGAAATAAGTGTTGTGTGTACTATAGACAGAGTTTTCTTGTTCGCCGTATGTGGTAAGTGATAATACACTTTGATTTAAACACTCAATAATCAATGGTGTAAAACAAATTTTTCAGGTTTCTCGACATCACATTTATATAAGTGTTGGTTGCATTTGCGGTTCGAATATAATTCGCTCTTTCCTTTTTTCTTCCCTTTTTGTATATCGTCTTCTTTTTCTTCATATTTGATACCATGTTCCCCAAAATTGTTATTTATTTAGCAAGATGAGTCGTAACGAATCTTTCAACCAGAATCGGGATTTGATCGATCGTGCATTAGGTTCAATTGAAGAACCACCAAAAAAAATGTCCAAAAGGATGAAAAATTTTCAGAAATCATGGTTGCAGGAATTTCCATCATGGAGAGAATGGGTCGTTAAATTAGAAGACGAAACAAAATTTTATTGTAAGATTTGCAATAAAACAATGTTATGTGTCAAATCAGAAATTCAAAATTATGAGGCGACTGTAGTTCATCAAAAAAATCTATATTTTTTAGACAAAATGGCTAGATACGGGCTTGCAAGAGAAAGTAGTGAGTTCAATTCAGCTGCTCATTCTGCAATGGACTCTTTTGCAGAAAATGACTCTGGTGTTGGTTTTTCAAATTCCACAAATGCGGAAAGTTGTACTTTCAAAGAGAAAGTACAAGGAGCCGAAATTAGGATTGCAACTTTCTTTCTTGAATATAATATTTTTTTTCGCAATTTCATCAGAATTGTTAGGTCTTTTTGAGGACATGGATCCTTTGGTTCTGAAATCAGTGAAATTAGCTTCCAGTAAAATTTCCAGCATTTCAAATAATGTGGTTTGTGCTGCTGAAACTAACAGAATTACAGAGATTTTGCAAAAAGAATCATATTCGGTCTATGAAGACGAAACGAACTTGTTAATTTAGATGCTTCTGACCGTTCCGCAATTAAAATCTTTGGATGTAAAGGAGGCGGTTAGCTGATTATATGAGGTTGGCAAGGCCTGATAATTTATCTATGTTTGTGGGTACGTTGTCACTTGTCAAGTCTATGGGCCCTAAGTTGTTCACAATGATAATAAAACACTGAATTTATAAATATATAAGATAATTTATTATGAATTAATAAGATTTGGTATAAGTTTACACAAGGAACGATACTTAGGTAGTAACTTACTTGATCACCTCTTATATTAGAGGGTAAAAGAGAGAATTATCGTTTGATACTCCTATAGTTGCAAGTCAACGGCAAAAATTCCTGCAGGATAGTTGGGTTTCGTTTGAGTCTCCGTGAGGTAGCAAAACAACGATAAATTTCGCAGGAGGTAATTTGGTTTTCGTTTGAGTCTCCGTGTGTAGCAAAACAACGATAAATCTTGCAGGAGGTATGGTGTAAGGGATGCAAGTCCACCAACTGGTATGGAAATTATCTGCTTATGTATCTTGCTAAGTAAATGAGAAATGAATCTGACATGCACTTGTTAACAAGATAGGTTAGTTCGTCCCGATTTCAGAATTGAATCACTATTAACCGACACGACTAAATACGACGATACCACTTGAGGAGACATTGACGTAGGCGCTGAAATGCAAAAATATTTGGATCAGCTGCTTTTAACAACTTTTGTAGAGATCAATTTGATGCATTTCTTCGCAACTGCTTGCACTTCTACATAACTGCAAGCAAGGAAATTCTAAATCGCCTTCCATTTAATGATTACTTTCAAGTTTGTATTGCTGTTTTCCGGCTTGAAGTCGTTTTTAGAGTCGATAGTTATAAAACATTTGTAAGGGTGTGGAAAATATGTCCAAAATTGGGGTCATTTGACCAAATTGCAATAGGAAATGAATGGAGATCTTTGTTTGAACTCAGTCCTGAAATCAAAGAGCAATGGTCTAAACTTTCTTTTGATGAAATGTGTATAGCTATTGGAGTCTTTACCACAAACAAGGGAAGAAAAATGTTTCCAAACTTATCATCTCTATGGAATCGCGTGCGTTCACTTCCTCATTCTGATGCTGAGGCTGAACGAGGATTCTCAATGCTCACAGACGCCAAAACGAGCAAAATAAATCGATTGATGATTAGGACTGTCAATTCCATTTGTGTCACTCAATCAGCTTTAAGAGCTAGAAATGAGACCGCGAGAACAACGTGCATCACTTGGAAACATTTCAACCCGATGGACTCTGCCAATCTTCACAAGCCAGCAGTAAAAGAATATGGGGAAAACATATTGACTCTCTTTGCTAGGGATGGCACGGATACTTTTTAAAAAATGTTGTGGCTTCCTTAATTAAAAAAGTATCTTTGGTTATTTCAAAAATAAATTAGGGGATACAATTTTTGTTGTTTAATTGAAAAAATATTAGGTATGTATGTAGAGTTATGTAAGAGGCAAGGGGGCTCACGTTGATTAAGCACCCAAAATATATTTTCTTCTATTTTTTCGCTTTCGTCTTATTGCAAATTTTTGAAATAGTGGATCAGACCTACAGGAGAAACCACTTTTAAAAACGCGCCTGCAACTCTACCTCCTCGGTGGTGTGGAAAGCAGTTTAATAGAAATCAATATTGATTCAGGCTCTCACTAGTTTTTCCTATCAGCACCTGATTACTGACAGGGCAAAACAGCTAGGGCCCTACCACAATCCAATTAAAATTTCTTTTGCCTAGAAACTCTTAAATTTTTACTTAAAAAATTGAAAAAATCTACGAAAATAAAGAATTTAGCTACTACATTTCTAATCAGTACCTTAACTTGAAATTTTAAACATTTATTGACTATGGGATTTTATTTATATTTGAAAACAATTCGCCTAATATAAATATTTTTGAGATTATGTGAAATTCTAGAAAAATTCTCAGTAAAATTTAGTCAATAAATCTTTGAAGATTTAAATCAAGATATTAATTAAAACATGTTTTAGGTTTATAAATTTGATCAACTGCATTCATTAGAAAATTTTGCCTTTGTATAGAGCATTTCTTTTTTGCATTGAAAAGTCTATGCATATAAGCCACTAAAACGTAAAATGAGAAAATGTTTACCTACTATCACCATGTACATAATTAGGAATGTAGATTTTTATCCTTAATTTCTTATTTCTTATATAATAATAATAATAATAAGTTCAAATTAATTAGGTGAGTTTGAAATTTTATTTTCCGATCTTGGCTCAACAGCCGACAGCGTGAAATCGAAGCAAGGAAGTGGGCACACACCGACACGGCGCGCTTGATTGTGTGCGCTCCCAAATGGGAGCGTGGTGTGAGGATAAAGCCGTAATGTGTCCGACGAGTTGACTTTGTCCTCTTCAGAGTCGAAAAGCGCTCGTACTTCATTGCGAACAAACGTAGGGAGTTCTTCATGTGAACATTCTTGCAACAAAAATCCTGACGTATTTTGCTACATATGCACCAAGTACCACCTTGAAACTGGCTGAACAGGAATATTGGAGAAAATTAGGAGGATTTACGATACAATAACTGTTTTGAGATTGATGTTTCTAACCAAGATAAAAAAAAACAGCACACAATATATAGTGCTTGTTACATGATGATGAAAAGATGGGATCCGAAAACGAATCTAGAGATTTGGAGTTAATAAAAACTGCATCTTGGAAAGAACCACCATGTGAAGAAGACTGCCATGTCTGTATGACAATTGGACAGGAATTTAAAAAAATACATATCAAGAGTCTTCAATATCTTAACGCCCCAACGTCAATCAAACCCGTAGAAAGATATTTGTAATTCAGAGATTTCTCAATACGGAACATTTTTTATGTTAATTTAATTACTTTGAGAGAATAATTCAACCTTCTGATGATCTGTAACGGTCAATTTCATCCATAAGCCAAATCATATGCGAACGTAAAATATTCTGTTCTTTCAGAGTCCGCGGAAAAAACGCGTTTCTATTCGACAAATAAAAGTCGACCTTGAAATGACCTTGCAACTGACCATATATTGAGACGGCTCAGACTCAAGTCTCAGTCTTTCTAAGAAATAAATAAAATTCCTATAACTATTGACATGACAGGATTTCGCGTCGTGAGTGTGAGCTCGCACGAAAATTTCACGATATTTCGTCAATTGTAATTGCACCGATTACGCGTTGAATTTGCACGCAGAGAGCGCACGTGAATCGAACGCATCGCCGATCGAGTTTTCATCGTCCATTTTTGTTAGTAAGAGCGGTCGGATGGGCGTCACGTACTAATATTTCTATTGAAAAGTCCATTTTGTTGTTACATAATGTGGTTTTTTATTCTTCATCTTATGCCAATTATGACGTATATATAAAAAAAACCAACATCAATAGAAATGTTAGTACGACATTTAATGGGAGATTTACAGTAAACATTTTTTTTTCGACGAAATATTTTTTTTTGCCTTCTTACTTCGAAAATAATCGACACGTTTTTTTTTCAATGTGATACTTGAAAATTTCGAGATATAATTTTTTTAAGTTTGGCACTCGGGAAAAATTATTTTTTTCTAACAGCTCACTGTAAAAGCAGTTTTGAATATAAAATGTAACCCTTGCACTTGAAATGCGCGAAAGATTACAAGCTTTCAAAAAAGTTATAGCACACATTTCGTTGTTTTTTTTTGTAATAACAATATAGTACATTTTTATAAACAATTGATTTTTTTTTAAATATGAAACTAATTTTTTTCCGATTTTATTGTTTCTAAATTTTTGTTGGAGTTTTTTCAATATGCAGGAAAAATTTTGGAATGGAAAAATGAAAACTGTAGGTGTAATTAATTTATAAAATCTGTCCCGCGCGTTACAATGAGCGAGCTCGCACGCTCCAACTACGCTTAGCTTGTTTAGGCATGCTCGGACTCGAAGCACGTGTGGCAGTGACTCGCTGCAATGGGCGGGACAGATTTTATAAATTAATTACACCTCCAAATAAAAAAAAAATTCAATTGTTTATAAAAATGTACAATATTGTTATTACAAAAAAAAACAACGAAATGTGTGCTATAACTTTTTTGAAAGCTTGTACTCTTTCGCGCATTTCAAGTGCAAGGGTTACATTTTATATTCAAAACTGCTTTTACAGTGAGCTGTTAGAAAAAAAAAATTTTTCTTAAGTGCCAAACATAAAAAATTATATCTCGAAATTTTCAAGTATCACATTGAAAAAAAACGTGTCGATTATTTTCGAAGTAAGAAGGCAAAAAAAAATATTTCGTCGAAAAACCAAATTTTGACTGTAAATTTCCCATGAAATGACCTATATATATATGGGTGGGCCATATAACATTTGGAATTTGAATCGGCTATAAAAAAAAACTTACGTATATTTTTTCAAAAATGTGATTTTATTAGAAAGAGTGAACCTTTCCATTTAAGAATGGAAAACAACATCATTTAAATGACTGCCACGGCTGGCCTTACAGTACCCCATTCGATCCACCCAATTTTTAAGTAAATTTTTTATTGTTTGTGTAAATTTATATAGATATATATATATATATATATATATATATATATATGTACGCGGTGACCCACTTTAATATATAATCCCAAATATCTTCTAAAATACTTTATCTACGAAAAAATGGTTCAGGCAAAGGTTGACCAGGACCGAAAGGGGACATTTGAAAATACCATAAATTTTGACCTTAAGGTCAATTTTCGAGGTCAAATGGAGGTAAGACCCTTTTCTTAAATGAGAACCCCTATTTTTGACTGCAGATTTCAAAAGAGTCGGAAATTTCTCGTAAAAAATGACCTGTGGGAAAATAGTTTTTGTGACCTTGGAAACGTAAAAAATTAAAGTCAAATGTCTGGGAAACGATCAGATGCCCTTTTTCTTAATTGTCTTGGTTTTTCAGGGTAAACAAACGCCCAAGATGCTTCACAAAAGTCGATGAAATGTTAGTGTACATCACTTTGACCATCATGACCTTTAGGTCATTTTACAAGGTGACTTGAAGGTCAAGACGATTTTTCTTAGATCGAACACTGTGCTCGGATAAATTTTTTTTGCAGACTTCAGGCCAACCTAAGCACGCCCAGGCAGTAACAATCATTTCGGATAAGATTTAAAGACTGTGACTATGTAGTAACAACGGCGTTGACGCAGTAAGTTCTGTTTATGTCTTCAAGCCAATGGAGAGCACTTCGAACAGTTATGTACTCCATGGCTGATTGTAACACTGGTAGCAATGGCGAGAGGCAAGGGGACTCACGTTAATCAACCACCCGAAACGTGAGAGGCAAGGGGAACTCACAAGAAGAAAGCACCCCAAATGAAACAGAACTTATTACGTCCACGCCGTTGTTTCTGGGTAACGCTAAAAGTAAGGACAAAGTGACTGTTTTTTGTTACTAGTCACAGAGACGTGACATTGTCAAGATTGTCACTTTTGTAACTACATAGTTACAGTCTTTACATCTTATCCGAAATGATTGTTACTTTCTGGGTGTGTTTGGGGGGGAGGGTGTTGCGATAACAATCCACAGCATGAAGTCTACAAAAAAAATTTATCCGAGCACAGAGTTCGATCTAAGAAAAATCGTCTCAACGTTCAGGTCACCTTGTAAATTGACCTAAAGGTCATGATGGTCAAGGTGATGTACACTTTAACATTTCATCGACTTTTGTGAAGCATCTTGAACGTTTGTTTACCCCGAAAAACCAATACATTTTAGAAAAAGGGCATCTTATCGTTTCCCAGACATTTAACTTTAATTTTTTACCTTTTCAAGGTCACAAAAGCCATTTTTCCACAGGTCATTTTTGACGTGAAATTTCCGGCTCTTTTCAAATACGCAGTCAAAAATAGGGGTTCTCATTTAAGAAAAGGGTCTTACCTCCGTTTGACCTTGAAAATTGACCTCAAGGTCAAAATTGATGGTACAGTCAAATGTCCCCTTTCGGTCCTGGTCAACCTTTGCCTGAACCATTTTTTCGTAGATAAAGTATTTTAGAAGATATTTGGGATTATAGCTCAAAATGGGTCACCGTGTGTATATGGGAAATCATGTGAGTTACGCACTTCTTTATTTATTGGCATCGTTTTGTTTTAGTAACGAATTACTCTATCCACGTTGGTTATTCTCTATGTCAATTTAAAATAAAACTATTAGTTAAATTCTCATGTAGGTTGTTTAAAAATTTGCCCAACAAAAATATCTATACCAAGAACACTAATATGTACACTGAAGTTCGGTAGAGGGGGTAAGCCAAAAAACGCAGGCATCAGTGGGGATCGTATCGCTACCTACTTTTGCGTACAACGTTCTGCGCATACGTAGCTATGTGTGTAGTGTGTATATTCATGTGCAGTCGAAGAAAAAATAGAGAGAGAGTAAATTGTCAAACTATTAACAATTTTGCTTCAAGCAGTTGAATTCCTCTCTTATAAAAAAAGTGACATTTTATAGTGAAAGAGAAAATTTTTGATATCAATAGTTAAAGAAAGAGTAAGTTAAGTGCTTCTTAATTTCGTATACATTAAAATAACCTGTAAATGAAAATGCATTATTATTGATTTTATATTTTGTGTAAAAAATAATAATGCTCAGTTAAGGTTGTATGTAAAAAAATTTAATTTTTAGATGTTAAACGCTCTGGCAGAAATTTTTTTAAAAAATCGATATTTGAGCTGCTTAAAAATTCAAATTTTTGAAAGATACATTAAATATCTGCATCGTGTAGTTTTACAGAGAATCTAATGAAAAACATTGAAATTTCAGTCACTTTCAAACGGATAAACGTAACAGTATCGCAGTCCGGCAACACACACACAACCAATCAACAAGCAACTACACTACACTTGAATCGTCGTCCCTGTCGGGAGAAACTTCCTTCTCTCATCCTTTAACGCGTGAGATGCTTTCTCCCATCAATGCACACAGACTTTCGAACGCATACACCGGATGCAAGATACACTTCTCGGAGATGGGAAACGCATCATCGTGATCGCGAAAATATCAGTTTTCTTATGATATCAGAATGCACGCTCAGAACCGTCTGTGGAAGGTTGAAAATATCACGTGGAAATTTTTTAATTTATCGATAAACTATCCTAGATCGTGATCTCTGGTGAAGACGCGTGCACCTAATTAAACGTGGGGATCCTCCAGAGAGGTTGAGATCCGAGCTGATGAGTTTTGTTGCCGATCCTCGATTTTCATTCCGGTGCGTGCACCTATCTTAGGTAAGACGCTGTCACCCGGAGCTGTGTAAATTGATCGAGGCTGGGTGTTTGATGCTATGGATTTTGGCATCATAATACCAGCACTTGATTAGCCTCACTCGTTCCGTTTGTAATGCGCACTCCCATATAGGGTGACACGACGAACGCGGCACTCCCAATAAAAAACAAGAAATTATCAAATTCAAAACCAGGAAAAGTTCTGAAGAAATCGCATTGCCCACGGGGAACTTCGCCTGAACAACGCTAAGCTTCTTCAACCCAGTTCAAAAGGAGTCGAATCCCCACGGGGAACTTCGCCTGGACAACATTTAAAGTAAAAAAATGAAAAAAAACCTATCCATTGAGAAAGGCCTGCCAAGTGACACGTGACGTTGAATAAGAATTTACATCAGGGTGGTATGGGCAATGATGATGTTAAAAAAGAGGTTGGGAGGAGAAACCAAGAAATGAAGGGAACGTGTTATTACATGATCGACTAAAGAGTTCGTTAGTCGTCCAATGTTTATTTTCATGAGTGGGGGGGCTTTCCTCAAAATCAGAACATGAAGGTTACGACATAATAACGCGCTTTTTGATTTGCGGATTTCCGGAAATTTGAAGCGCGTGCGCGCACGTAAAAATGTACTGAGACGGCCTAGCATCAAGTATCCGCCTTTTATTGGGGAAACGGGGGAAGAATCCGCAAAATTAGGCTTACTTTTAGAACAAGCAGGTTCCCACGAAACTCGCACGAAAGAATTGCGAGGTTTCATTAAGTATTCGGCTCACAATTAATGATTTACTTCCAAACCGGAAGTAAATGTGGCAAGAACGAGGCAGCCTGGTTTTCACAGACATTTTCGTTCGTACTCTCAGCGAGCGCCACACTAACCTGTGGTTGCTTCCACTCGACCGTTCGCTCAGGTCAAGCAGCATGCGGCATGGTTCGCTGGATGGGTGGGCGTCCCAGGCTGTTAATTGTTCTACATTTTTTTTTTTACATTATTTATAGCAGATTTATTTATTCATTTGCATATATAGGAATTATAACTAATAATTAAATAAACGAATAAATAAAGGAATAAAAAGGTAAATAAATGGAGGTCATAAAAATAAAATCTCATTGTATTAGTGGATAGATATGAAAAAGCAACACATAAATGAATAAACGAATATAATTACTGTAAATAAATATAATTGTCGGTGTATTGTAAATGCCATAAACATTAAAAACTTTAAGTGATTGTTGCTATTGATATAAATCACAAATAATAATGAATCAATATCGATTAATTGAAAAGATAAAGGTTCGCACCAGATAACGAGCAAAATGCTAATTTTATAATGGAATTAATAATATGCCACCATTGGTCATTTTTATAGTGTTTTATCTTCATTTTTTTGGGTATATATATTTCACTTTAAAACTCATTATTATCTATTAGCAATATGTCCAATCGTTTCTTGGAACTTTTTACATTCTCATCATGGATGAGAAGGTATTGGTTTTATGTGAAAAATGACTTTCGAAATTTTCATGAAATCTTTACGTTTTGAGACCCCCTGAGTCAGAAAAAATGGTTTTTACGAAAGTGTCTGTCTGTCTGTAGTAGGTCGTGTGCGGCATAACTCGCGATAGAATTATCAGATTGAATTGAGATTTGGTACAATTTATCGGAGCCGAAAAAGTAAGGACAAGTTCGTTAACCAGCCACATCCAATCAAAATTGAGAGATGGAGCACTACTTTTGTGTTTTTGAAAATAATTTTTTGAAAAAATCAAAAATTCCAATACTGGTTTTTGATAGTGCTCATAAATCTCTACAAATTATCCTGATAACATTTCTTGATTAAATCAAAATTAGAAATGTTACAGCATATTCAAATTTGAAAAAAGTCAATATCAAAATTCCATTTTCCAGTTAAATTATACGAGATACGAAAAAACGTTATGATACAATATTATTTTCTACATAAAGTCCTACAAATTTGAATTATAACATTTTTTCAAAGGATGCATATTTTTCTTTTTAAATAAAAAAAAAACTATTGAAAATCCAAAATTCAATTTTTTAACAATAATATTCGAAATACGAAAAAAACGTAAGAATACAAAGTTGTTCGTTTCAAAAAGATCTACAAATTTTGTCTGACACAGTTTCTGATAAAAGATATATTTTTCGTTTCAATTCCAAAAAATACGATTTAAATTCAAAAATTCCATTTTTTAGACAAAATATGTGAGATACAAAAAAAACCTTTAGATGGAAAATTGTTTGCCTAAATGAGGTCTACAAATTCTCAAAAAGAAATTTCGGGACAGGATGTATATTTTATGTTTTGATTTTTAATATTAAAAAAATTCGATTTTTTTCACCAAAATATGTGAGATACGAAATAAGCGTTGTTCTGCAAAATCGTTTCCTTAAATAAAATCTATGATTGTTTTTTCTTTTTAAGAGATTTGGAAGAAAATGAATTATTTTTATCATGTAAGTTATTAAAAAGTTACTGAAATGTATACAGAAAATCGAGCGCGAAGCGCGAGCGCCATGATGAGAATGTGTTCCTTAAGGCTGATAGAGCCTTAAGTAAATTGAATTTCCTGTTTCACTTAAATTCAAAAAGAAATTCAGTGACTTTGAGAAAATGTGTAATGTACATCATCTGTAATATTATTATAAAATTGGTTTGAGCTTCAGTATCAAATTATAAGAAATAAACTTAACACAGAGTTTAGACCTTCCCATGCCGCTGTCCAATGGGAGCCCGCGCCCACGCAGGTAGCACGCGCCAGCGGGAGGTGAAATGGGGGAAAGGCTTTCTCGTCATCGTCGCGCGGTGTGCTTTCGCTTTTGAGTGCACGCCAATTTTTAAACGCTTCCACAGGACGAAATATGTGACCCTTTAAAACCTGAAAGACAGCATCATAATCGCGAGAATATTATCTTTCTTCCAATACCGATTTCCAACCCTAAAACGGTCGCAAAAAGGGGGAAAACATCGTGTATAAAATTCTTGATTTATTGATTTGATTAGAATTGATCGCGGTCGCTAATTGAGGCGCGCGCATATTAATTAAGGGGGGAAATTACTAAAGAGTTGGAAAACCGAGGTAACGTACTTGGTTGCTGTTCCTCGGATTTTATTCCAGGCGCGCAGCTCGACACCGGGGCATCTTATATTATTTTCAAGCCCAAGATAGATCGAGGCTCGGAACAGGCACTGTGCATTTTAGCATCACAGTACCTGTCTCTTGAGAACTCGGTCGAACATATGATTCCTGTCCCCCTTTAGTTAGGGATCAATGGTTTTAGGTGTTTAATTTTTTTTATTTTTTTGGGGATTTCTCTTCTAAAATAAGTTTTTTTACCTTATCAGCAACTCGGTTAGCTCAACTTGTGCCACTAGTAGTGTGAACATTCATATCGAGAGACACATCGAACGTGGCATTCCAGATTTAATAAACCTGATTCCAGGAAGGGTTTAGAAGGTGTCGAATTCCCACGGGGAACTTCATCTGACAAACCACTCCAAGTGTCCACACCACGTGAGTGTCGAATCCCCACGGGGAGCTTCACTTGTTGGTAACCCTTTTTTATTATTTTCCACTGAGTAAAGCCTGCCGAGTTGCGCGCGTTAGATATAAATATTGAATATTTTCAGGGAGGTGGCAAATGATGATAAGTGCCAGGCCTGTGTCACAAATTTTGCAGTGCCCTGTCCACACCTGATGCCTATTTTCATTAAAATTAATGTTAAATAGAAGGGAGGAAGTGGTCAACGGAGAAAAATTACATATGCTACGAATAAAAAAAAACCATTGGTCGAAATCTTTTATTTTCAAGAGTAGGGACAACACGCCAAAATTAGAACGGGTTTTTGTTCATGGCGCGATTGCGCGAAATTATCAACATAAAAATTAATCAAAATTTTTCTACGCTTTGTAGAATCGAACTCGCCAAGTTGCAATCACGGACAACTGTCCCCGGGACGCGCCCGTTTTGCTTTGTTCTCTAAAAACCCCGAAAATCGTGAGTTTTATTCGGCATTCTAGCTCGTTAAATTAAGAATTCCATTTCGCGAAATTTTCACCCTTCGTGTGACCCACTCATGTATTTCGAAAGTAATTTTGACTCAAAACAGGGCAAAATTGCTGGTTAAAATTTGGAAAACTGGTGTAATTCAAAATTGAGAATTTTGAGTTTAAACATGAATAGTCTCTTTTATTAATTGCTGGTCGCGAGAGAAAGAAATTTAACCGCGCAAAATTTTCCCCCTTCGTGCGACCCGACAATAGATTTCGAAAGGTAGTTTTGAACCAAAACAGGTCAAAATTAGCCTCAAAACTACAAAAAATTACGAATTTAAATTTTGTAAAAGGCGAAATGTTTCAATATGGTAAAATAGGCCCCGGATTCTGATTAAGCGTCTCGTATGATCCGCAGACACTTGTTTTGTAGGCCTGTGTTTTCGAGCCAATGAAGGCAAGAACAACGAAATTGCCCTGTCTAATAGTTAAAAGGAACTTCACGCGGTGCATTAGAAGTAGTACCTTTATTTTATGGAAGTAACATCCCATTATCACATTTTATTTAAGGATGTTATGAGGCAAAGGCAATACTGCCAACGCCAGCAGTTCAAGAAAATTTAGTACGATAATTAAGAAATAAATAATCAGGAGAAGCAAGAAAATACATCTTTGGGTCAACTTACAATAATATAGAAGAATAAATTAAAATACTTAAGAGTAGATGCCCCAGTGAAAAGAGTATACCAGTTACAGGGAGATTTAGGTTACATATTTATGTTGGGAAGAGAAAATGTTCTTTTTTATGCTACTGGAATTAAAGAAATTACTAACAGAATTGAAGATGCTCACAGACTTAATAATGCCGGTCGGGTAGATAATAATTTCAAACAAAATCTTAAAAGAGATGTAATTCAATGTTTTATACGCGGTTTTCGTCCTGAATTAGAAATTCGTGTAGAAGAAAAGGATACATTTAGGGAAGTTATTAGCGACAGTGTTGATATTAAAAGAAGATTAGCTGCAAATTCTGCACTAGAAGAAATAAATATATTGAATATTCAAAAACTAACGAACCAATTCATAATTGTTATTTATTTTATAATTGTTATTGTAATTCAAATCGTTTGCTTGATTTGTAAAAAGTCATATCATACAACTAAAAAATGTTTTCATTTGAGTGAAGCTCAAGAAACAGTTCCTAATGAACAAGAACAATTTTTATTATCCCAACCAACAAAGATTTAATAATTTCAATGCTCAAAGAAGTAATAATAATAATTTTTCAAAACACAATTACAATAATTTTCCAAATAACAATTTTAAAGAAAAGAAAAATTGAAGAAGAATTTTACAAATTAGGAATAGCAGTTACAGCAATAATAATTATCATTTTTTAAGGTATTTGATCTATAACTTAATTCGTGCGGTTTGCTAAGAGATGGCGTAACTTGATTATCATTCCATCGTTCCAATATTCCGAACATGCGTTGGAAAGCTACTGACATTGTACGTCTTTTTGAGCATATGTCATTCATTTAAAGCGTAAACAACAATAATTTTTTTTTCACTCAAATATGTCGAACTTTGTGCCTGAAAAAGTCTTTTTGCGGGGAGTTCTTCTTCATTACTTTAACATGAAGAAAACTGCTGCCGAAAGTCATCGTATTTTGGTGGAAGTTTATGGTGAATATGCTCTAGCTGAGCGAACGTGCCAAAAGTGGATTGCACGATTTCAAAGTGGTGATTTTGGCTTGGAAGACGAAGAACGTCCTGGGCAGCCAAAAAAGTTTGAAGATGAAGAACTGGAAGCATTACTCGATGAAGATTGTTGCCAAACACAAGAAGAGCTCGCAGAATCTTTGGGAGTCACTCAAGCAGCCATTTCAAAACGTTTAAAAGCAGCCGGATACACTCAAAAGCAAGGAAATTGGGTTCCATATGAACTCAAGCCGAGAGACGTTGAAAGGCGGTTTTGCATGTCCGAAATACTGCTGGAACGCCACAAAAAGAAGTCATTTTTGCATCGGATTGTTACTGGTGATGAAAAATGGATCCATTGCGACAACACCAAGCACAAAAAATCATATGTGAAACCCGGCCAACCAGCCAAATCAACAGCATAGCCGAATATCCATGGCGCGAAGGTAATGCTCTGTATTTGGTGGGAATAGAAGGGTGTGCTGTATTATGAGCTGCTAAAACCGGGTGAAACCATCAATGGAGAATGCTACCGAACACAATTAATCTGTTTGAAGAGAGCAATAGCCAAAAAACGCCCGGAATATGCGACCAGACATGAGGCAATAATTTTCCATCATGACAACGCTCGGTCCCATGTTGCTATTCTGGTTAAGAAATATTTGGAAAACAGTGGATGGGAAGTTTTACCCCACCCGCCTTATAACTAGAACTACGGACGGGCGTCTTATTTACTGCGAGGTGATTTTAAGAAGAATGAACTTGTATCCAAGAAGTTCTTCTTCCGACTGCATTTCATTCAACTTACCCTAGCTCGTCATTTTGCCGTAGGGCAGTTTGGTGGGGCAGTTTTGATGAGCTTGGATATTTTAGGTGATTTGGAAACGATTGGAATTTGAAAATTTTGCTGATTAAAAAGACCACAGATTGGATTTTTGACTGTTGCGACAGCTTTGAGGACATTCACCTGTTCATTGAAGTGTGAAGTTTTGCTATCGTCATCATTTTAATTTTCCCTTGTTTGTATTCAATTGACAACTCATAATCTGAATTACTGAAAAATTAATAATTGATTATTTATCATTATTCAATGGATTGGTTGTTAATACTTAATTGTGTAGTCAACCCTTGATTGACTGTTTGTGGTAAAGGATATTTTGTTCAGTTTCCATAATTGAGGCCGTTCATGCAATAACCGGACGCACGCTCAAAAAACTCAACTTAGAATAATTGATGGAATTATGAAAAAAGAGCAGTATCACAGTATACTCCAACGCCATGCAATACCATTTGGCATCAATTTAATTGGTCGTGGATTTATTTTCCAACAAGATAACGATCCGAAACATACATCAAAACTTTGTACTTCTTATTTGGAACGAAAAAAAGTCGCAGGTGACCTAATATAATGAAATGGCCGCCTGAATCTCCTGATTTAAAGCCCATCGAGCTATTGTAGGAAGAATTGGATCGACGTGTGAGAGATCTAAAGCCAACAAGCCTTCCTGGTCTCTGGAATTGTTTGAACGAAGCGTGGAATAACTTTCCACCTCAAACACTTCAAAAACTCATCGAAAGAATGTCAAAATTCTGCGTTTTAACTGGTTTTCTCTCCTTGACAAGGAGCCTTCAACCAGAGAAAACTCAGAGAACCACTGCGAACAGCTGACACACTACTCTGCGCGCGCAACAATTCTGACGTACGTACTGCTGTTGGCGTTGTGTGCGTAACGTTCGCGTGTCAAATCTGGACACACTGCCTGCGTACAGTCCCGACATAGGTCCCTGCGACTTTTGGATGTTCCCAAAATTGACAATGGCGCTCAAAGGAAAGCGGTTCGACGACATCGAGACGATTCAGAGTAATGCGACGCGCGAGCTGAAGGCCATTCCAAATTTTTTTTAAGGATATTGTCACGAACACGTTCCACTTACAGACAGACGCGAGTAACACCAGGCTAGGAGTCGTCTTGACCCATGTCCAAGATGAGGAGGAACGCGTGATTTTCTATGCGAGTTAGAACCGACTATATCAGCCTTAAATGGCTGCACAACTTGCGTAATCCTACGGGGAAACTAGCCAGGTGGTCCCTGGAGCTATTAACGTACGACATTGAAATTATACACCACAAAGGAGCGCTCCATTCAGATGCCTTGTCTAAGGTCACAGAGGATGACGATATCCCAATTTCATCCTCGTGTGATACAAGAGACTCCTGGTACAAGCGTCGCGTCGCAGTCATCCTGGAAAGGCCCTGGATCTTTCGAGATTGGAAGGTGGAGGACTCGTGAACAAAAACTCGAAAAAAAATCCTCGATCTCCAGTCCGGCGTCCCGGGTGAAAATCGTTTACGACTGCAGCAGGCCTGCAGCTCATTTAGAGACCTGCAACAGGCCTGTAGTATTCTAAGAACTTCTTATTCTTAGTAATTTCCTCGGTTTGTTCATATTTTCTGACAAAAAAAATCCTGAATGTATTCGTGAGAATTTTGTAATTCGGGCGCCATTTTGTAAAGATCAAAGTAAAACATTAATCTCTGAACCACACCTTCTTAAAGTTCAGATATTTATTACACCGGTTGAAAATATTCCAGGTCGTTGACAGACCGGGAAACCTTTCAAAACTCGTTTTCAAAAAGAAAGATCAAAAACATCGTGTTGTTTTTTTAAACTGAATGTTTTTATAATTAATGATTTTTTGGATCAATTTTTTATTTGCCATCGGAAAGGGCAAGTTTTAAACTTCAAAAATATGTCCCTCTCAATTTTTTCATTCACGAATAGCATAAGTTACACGGCCTCAAATACCGTCGTATCGTTTATGCCAATTTGGCCCTTAACGGGTTAAGGCTGCGGTTTGGAAAATGTTTCAAGCAAAGATTAGAAGTAAAAGTTTAAACTTAAAATTTTCAAGGGCTTTAGAAGATTTACAAATTAGGATTTAACGTAAGAAAACTTAAGATTTGAGATACATGATCCAGGATGCTTGGAAAATTAGGGAGGGAATCCGGAAGCTAGCTCCAATCAGGAAAGTAAGTTAAGTAATATGTATTAAGTGCCTAGTTGCTTTGCTTTTTATTCTTTATGATTTTGTACCTGCGGTTCTGTTCTGATTTTGGCTTATGATTTTGACTTACTATGATTTCCAGGTTCGCGATTGGGTCAAGCAATCAATTCGTGGGTCAGGTCGGGAATTTTGCCGGCGTCACGACTTCCTTCTTTAATCTCGTCCTGCGACTACTGGGGAAAGGTGTCAGAAAGTCGGTGCAATCGGGAAATTTTGAAAGCCGTATTTGGATCAATCAGAATGGAAGGGTAATTTATCCTGTGTTTCGTCCCGGAACTTGATGATTTGATTCAGTTTGTGTAAGTTTGGTTTCATTCAAGTTTTCTCTTGGCAAGTAGCTCAGAATTCTGAGCACATTAATACTGACTCTAACGCCTCATGGCGGCTATCACATGCCGGAACCACTTTGCCTCTTGCTCAGTGATCGCGAGTGCTCTTTTCTTTCCGTATCTCATTCTCTCAAATTAAATAAGAATCCGGGTGTTCTTTTTAAGAGTCGTGGTCTTGTCTCTTTTTTTCATAATTATAGCAGAGCGTAAAATTTGTGTTCTCGGGTGACGAAGCGTTAGGTTAAAGTAAAATCAACATATTGTCGCGTATTGAATCGGAATATTCCGAGATTTGTGGAATTTCATTCTTTTGGTGCTTTGGCATTTAGTGTTAAATTTTAGTTTATATCGAGTGTCCTTAATTCTTTTAAATAAATCCTGTCCTGACAAACCTCTTTGATAATTAAATTCTGGCTTTTATTTATTTTACCCGCTTACTGTTGTGACCGTAATTAACCCCGCCTTTTTTTCCTTTGGTATTTATAATTTCGAGTCTCGATAAAGTGTAGATTATCTTTGTCATTTTGAGGAGTGACTGGCGTCCAACTAAGTTTTTTTTGTTAAGACATTCTATTTTCAGGTTTTATTAAATTGATGAAATTAGTTTAGAATAAATGAATCAGGATATGTTTTTAAACAAAAAAAAACTATTTGTATTTTTATTCTAATCTTATTTTTCCTTTTTCAGAGATTCGAGAAGCTCACTGAACCTTCAAATTGCAATTAAATAATTTCAATATATTTCATGGTTTTTTTAGAGTAAATTAAACTTCTCAAACTAGAAAATATTTATCAAATTGATAAAATATCTGGAAGTTTTCCCTTCTGTTCAGTACAGAGTAAAAAGTACTGCATAATTAGTGCCATTATGAATATAATTAGCATTTTGTTTTTTCTTTCATCAAGGAAATTTTTCTTGATTCTAATACTATTAGAAGAACAGTTTCTAGAAATATTGAGTCTGTAAATGTAAACTGTGCTATGACGTTACAAAATTGTCAACGTGAAAATCGTTTTTCCAATGGAAATTAACGTGTAGCAATAACAAATTGAATAATTACTATTCTTTATATTTTTGCAAGTACAAATAATTCTATTTATTTTACAAAAAAAAAACCAGAAAAACAATTAAAAGCATAGGAATTGTAGGAAAATCTATTTACGTGTTATTAGGTAAAATTATTTTTCTTATGATTATCTTCTTTATTTAATAATATACGAATGAAATTGAAGTTCATAAGATTAATTTTTAAAACCTTATTTATTATGGTAAGAAATTTTTGTTTTGAATCATATGATATTTATGAATTAAAATATAACTGACTTGTTTAACAGGTTCCGCTATTGGGACGTTTACGTTAATTCCTATAATTATGTTTTAACGATATTTTTATGCCATATGAATTGTTAAATTAAATTAAAAAATATGTTCTTGATTAAGTAGGCCGAGCTGGACTAGATGTCATTTGTATTTAATGGACAACGCTTTGAAGAGGCACAGTCTTCCTCTTCAGGGCCTAGTTTTATCTAATGCAAAATAATTATACACAAAAATGAAGACATTGAAACACAATTTAGATATTAAAGTTACAATATGAAGAAAAACATTGAGACTTAAATTATCTTAGAAATTAGAGAGCAGCGATACATTGAGTAAAATATTAGTGGCGAAAAAATTTTGGAGTCGAAGTTAATGTCAAATTATATTAGCCATTAAATAAAAAACCATTGTCACTTCATAGTAGTGATTTGTAAGTTTGATTATAAATTTACAAATTTACAAGTTTACAAATTTCATATTCTACTCGCTTCCGCTGCTTTTGTCCATCGCGCCTTTGTTTCCTAATTTTAAATTTAATCTAATCTATATTCTATATAATAACAACGAAAATTTATAGAATAGGACTAAATTTTTTCTCAAGAAATCAAAGAAAACTTTAGAGAATTTTATCAAATACAAGCCAAAAATTATATTAATATTTGCGACGAAATTGTGACTACCAAGAGTAAGAGAGATTTTTTACTGTTTTGTGAACACAATGAACTGTTTCCCTCTCTTATCTATAATCTGAAACTTAACATTCAAAACATATAATTTTACTTTCTATTTTGCTGTCACGTCCCGAGACTCTACCCACTAGAGTAATAAACAAATTAAGGAACCAATGAAGGGATCAAGGCAACATTACCACGTCCTTGATTATATCGACTCAGCAGCAAGATCTAACAAGAAATAAGAAGATCGTTAAAATCGAAAGGCAAATCTAAATAGACATATTTGGCTGACATTAACGCCAAGTAATAAATTTCATCGGAACGTGACTCATCGGTGAAGGCAACTCATTCGACTTTAAGCTTCAACACCAAAATACGGAAAAGATAGTACACCTTGTTTTTACTTCCACAGTAGTTGACCTTTTCGTTAGAATCGAATAACAGATAAAATAGACTTGAAATATTTGACTATGACACTAATGCCAGGTAATAAATTTCATCGAAGCATAAGTGATCAGAGAAGGCAACTCATCCGATCTTAAAATACCAAATATGGAAAAGATGATACACCTTGTTTTTACTTCCACATTAGTTGACCTTTTCGTTAGAATCGAATAACAGATGAAATAGATTGCGACATTAGTGCCAAGTAATAAATTTCATTGGAGCACGAGTCATCACAGAAGGCAACTTATCCATTATCTGGTCCAGTTTCATTATCACTACGCTACGAATTCAGTCCAGGCTCATCAGATTTTACCGCTACTCAGACAAATTCTTACTCGACGCTGAGTTCAACGAAATTAGAAAGTGAAGGGGAATCGCCTTCCAAATTCTCTCTTAAACTAGGACCAAGAATCAACTAGATCAACCGTCTACTACGAATTTCCCATCAAACAAGTACTATCTCAAAGATTACAACGAAGACTCAACTGACCACATTCGCTCCACTGGACTCAACAAATCATCAAGCAAATTTCACTCACGGTAATTACAAAGGTACATCTAAATTTTAATTCGATTTCCAATTCCATGGTCCTTATTCGTTTCACAATTTGATTGTCAATAAACATACTTTATATCAATAACCATTCTCAATCACTGACTTCTCCTCATCCCTTAGAGAGGATCCTTTCGATCCTTACATAAAACGAGGAATCTTTTAAGAAGAGAAATGTTAAGTTTCTGACGTAACATACCCAATCTCTTTTTTTGGCGCATCAGCCCGGGAAACACTTAAAGTCAGTAAATGGGATATTGAAATTTTATAATTACTAGGAATCAAAACTTGATAAAGTACAATTATAATTTATCTGATTACACACATATTGGTTAAAATAAAATAAATTTGATAAAATCACGAAAGGATTTGACCTTGAGGCTAACTTGAGTGATTGAATAATCATTTTATTTTATTTGAAATTTTATACACATATCTTGTTCAAATAAAATAATTTTATCAAATCACAAAGGGATCTGACCTTGAAGCTGACCTATGTGATTAAATAATTATTTTATTTGAAAAATTGTTTCATTTCCTTATTTCTTGTTATTTTGTACAAACTGTGCTAAAATAAAATAAATTCTGTTGAGTCACGCAGGGATTTGACCTTGAGGCTAACCTAAGTGATCAAAAGACTTATTTTATTTGAAATTTCATTATCGGAATTTCTGAAAGTGCAGAGATTACATAGGATTTTGTGCTTGAGTCATGCCTGTCTAATCTCGTATTTCTTTAATTCTAAACTGTTAACTAAGTTGTAATTCGAGTTAAAAAGAGAAAAAACAGCACACGTGACTATAAGTCCTTTTTAGATTCGTTGAACGGTCACCATTTGATTACGATCAATTGGGTAAGGAAAAATTCAAGTGCTCATACAGTATCGTTTGAAACTTTTATTTCAACTCTGTTAACTAACAGAATATTTTTAATTGCAAAAGATTGACCAAGATGTTGTGCTTGAGTCAGGCTTGTCCAATCTTGCATTAATTAAATTCTGTATAATTTATAATTTTGTTTATGTGTGTATAATGAAAAATATAACAAAAAATTTTTTTTTTGTGAGTGTAACAATTATTTAAAACCCATTTATGACCTATACCATTCGCCAATTATATTTAACAAAACATATCAAGTATCCCAGGTAAGACAAGGACCAAAATTAGTTTCAATAAGAATAAATTTGAAACAAAAATTCTAAATAAATATTTTTTCTGTAAGCACATGGAAATTGGTAGAATTAAGGCATATTATTTTTAGAATTATGATTGATTATAAATTTAACTGACTCGGAACATTGAGACACTTCATATTTTCTAATAACAAATTGTTAATCACATTTATTGATTACAAAAATATTTTAAAACGAAAGATATTTGAAAAACTTTTCTGTTGATCCAAATGAATATTTATGTATTGTAATTTTAAAAGTGTCTTCATGTACCTATCAGTAAATTTTATTTCATAATAACCTATGTCGGGACCCAATCCCAGTGAATTAGGGAAATCACAAATTCAAGAAAATCCCATTACGCGCAATCAAGTTAAGAAAAATACTGAAATTGCAAAAATTGTGGAACAAAATCAAACTGGTCCCCTTCAACCAAAAAGAACAGTTACTGTGAATGAAAAGGTAACTAAAGATAATTTTGAAAATATTTCTAACAAGGACAAAACAAATATCAGTTTGCAATTAGATAATATTTCTTTAGAGAAAACCTTAACGTTTGAACAATTCGAAACTGCCGGAACAAGCAATTTATCTGACTGGAATAATTGGCGTAATTCAAATTCAAAAACTAATTCAAGTATTATTTGTGGATCAATTGATCACGACGAAACATTAAAAAACAAAACTACTTATATTGACAACGAAGATATAAGTTTACTTAGTTCAACGATAATTCCAAAAAGCACAGTCGAAGAAAGAACTAAAACAAATTTATCAGAAAATTCTCTTAAACGCCAAACAATTTTAAGTAATAACGATAGCGACGATAGTAGTACCGACAACAAACAAATGGAACAAATTGTTCACAACAATCCTGCAGAAAACGTTAATCCAATTAGAAACAACGAAATGGTCCTACCTAATAATCAACAAGTATCCTTACGCGACGCGTTAGAAGTAGTACCCTTATTTGTTGGAAGTAATACTCCATTATCACATTTCATTGAAGGATGTTATGAGGCAAAGGCAATGCTGCCAACACCCGCAGCTCAAGAAAATTAAGGACGATTATTAAGAAGTAAATTATCAGGAGAAGCGAGAAAATGTATCTCTGGATCGACTTATAATAATATCGAAGAATTAATTGAAAAACTTAAAAGAGTATACGCTCCAGCAAAAAGTGGGTATCAATTACAAGGAGAATTAGGGAATACCTATATGTGGGAAAAACAGAACGTACTTTTGTATGCAGCTAGAATTAAGGAGATTGCCGACAGAATCGAAGACGCTCATAGACTCAACAATAATGGACAAGTAGATAATACCTTCAAAGAGAACCTTCAAAAAGACGTTTAAACGAACCGTGCCTGCACGTGCGCCACCGTGCCCCTACCGCGGCGTTCTGAGGGGCACTCCCACCACCGCGACTCACGTGAGTGCCCCCACCGACCGCCGAGCCGCGCGCGCAGCTACCCCCACCCTTCGCGAAGGATATATAAGAAATGTCGGAATACCGAGACGGGGCAATTCGGCTGGAGCGACGATCCGGGTCACACCGGAGCGGCGCTCTAGACGGATGGCATGGAGATGCCTCTCCTGATGGGTTCCCCCATAGGAGGGTATCTCCGACCCCGACCGCGACACACCTGGTGAAGCCGGACGGAGCGTCGATCGATGGGTTCCCCCATGGTCGACTCTCGGTGAGAGCGGACACCTAGCGTCAGGTTCCCCTGACTGGGGGCTGCTCAGGCTGGCCAGGTTGACACCCACCGTTCACCCGGAGATGCCGCGTCGAACACCGACCGATGGGTTCCCCCATGGCCGGTTTTCGACGCGTGGGAGGGCTCAGCGTCAGGTTCCCCTGAATGACCCTCGCACAGACATCCCCGGGTGAGACCCTACGACACCGGTTCTCCTGCTTCAGCCACATCGACCGTTGACCGATGGGTTCCCCCATGGTCAGCCCTCGGTGGGAGCTGGCAACCAGCTTCAGGTTCCCCTGACTGGGTGCTGCTCAGGCTGCATCAGGACAACACAGACGATACCAGGAACGGGTCCCGTCAAATACCGGTGACCGGGCCCGACCTGGGGAATCACCGCCCGACCGACCCACCAGTACCCTCGGCCCTCTGGATACCGCCATGGCCGAGGCACCGAGGGTGGGGCGCCAACGCTCAGATACCGCTGAGGGCATCCCTCCCTAAAACGACCGAGACTTGACCGTGACCGACGAAACGAGCGACCGGAGGAGAGATCAAGGTGAAATTATTTATTTCATGAATTATTACATTTTCTTATATGTATTAAAATTTAAGTTCTTTTCTAAATAAATTTTATATATATTTTGATATTAAAAGTCCGTCTCCGAAATTATTACATACCCTACTCCCCCACTCCTACCGAACCCTGGCTGACTGAAGCGTCTGGCAACCAGGGCGAAAGTAAGGATGTTACAACGTTATTCAATGCTTTATTCGCGGTCTGCGTCCTGAATTAGAAATTCGAGTAAGAACAAAGGAATCATTTAAAGAAGTTTTCAATGACACAATCAACGTAGAAAGAGATTTGGCAGCATCATCCGCACTACGGAGAAATAAAAATTCATATTATTTAAAAATGAATGATTCTATAAATAATAGAAATAATAAAACAACTCGTTTCAATGTTGCACGAGATAACAACATAAATTGTATAATATGTAAAAAACAAGGTCACGTTGCTGAAAATTGTTATTATTTAACCAAAGCACAAGAAGCAGTATCTAGAAAACAAAATCCTAATATTGTTATGCAAAATCAACAGCCTAGTAATAATCACCAACGACGAGAAAATATTTACAATAATTCTGCAAGAAACAATTACCGGAATAATCACTTTTTAGGAAACAGAAATAACAATTATAATAATAATAACTATCCGAATAACAATTTTTCAAGGAACAGGAACAACAATTGCAATAACTTTTCAAGTAACAGAAATAATTATCCTAACAGAAATAGATTCCATAATTACTATAATAATAATTTTTCCAGAAACAGAAATAATGATAATAGACAACAAAATCTAGATCACAACAGGTGTGCAAATCACAGACAATTTTTAAATCAAAATAGCCAACGTGAAATTCGAAATCAGCAATTGAGTAGAGCAAATCAAAATTATCCACAAAAGTCAGAAGTTATATGCAACTATTGTAAAAAACCAGGACATATTATAACAAATTGTAATGTTAGATTAAATAAGCAACAATCGCAAAATTCGGAAAACTCAAACGCTCTCCCCAGTACGGATGCACTGAGGAAAGCGTAAGGCAAGAACCAGAAGCATCTACTTATAAGGATCAACCGGCTATAAAGATAAACGTTTCCAAACCAAGTATAATTCCATCGATAATGATATGCGCAGAAGGTCTTCAAAGCCCTGCTCGCATGATGATAGATACCGGTGCTGGTCGAAATTTGATTAAACAAAATTCCGTAAATCCTAATTTGCCAATATATGAAAAAATAGTGTGCAAACTTACAGAAATAAATAATTTACCACTTTTTACAATGGGACAAATACAAATAAACATTCTAGGATATCCAACAGTATTGAATATAATTCCTAATGAAGTTCCAATAGATGAAGACGGAGTTCTAGGTTCAGAATTTTTTCGAGAAAATAAAGTTAATATAAATTATGTATCAAAATGTCTAGAAATACAAAATAAAATGTATCCATTTAAATCGACACAGATATTAACAATTCCAGCTAGAACAGTAACAACATTTTATGTTCCAATTGAAAATACTGAAAAAAGCGAAGGTTACGTACCGCGACTACATTTTGGCGAAGGAATTTATGCAAGAGACGCAATTGTAAAAAATTGCAACGGTAAAGCTTATATCAAATTTGCAAATACAAACGAAATTTCAGTAACGATATCAATACCGGCTATTACTTTAGAAGACTTTGAAGAAAGAGATTTTCAAAATGTAACAAGTCAATCAAACAATTTAAAAAACTTAAGTGATGACGATTTATCTAACCAAATTCTGAATAGCTTCTTAAAAACCGACAATTTTTTCGACAATCCATGCAACTTTTTTAACATAACAGGTGAAGAAAGAATAGAATGCATCAAAAAACTTCTTCGTTTGGATCATTTGAATCAAGACGAATACGAACATGTAGAAAGATTTATTATTAACAGTGCAGATAGATTTCAAATCCCGGGAGAACAACTTGAAGTTACTAACGTTTTGCAACATTCGATTCCAACTACAGATGATTCTCCAATTTTCGCAAGACAATATAGATTTCCCCCTGTTCATAAAGAAGAAATTACAAAATAAGTTGACGAATTATTAAAAAATAAAATAATAAAACCTTCACAATCACCGTATAACACTCCAGTTTGGATTGTTCCTAAAAAACCAGACTCTAAAGGTAAAATAAAATGGCGAATGGTTCTAGACTTCAGAAAACTTAATGAAAAAACAATGGGGGATTCTTACCCACTACCTAACATAAATGATATACTCGATTCACTCGGATCTGCCAGATATTTTTCAGTATTTGATTTAGCTACTGGTTTTCATCATATAAAAATGGACCCTAAAGACTCTCATAAAACTGCATTTTCTACGCCTCATGGCCATTATGAATTTGATAGAATGCCCTTTGGTTTAAAAACCGCTCCTGCAACATTTCAAAGGTTAATGGACATTAGTTTAACTGGATTAATAGGGACAGAACTCTTTGTATATCTTGATGACATAGTCATATTTGCTGATACACTAGAAGAACATGAGAACAAATTTAATAATTTAATACAACGTCTTCGAAAAGCAAACCTTCATTTACAACCAGACAAATGTGGATTTCTACGACCTGAGATAGGATATTTAGGTCATATAATTGATAAAAATGGAGTTCGACCGGACCCCAAAAAAATAATAGCCGTAAAAGAATTTCCAGTTCCAAAAACACAAAAGAATGTTGGACAGTTTTTAGGATAAGCAGGATATTATCGTAGATTTATCGAAGGATTTTCCAAAATTGCCAATCCTCTTAATCAACTTCTAAACAAGGATACCCCTTTCATATGGACCGATAAACAGCAAACAGCTTTTGATATTTTGCAATGGCATAACGCAATATCCAACAAAAGAACAAAGATCACAATTAATTGAAGAAGCACACTCCTCAGCATTAGGAGGACATAAAGGCGTCACAAAAACCTATAATCGAAATCGCCAGAAATTTTTCTGGGAAAATATGAAAGTCGATATTCAAAAGTATATTCAAGGCTGCTTACAATGCCAAATAAAAAAATTAGTTCGGGTTAAAACTAAAAATCCTATGGTTATTACTGATACACCCACTACTGCCTTCGAAAAAATATCAATGGATATTGTTGGTCCACTACCAGAAACAAAGTCTGGAAATCTGTATATTCTTACTATACAAGATAATTTTACAAAATCCTCTCTAGCAATACCGCTTCCTAATCATCAAGCTGGTACAATAGCAGACGCATTCGTGAAAAAATTTATTTGCATATTTGGATCGCCAAAAGGAGTACTAACGGATCAAGGCAGAGATTTTTTAAGCAATTTATTAAAAAGATTAGCAAAACGCTTTAGAATCAAACAATTTCGTACCACAGCTTTTCACCCTCAATCCAATGGATCACTTGAACGATCACATCATGTCTTAGGTGAATATCTCAAACAATTTGTAGCAAAAAACTCAGAATGGGATGATTGGCTAGAATTAGCAATGTTTTCATATAACACAAGTGTACACGAAGCCACAAAATGTACGCCTTATAAATTAGTTTTTGGCAAATTAGCCCGTGAACCCTCTAGTGAACCTCTGTCACAGAATGAAAAATTACAAACCTATGATGATTATTTGATCAATTTTGTCACACAACTGCATGAAATGCGAACACAAGCAAGAGAAAACCTCATAAAGGCAAAAGAAAAATCAAAAATGTACCACGATAGAAAAATAAATCCCTTGG
Organism: Diplolepis rosae; assembly: GCA_030998225.1. Lineage (NCBI taxonomy): Eukaryota > Metazoa > Arthropoda > Insecta > Hymenoptera > Diplolepididae > Diplolepis > Diplolepis rosae. Next base: position 89,462 of record JAPYXD010000148.1, on the reverse strand, counting down.
AAATAAAGATTGGGGATAATGTATTTTTATTAAAAGGAGGAAAAATTAAAAAGTTGGATAATCAATACACAGGACCTCACGAAGTTTTAGATGTACTAGGAAAAGGAAATGTAAAAATCAACATAAAAGGATAACCGACAATAGTTCACGTCAATCGAATAAAAAGATCGCACATAAATATACAAAATGGATTAACTGGATTTGAATTCAAACCTAAAATAATATAAACTGCATAAAACCAAAGCGTTTAGAATAACTAAACCAGGAAATTTTTTTAAAAAAGATCCTTTGAAATTTTATTCTAATCTTATTTTTTCTATTTCAGAGATTCAAGAAGCTCACTGTACCTTTAAATAGCAATCAAAAATTTTAATATATTTCATGTTTTTTTTCAGAGTAAATTAAACCTCTCGAACTAGCAAGTATTTATTAAATGCATCAAAATATTTCAACTTTTCTCTTCTGTTCAGCAAAAACTAATAATCAAATATCATCACAAAATAATTATAATTCTTTAAAATTGTTATGAGTACTTTCTTTGCATTTAATTTAATCAATTTTATTTTTGTTTACCAGCCTTTCAAAAAACAAACTAATAACCTTTTTAGTAAGACAAATGCTAGTTTTCATTCGAATCAACATTTTATTCTATAACTTAAAGAAAAATATAGAAATATTTGCATTTTTCTTCTTTTTTGGATGAAAAAAAAGACATTTTCTGACAAGAATAAATAAGCACTTCATAATTGGTGCCATCATAAATATAATTTCAATTTTGCTTTTCCTTCCATCAAGGGAACTTTTCTTGATTCCCATCTTATTATAAATAATATAAACTGTGCGATGGCGTTACAAAATTGTTAATGTACAAATTGCTTTTCTAATAGAAATTAATGTGCAACAGTGACAAATTAAATAATTACTATTCTTCATATGTTTCATGCACAAATAACTCTATAAATTTTAAAATAAAGATTAGAAAAACCATTTACAGTACAAGAATTGTAGGAAAATCTATTACCCTGTTATTATGTAAAATTGTTTTTCTTATGTTCATTTTATTTAATTAATAATACACTAATCAAATTGAAGTTCATGAAATTAATTTTCAGAAACCTGTAAAAGTAATAATAAGCAATCGCAATGCCATGTTTTGAAGAAATCAATTTCAGACTTAACCAAGTTTTTTCTCTTTAATGTACCAAGTTACGACGTCTATTAATTCATATATGTAATCAACGATCCTAATATTTTTTAAATATTTATTATTAATATTATATATGTAAAATTCTCTTTTTACTAATGTATACAGCAACGATCGTAATTCTTGGAAATTAATCTTTAGTATTTTATACCTATTCGATAAAATTTAAAAATTTTTTATCTTCTTTTCATCAACAATCATTATGTTGTAAGTTTGAATACTTATTATCAATAAAAAAAAAATTGTCAAATTACCTAACCACCACAATAACACATGTAATCAATGATTGTAATATTTTCAGAATTGTATCCGCTCTTATTACTATGCACTTATATAAAACTTGTTATAAATTTTAATTCGCAACAATAATTTAAAATGTCAATTCCTATAATTATGCATAAACAAAATTTTTATGTTATAAATTGGCAAATTAAATTGAAAATATGTACTTGACTGAGTAAGCATCTTGGATTAAAAATATATTCTTCTACCGAAGTTTCGACCGCGGATCGTTAACTCCCCGCATCACGTCCCGCGACTCTACCACCTAGAGTAATAAACAAATTAAGGAACCAATGAAGGGATCAAGGCAACATTACCACGTCCTTGATTATATCGACTCAACAGCAAGATCTACCAAGAAATAAGAAGATCGTTAAAATCGAAAGGCAAATCTAAATAGACATATTTGGCTGACATTAACGCCAAGTAATAAATTTCATCGGAACGTGACTCATCGGTGAAGGCAACTCATTCGACTTTAAGCTTCAACACCAAAATACGGAAAAGATAGTACACCTTGTTTTTAATTCCACAGTAGTTGACCTTTTCGTTAGAATCGAATAACAGATAAAATAGACTTGAAATATTTGACTATGACACTAATGCCAGGTAATAAATTTCATCGAAGCATAAGTGATCAGAGAAGGCAACTCATCCGATCTTAAATACCAAATATGGAAAAGATGATACACCTTGTTTTTACTTCCACAGTAGTTGACCTTTTCGTTAGAATCGAATAACAGATCAAATAGACTGCGACATTAGTGCCAAGTAATAAATTTCATTGGAGCACGAGTCATCACAGAAGGCAACTCATCCGATCTTAATACCAAATATGGAAAAGGTGGTACATCTTGTTTTTGCTCCCACCATAAGCAACCTTCCAAAAGTTCTATAAAAAGCAAAAGTCCCAAGAGAAGTCAGTCCAGTACCATCATCTCTACGCCGCGACTCTGGTCCAGTTTCATTATCACTACGCTACGAATTCAGTCCAGGCTCATCAGATTTTACCGCTACTCAGACAAATTCTTACTCGACGCTGAGTTCAACGACATTAGAAAGTGAAAGGGAATCGCCTTCCAAATTCTCTCTTAAACTAGGACCAAGAATCAACTAGATCAACCGTCTACTACGAATTTCCCATCAAACAAGTACTATCTCAAAGATTACAACGAAGACTCAACTGATCACATTCGCTCCACTGGACTCAACAAATCATCAAGCAAATTTCACTCAGGGTAATTACAAAGGTACAACTAAATTTCAATTCGATTTCCAATTCCATGGTGCTTATTCGTTTCACAATTTGATTGTCAATAAACATACTTTATATCAATAACCATTCTCAATCACTGACTTCTCCACATCCCTTAGAGAGGATCCTTTCGATCCTTACATAAAACGAGGAATCTTTTAAAAAAAGAAATGTTACGTTTCTGACGTAACATTGCTAAAAAAGATAAAACAAAAAATGTTTTCAACTTAAAACACTTCTTAGAGACATAGAACTTGAAGATATACACATAAATTTTGAATTTTCTTAACAAAAATAGGTTAAATTTGAAAAAACTAATGAAAAATCTACTTTTATTCTGATACTATGATCAATTAATTAATTTTCAAAACAATAAAATTGCCAACTCTCATAGTTCTATAATCTCAAAAAAATTCTATAATTTGAAACTAAAACAAGAACCAGGAATAACTTTAAACCAACATAAAAAGTTAAAATTGATTGTTAATAACAAGGATCCTTGGATAATTGATTTAACTCTGAATGAAATTCTTAAACAAGTCTCAGATATTTTATGATTGGAGAGAGGGCTTCAGTTCACAATTCGTACATAAAGAAAATAATCTTCTCAGGATAATAGTCTCCGACATTAATTCACCTACTTATACTTTATCGAAATATCTTAAAACAATAATAACCAAATCTTTACCGAACCCTCCTTCTAACATAAAAAAAACTCTTGGAAATTGAAAGAAGAAATCCAAAAATGTTGTATTTTTTCTAATTATATATTACTATCTCTTGACGTAGTCTCTTTGTTTACTAATATTTCCAATGAATTGCTTTTGAAAAGTCTAGATCAAAGATGGAATGAAATTCAAAAAACACAAAAATTTTCGTAATTCCATGGTACTGAACATATGTGGACGATACAAATTTATGAAGTGACAGTGGTTTTTCATTCAATGGAATTATAAAAAGAGTATTACTCACAAGCAATAGTTTTTTGGAAAGGTTCACATATTGTTTGATCAGAAAGGAACTTCGTTGAAGTTCATAGTTTTTGGCTATTTATTTAAGTGAAATTATCGAAGGTGTGTTCATATCTATTGCGTTAATCCATTACAAAATATAATGTTTGTAATTGAATTCAAAAATTTGAATCGGAAATTGATTTCATTTCTTTCTAAGGTATATGATTAATTCTTGAAATGTTTGGAATACTAATTGATCGTATGTTTAATTTTTGAAATAATTCATGTAATGAGTAAATTGATAATTTGATATTATTTCTCCCTTTAAATGATTCCGCTTTTCGCAGGGGCATATACTCTTTTACGTTTCCCTATTAATTCTTCTATTGTTCTATAGGAGGACCCAAAAATACATTTTCAAGCCTCTCCAGACAATTTTCTTTTCAATAATCGTACAATATTCACCTGGTCAGCAATTGTCGCTTTTATCATCGTCGCTGTTGTTGTTACTAATTATAGAGTCGCGTGCCAATGGGGTTTTTAAATTCTCTTTCAAAGTTTTATTGTCTGTTGTTATTACCCTTGTGCTTAGCAAATTAGATTCGTCAATATTGGAATAGGATAATTCGTTAGTTAAGGTTTGCTCATGGTTACTTTTACGAGCGTGCCAAGGTGGCCAAATTTTTCCAAAATTATAATATAAATTTCTACATAAATTGCATGCCACTTGAAGCGCCTGTAACCGAGCACCTCGACAAAGTCGCTGATGCAGCTTATCGTTGCTCAGGTCAAGGAATCTTTAGCAAATGGTTGGTTCGGGAAGGAAATTCCTAATACATTATTATATTAATATTGATATCACTATTAATATCATTGTGATTATATTATTAATGTTATATATCACGCTCATATTGCGTTATATTACGCATTATACTGATGTGCGTTTATATATATATATATATATATATTGATGTACGTGCAGGCTTGTGCACCTGCGTATGAATGTGAGTTTATGTTTACAGGTAAACGCGAATAATTATAACTACGAGTTTTTAATGCGAGTGGCCTGTCACATCATCGCATAAGTTGTAATTTCAGAAATATCTAAATCTATGAAAACATTGATCGACATTACAAATATTTCTACTGGAAAGTGGAAGCAGAAGAAGAGAACGCGAGAGAAGAAAAGAGAATATTATATATTATACATATTATATATAATATATCAAAATTAAATTCATCTTCGGCGGACCATTTAAAAGGTCCAATTCGTTGATCGTGAACGGTCGGTATACCTGTTTCACTAGTTGAGGGTAACTCGTAAACGATTATCTAGTGATAGACTCTTGGCAATCGCATAGAACGTGTATCAACGAAAATCTTCGGCGGACTATTTACAGTCCAAATCCAGTTTTTCGCGGTTTTCCTTCGCAAAATAAAAACGGCACAAAGCAGCGAGAAATCGCAGAAAATTAATACTACCGAATCTCAAAATGGTAGTGATAATTTTCACAAAATATTTGAATTAGATTTAATAGGGAAATTTTAGCGGTGAAAAGAGCGAGTCTAAAGGCAGTCGACCCTTTTCTGGTTGAAAATCAACCGTTATATATTCTTATTAAACCTAAAAGAAAAGTGGAAAACAGTGTGTGTGTGTGTGTGTGTGTGTGCATCACGCAAAGGACTAAAGTGGTTTCTTTTAGAAACCACAAATATATAAAATCAAGTTTGGCCCCGATAACTGAGGACTTCAGCAACGGGAACGCACTCTCTTCCTTGCTCCTACTCTCCAGCGATCTGGTAGGATTATGAACCTAGGAATAAAATCTTAATTGTGGTAAAGTACAATTTATATTTCTGACTTGTCTCTCTCTTGATTTATATCCAAAGTGTTCACCTCGGATTATTCGTTTCCTTATTTTTTTAAATAAAACTATCTTTTATTAATGCGAATAATTGCCGCCTGATTTAATTTTATTCAAGGCACCTTTTCCCCTCTTGTTACTATTCAAAATTAAAGGTGATCAGCGTAAACGTGAAGAATACACTCTCAGTCCGAGAGTAGAAGACCAACGACCCCACATAATAATAAATGAATTCAGTTAATATTTATATTAACTAAATTCGGCAGTTTGGACGACCTCCGCGTACTCATTTTACTAATTGATAAAATATATTAAGGGTAATTGTTTTCACTTTTTATGAATTTTATTTAAATTAATAATAACCGTACGTAACAAACTGATGGTGGCAGCGGTGGGATATCGGTCTTTCGCGCTATTCTTCACCGGCTACGCTTTTCTAGTAACTTTCTGTTACTAGCAAAGCACCTTCTCTTCAAAATTTTCCAGTTTTACTATTTACATCTTTCAAAAAAATTCCATTAAATTTCATAAAATTTTTATATTGTATATTAAAATAAGCAGAAAGTTAATTCTGAAATTCAAGCTCTTGTGCTCCTTAGCAGAGAGACTGAATTTTAAACTTCAATTTTTATTCATATTTTCTTTCATTAAAGATTTACTATTGTGCTCTTTAGCAGAGTGTCAATCTTAGAATTAATTCTAAGCAAATTCCTTAGCAGAATGCCTTAATTCGACAGAAAGAAAATAATCCCTATTTCTCCTAAAAATGTGTTCTCGAGAATTCCCCTCTATGCTTTTCAGCAGAAGGTCAATTTCAGAATTCAACCTCTTATGCTCTTCAGCAGAGAGTCTGAATTGAAATATAAAATTCATTAAACAGGAGATTAGTTTAAAACCATATCTACTCCTTAAGGTTACACAGGGATTTGACCTTGAGGCTAACCTAAGTGACCTAGCTGTCAACTTTATTTCATTTGAAATTATTGTTTCTTTTGTGTTTTTATCCTGACTACCCAGGGTTTTGACCTCGAGGCTAACCTGGCTAGTCTGATGAAAATTAATTGCTTAAAACTTGAGCCTTGTTTGACTCTTGTAATGAACAATTAAATTTCAATACTCATATTACAGAATAAAGTAGATTTGTTGTGTCGACCAAGAATTTGACCTTGAGGCTAGCTTGAGCGACTACAATTTCCAACTCTACTTTATTCGCAAGTTCAGCATTATTATTATATCATTTACTGTTTTATTTGTTATCGATAATTTCGAACATCAATTTTATTTCATCTTTATTCCAATTTTCTTTTATTAGGAATTTACACTTATGCTCTTTAGCAGAGTGTCAATTCTAGAATTAAGTCTTTTATGCTCTTTAGCAGAAAGCATTAATTCGCAAAACAAAATTATTCATCTTTTCCAAAAATAAAAAAATCTTTCCTTTTCCGAAAATTGAGTTTTTGAGTATTCACTTTTGTGCTCTCTAGCAGAAAGTTAATTCTGAAATTCAAGCTCTTGTGCTCTTCCGCAGACAGACTGAATTTTGAACTTTAATTTTTATTAATATTTTCTTCCATTAAGGATTTACTCTTGTGCTCTTTAGCAGAGTGTCAATCCTAGAATTAAATCTTTTGTGCTCTTTAGCAGGAAGCCTTAATTCGGCAGGAAGAAAATAATCCTCTATTTTCCTGGAAATTGTGTTCTTGAGAATTCCCCTTTACCAGGGGTGTTAGTTGAAGTTTGCCGGTTTTTTCAATAAAGAAAACACTTAATTTTCAAAGGGAATCTCAAAAAAATTTTATTCAAAGTATTGACCATTGGATTCTACACATTTTGCCCATCTTTCAGGCAAATCATGGATACCATTCCAAAAAAACTTTTTCTCTTTCAAGGCAAACCATTCGACGAGCCATTTTTCGACTTCTTCAAAATTGGCGAAGCGCTGCTCTGCGAGCGAGTGTCCCATCGATGCGAAAAGGTGATAGTCGGACGGGGCGAGGTCTGGAGAGTACGGCGGGTGCGATAATATTTTCCAATTCAATGCTTTTAATGTGTTCTTCACCACTTTAGCGGTGTGAGACGGTGGGTTGTCATGTTGTAGGATAACTTTGCCATATCTTCGGGCTGATTCCGGCTGTTTTTCGATCAACGCATGATTCACATTGACAATTTGTTGTCGGTAGCGTGTTTGTGCCAATTGTTGTTGCGATTGGGTTGGGTCTTCATCCAGTAACGCCTGCAATTCCTCGTTTTCGAACTTGTTCGCTGCACCAGGATGTTCATTGTCTGTTAAATCGAAATCTCCACTTTTAAATTGACGAAACCATGTCTCACATGTTCTAATCACTGGAGCACGTTCACCAGAAGTTTATACCAACAATCGATGAGCTTCAACTGCTTTTTTCTTTTGATGAAATAAGAAAAGCAACGAATGCCGCAAATGCGATTTACTTGGAACGAAATTCAAGCTCTTGTGCTCTTTAACAGAGAGACTGAATTTTAAACTTCAATTTTTGTATTCATATTTTCTTTCATTAATGAATTTACACTTATGCTCTTTAGCAGAGTGTCAATTCTAGAATTAAGTCTTTTATGCTTTGCAGCAGAAAGCATTAATTCGACAGGAAGAAAATAATCCTCTATTGTTCATTCCTAAAATTTGCGTTCTTGAGAATTCCCCTTTATGCTTTTCAGCAGAAGGTAAAATCTGAAATTTAAGCTATTATGCTCTTTAGCAGAAAGACTAAATTTTGAACACTAATTTTATTTCAAACTACCTCTCACAAATTATTTTTCGTATAGGAATTAGCCTTTATGCTTTTCAGCAGAAGGTCAATTTCAGAATTCAACCTCTTATGCTCTTCAGTAGAGAGTCTGAATTCGAATATAAAATTCATTAAAAAGTAGATTAGTTAAAACCTTATCTACTCCTTAAAATTCTCTGATGAAATAAAATGAAATTATCAAATTACTCAGGGATTTGACCTTGAGGCTAACCTGAGAAATTTCAATAGTAAATTCATTTTACCTAAATAATATTTTTGTTGTTAAAAAAAAATCCATTTTTCTCAAAATTAAAAATTTGACGAAATTTTTCCTAAGTTAACCAAGGCTAGTGTTCGAACCTTACTCGATTATTCTAAAAGAAATTTTTTTTTTCTCCCATAGGCATCTTTAAATTTTCACAAGTGGAAAAATTTTGTGCTAATCCTAGAATCGGATCTTTTATTCTTGTTAAAAGAAAACCGAATTCTAAAAAAAAAGCCTGGCAGAAGCTAAATCAAAATTTTTATTGGCCCAAAACCCTCCTGGGCACATATTAAAAATAAAAGGGTCCTTATTTTGCAGCGACCAGCCCTATACTCAGTTATTCGCACCTTCTCTTAGCACCTCATTATGCCCATCATTTGCAAACGCAAACGAAGATCCCGTGCAGGGAGGCAAGTGAGGGAAAAGATGGTCAAAACATTGACAGAATTAAAGACAGCCCTGTCAATCCAGGAAACTTCCCAATCACCACGGGACTCTCAAATCAACCCCAAAATTTCTTCCTACGACTCCAACAATCATCAGTTGGAATTTTCAACCAAAAAATCCAATTTGTCTACCTCTCTTGAAACTTCACAAAGAAAACAAAAAAATGCAGGTTCAATTTCAACTCAGGAAATTCCCATCGTGAATCTAGTTTCTGATTTAGAAGTCGACTCTGAAGCAGAGACCCTAGTAGATTTTGAAGCTTGCTTCCAAATTCAAATTGCATGGGTGTACAGTTTGCAAACTTGGGAAGAAGCAATAAACACCTCAACGAATCGATCTTTGACCAGAATCCGAATTTTAGAGGATAGGATTCTGCACCCCTTGGAGCGTGTTGACTTGCGTCAATTCTTCTGACTTTCGGTCACACCCTATGCTCAAAAGAAAAATTTGGTGTAACAAATTCCGGGGGTGGTGACCCATAACCCCACGAGAATATGCCTTAAATTTAAAATTAAAAAAAAAATTATAACCAGATTCTATCAGAAATATGACCTTAGCAAATACCGAGGTGGACATTCTTTTGTATATATACATGTATGTAACGTATGAACCTATGTATAGTTCTTAATATTAGCAGTAAGAGTTGTGCAAGGTTGCGTCCGTCATTACAGGCAAACTTATGCAAAATTCAAAATATATCTCGATGCAGCAAACGGAGATAATTCCTTGTCGTTTATTACCTATTATTGGATAATTTTGTAATATAAGACGTAACTGTACGCACGTAATTGTAACGGCATTAATAATTATTTCAAGTTAACTAATTGAGTCCTTTTTTCCACAGAATGATTCCAAATTCTTTAAAATTCAAAAATATTCGAACAAAAAAAAACCACTGAGTGAAATAAATAAAATTTGTCCGAATTAGCTTTGAATTTAAATTTTCGAAGTAAAGCAGAAATAACGTCATGTAACTTGAAATTATAAATATAAAACTGAAGTCGAATATCATGAAATGACCTCACAATACTAACAAGTTTAATAAAATCTAATGTTATTAAAATTTAACATTTACAATAGCTATCAAATCAAAATTAAAATCGAAATTAAGAAATAGAGACAAATTTATGAAAATATTTAAAAGTTACAACAGAAATTATTATATCAAAATTATAATTAAGATAAGAAATCCAGAATCATATTATAAGCTGAATTTAAGTGTTCAATGTCTGTGATTTTGTTAAGAATATTATCACCTTTTTTTATATAGATCATTTTAGAAAAGCCTCTTTTGAATCTATTAGTTTCTTGATGTAAAATTTTGACATTATTCCAATGGTGATTCTCTTGATCATCCTCATACCTTTTAGGTGTTTGCTAATGACATCGTGAAACTTTTCATTAGGATTAAAATTCTTAAAATGTTTATCAATTCTAATCCTCAACGGACGTTTAGTCTGACCCACATAACACTTACACAATTACAAGAAATTTTATAAACAACATTATTTTGTTCTCCAATTTCATAAGGATCTTTACCTAATAAATCTATCTAATTTAGAACTTATTCTGGAAACAACTTTCACATTATATTTTCGAGAAAAAAAACGCCTTGCAATCTCCGATAAATTGCCATAATATGGAATTGAAACAACTCAAACCATTTTGTTAATTGAATCATTAAGTGTACTTTTCAAATCATTGTTGTGATGGTTTGTTTGAAATTTCACTGATTATCTTTTTAATGTGTCTATCAATAAACTGGCTAGGATAACCATTGAAATTTAGAAATGTAAAGGCTAGTTTCAAATTGTCTTGGTGGAATTTTTGATAACTAAGTAAAATAGCTGAATCAACAAGGTTTTTAATGGTACCAATTTTATGATGTGGAGGATGTGATGAAAAATAACTTAGAAATCTTCCAAATTTTGTTTTACAGCATCTTGAGAAAGTGGTTTTAAAGGAAAATATTTAATTTCAACATACATGCTTACTACAGCGATGTTGATGACACATTTTTAATTATTCCAAAGAATATGATTAAAGAAACCTTACAAACCTTTAATTCTTATCATTCACGTTCAAAATTCACATATGAATTAGAATTTGAAAACACACTTTCGTTTCTAAATCTTTTGATAATAAAAAAGGAAAAATGAAAATGGTACCATTGAGACAAACTGGCACGAAAGAACCACGCTTTCAGGTAGATGTTGAAACTATTTCTCAAATCATCCTCTTCAACAAGAATTGCGATTATTAAAAATTTAGTAGACACTGCAATATTACTCTCACAAGGAAATTTCATAAAGAAAACTTAGAAATAATTCAAAATCTTTTGATGCTTAATAATTATCGTGAGAATTTCATTGGCAAAACATCAAAAACAGAATTTTTCAACAAAACAAAAAAATGTAGTTTATAAGATTTCATGCTTAAATTGTTCCAAAACATATGTTGGTCGAACGGGAAGATGCATGGGACACCCCCTTTGCAACTTATGTGATAAGGGATGGAATCCCTCGAATAAAAAGAAATATTCTTCCTAAACGAGTTAAAATAATAACCGCTGCCACGCAAAATATTCCGCAAAACCTCAAAAATTAAGAACGAGGCAGGTTCAAACCCTGTCACCTTACCTTATGACATTTGAAAAGGAATTATTTGCCTTGATAAAATCATCGAGACTTTAACCTCCATAGGATTTTTCACCTTATCTTTCTTATCCCTTGAAATTTTCAAAATACCCCACTTCATGATACCAGGGTGTTATCTACTACCATATAACCATAGTTTCCTCAAATAGTGAATAGGAATAATATGCATTCACTATTGAGCAGCCTTCAAACAGCAGGAACAGATTTATAATAATAATAATTCATAATAATAATTTATTTCCTTTTTTTTTCCTCTATAATAATGTTTCAAAATTTATTGGAAAACAGAAATTATTTTTATTACAGCTATTTAAATGTCCCCATTCTTAATTGGCTTCAATTCTGTTTACATAATTTTCGAAATTATGAACATAATTATCTTTTAGAAAAGTATTAACTCTATCAAAAAGGAATTTTTTTTTTGATAAATAGGTACATTTGTTTTTTTTGTTTTTGTCAAATAAATTTTGAAACAACCATACAAGCCAAAATGTTCATATTTTTCACATATAATACCATTATAAGTGAATGTTATGGGATAGTTATATCGGATATGCAATTTAAAAAAAAAAAAAACATCATTTTGTAATTCTAATTGCAATGTTTAGATTGAACTATAACCACATGCAATTAGTTTTGCCCATAATTGTCATACGACTATTTATCCTATGAACTAAAAATTGTTTTTCACTTTCAAAAATATTCAAAAGCGTCAGTAAAATTTATACTGTGAATTTTACTGTGAAATCTGGAATTCAATAAAGTTTAAAAAAAAATTATTTTGGCAACATTCTTTAAAATTATATTTTATAACCTATAAACTTTCGATTTCTATATTTATTGAAAAATTTGTATCATTGAGCCGAAATCTAAAGCGGATCGTTAAATAACTAAATTGTATTTTTCTTTCAGCAGTAATTACATTATTTTCTATTCCAGAAACTAGGAATATGATTACTTAGGTGCTCTATTCTCATCTCCTTTTTTTATATAGAAACTTATACAGCACCCGCCTCCTGGGAAGCTTAAGAATTTTCGTTAAATCCTTGGAGTTTAAGGGATCAAACTCGAATAGGCAGGGGCACGTCATTGCAGGGAAATCCTATGCATCGAATATCAAACAAAAATTAAATTCCAACAATATGAATTTGGGATTTCATTCCCGAATCTCCAGTTTGTCGGAGACGAAAACAACAAATTCCGGGGGTGGTTTGTTACGAGCGTGTCAAGGCGGCCAAATTTTTCCAAAATTATAAAGGAAGGAAATTCCTAATACATTATTATATTAATATTGATATCACTATTAATATCATTGTGATTATATTATTAATGTTATATATCACGCCCATATTGCGTTATATTACGCATTATACTGATGTGCATTTATATATATATATATATATTGATGTACGTGCAGGCTTGTGCACCTGCGTATGAATGTGAGTTTATGTTTACAGGTAAACGCGAATAATTATAACTACGATTTTTTAATGCGAGTGGCCTGTCACATCATCGCATAAGTTGTAATTTCAGAAATATCTAAATGTATGAAAACATTGATCGACATTATAAATATTTCTACTGGAAAGTGGAAGCAGAAGAAGAGAGCACGAGAGAAGAAAAGAGAGCATAAGAGAGAGGAAGAGGCAGAGATATCCAGCGCGCGTATACTCATGCACTTTATCTCACTATAGTTTTCTGCCGTTTGTCATTTCCTTTCTTCGTTCGCCCATGCATATGCCCCATATACCCGTCTCTTTTTGAAACTTTTGATGTGCTCTGCTGTACATCGCGAGGCTAGCATACATTCTATTCTCACACTTCCTTCTCACGCGCCTATCCTTGCTTAGATGATTTAGCCAGCTGATCTCCCACAACAAAGGCCACGTGCTTTTTGTAATTAAAACCTAAAGACTCATCTGAATATTTAAAATAATTATGTTAAGGCTTTATAATTCATATAATGATTATAAGCCTAGACTAATTAAATATATATTTCAATTTAGCAAGAAATATATTAGAAACTAAAATCGTTTCTACAATTTGATGACAATGCATCAAATACTAAAATTCGATGAGCGCATTTCCTTTCTCACGGTAAGTGTGGAAATAGGGGAGAAATATTCGACACCTAAAAATCAGCAAATAATGCAGTAACTGAATCAGCATGGTACAAAGTTCATCTAAATTCCTAAAACCTCCCTACCATTATTTCCTTGTCCAATCATAGATTCCTTGATCACCAAAAAACCCTACCATGTTCACCTCGCGATGAAACAGTAAAACAGGTCAACGCCAAGCCAAAATTGCAGTTACTCGAGCAACCCGGTACTATCCGGAACTACTCGGACAGTAGGGAATATCCTTTTCTCTACTTTTTCCCGTCTGCGGTCTAGATCGACAGTTCCTAGATCCTCGTTAGTTGATTAAAACCGTAAAATTCTTTCTAACGAATTTATTTATTTTTGGAATCGTGTCGGGCGGACGTAAAATACAAAAGTCTTCATCTAGACGGAAGCAATTCTTTTATTTTGAATATATCAAAATTAAATTCATCTTCGGCGGACCATTTAAAAGGTCCAATTCGTTGATCGTGAACGGTCGGTATACCTGTTTCACTAGTTGAGGGTAACTCGTAAACGATTATCTAGTGATAGACTCTTGGCAATCGCATAGAACGTGTATCAACGAAAATCTTCGGCGGACTATTTACAGTCCAAATCCAGTTTTTCGCGGTTTTCCTTCGCAAAATAAAAACGGCACAAAGCAGCGAGAAATCGCAGAAAATTAATACTACCGAATCTCAAAACGGTAGTGATAATTTTCACAAAATATTTGAATTAGATTTAATAGGGAAATTTTAGCGGTGAAAAGAGCGAGTTTAAAGGCAGTCGACCCTTTTCTGGTTGAAAATCAACCGTTATATATTCTTATTAAACCTAAAAGAAAAGTGGAAAACAGTGTGTGTGTGTGTGCATCACGCAAAGGACCAAAGTGGTTTCTTTTAGAAACCACAAATATATAAAATCAAGTTTGGCCCCGATAACTGAGGACTTCAGCAACGGGAACGCACTCTCTTCCTTGCTCCTACTCTCCAGCGATCTGGTAGGATTATGAACCTAGGAATAAAATCTTAATTGTGGTAAAGTACAATTTATATTTCTGACTTGTCTCTCTCTTGATTTATATCAAAAGTGTTCACCTCGGATTATTCGTTTCCTTATTTTTTTAAATAAAACTATCTTTTATTAATGCGAATAATTGCCGCCTGATTTAATTTTATTCAAGGCACCTTTTCCCCTCTTGTTACTATTCAAAATTAAAGGTGATCAGCGTAAACGTGAAGAATACACTCTCAGTCCGAGAGTAGAAGACCAACGACCCCACATAATAATAAACGAATTCAGTTAATATTTATATTAACTAAATTCGGCAGTTTGGCGACCTCCGCGTACTCATTTTACTAATTGATAAAATATATTAAGGGTAATTGTTTTTACTTTTTATGAATTTTATTTAAAGTAATAATAACCGTACATAACAGTTACTAGATCCTATCACAATGCTTGTATCTAAATAGAATATTGAGTTCGATTCGCTAGTTTTTCCTGAATTTTCACTTGATATACTTTGATTATTAATTAGAGTCTTATAACTTGAACCATCCAGCTGAAGAGTGTTATCTAATTCTTGTTCTGTAGAAATTGGGTCAAGAATATCGGCTAAATTTTCTTTAATTCTAACTGATCCTTTTATTTTTACAAAACCTTCTTGATTTTGATCTACAATTTTTGCAAGCTGACTATCTTGTTTAGCTTTACTACATGTAATACCTTTTAGGATGGATTCTAAAGAGATATTTGGTTTCGAAATTGAGTCGTTATAAATGTTCAATTTCTTCTTTATTGAGCGTTGTCTTAGATTATTTATTATCAATTTAAATTTCAATTGTTTGTTACAAGTTGGGACTTTGCGCTTATCCCTTCTACTTAGTTGGCCCACTAGTCGTAAGGGTCTTGTCCGCTAGACTAAGTAAGTCTCTTCCCAACGCTTGAAGAAGCAACTTGTAATCAAAGAAAAATCGAATAAAGAACTTTATATCAGGAAACTGATATATATCCCATCGACGTGCGGACTTGAGGAATTTGGAATCCACGAACCCAAGAGGCAAGGAATTCTACGGAATCCAGATAAAAAAGGAAGACTCCGGACTTTTACCACGGTAAAGCCCGTCAACAAATAGTAAGTAACTGTTTTGGATAAAGTTAGCCGCTGAACCAAGTAAGCGCTACTTTACGTAAATCAAAAATCAGTAAAACAAAAGGGTATTTAATCGAAAGGGTAAGCAAAAAACCGCTGTAAAAACCCTTCAAGGCCCGCAATCAGGCGGAAGAAGCATCTGCTTAGAAGAACAGCTAGTCGCAACGTCACCCGCATACCAACAGGAACCAGCAGTAACAGCCAGTCGACACGTCACCAGCCGAAAAACTTCCCAGACAGCCAGGCCCGAACGCTCTACGGACTCCACCCTGATCGTCGTACGGACTGTTATCACTGTAAATAAATTCCTAAGATAAGAAAATATTGTATCTTCACCTCTTTGGCCTTAAAACGTACAGCATACTCCTTGTGATCAAGAGCACTACTTTTCGTCAATAAAACTGAATCTCACTAGTTGATAATAGGAGAATTGTTGTAGCACGATTGGCTTCATCGGTAACTCGAATGATGGGAACACCTTTCGACATCTTTTCGAAAATTCGGGAACGTCGGCTCGCATTCTCGAAATCGATCACGATTTAATGAGAAGATTTCATGTGATCCGACAAGTTATTTTCAGTGGGTTCAACGTAAAAATCAATTCATTTGAAAAATATTGCAACGAGACTGCTGAACAGCTCGTTTCATTCTACCCTTTGTACTCAATGTCAACGACTGTTCACAAAATCTTGATCCATGGTCCACGAATTGTTGAATTAGCAATTTTGCCAATAGGGCAGCTGTTTCAAGAAGCTCAGAAGTCGCGAAACAAAGATGTGCGTAATTACCGTGAAAATTACGCACGCAAATGTTCGCGAAAAGAAACTATGGAAGATATTTTTCTTCGGCTCCTAGCTTCTTTGGACGCAGTTATTTAAAATTTGCGAAAGGCACAACCGAAAATGGGGAAAAGTCTTTTTCCACAAGTAATTGCGCTTTTGAGATACGGGAAATTCAACTTTGGCGATGATGACGCAGATAAGACAATTGAGCACACCGATTAAATAAGGGCCTCTCCGCTCGAAAACGGGTAGAAGTATTGTCCACTTTCCAAACCGAGGCGAAAAATTTTTTTTTCAAAAAAACGTTGAACAAAAAATATTGTGATGTTCAGCTCAATAAAGCGCATCTTTTTTGTTATATTAATTTTCTTCCCTGATAATTTGTTTATTCACTGTAAAATAAACAATAAGTTTTATCATACCTTCGAAAATCAATGCCGTTTGGAACTAAAATTTCTGAAATTCAACTAATATTCAACCCATTTTGTTGAAATTTGGTTTGTGAATTCCCATGACGCTATACTCGGCATCGAAATCATAGAATTTTCGAAAAATATGATATTATTATTATTATTATTTATTAATTCATCAGCAGCGGTTGGAAATCGAACAATTTTTATTCGACATGCGAGGAAGTTTTTTCCTATTGAAGCTAGGAAAAACTTCCAGCGGAGGAGTTGGTGAGGATCGTTTGAAAAAGTTTTTGGGAAAAAGTGATGTTGGTTGGAGCAATACTTGATGCGATAGAAACGTTTTACTGAGATATGTCTAAGATTATAAGTTGAAAAAGATAAGTGTCAGTGGTTTTGTAACTGATGAAACTTATCAACAATTTCATTGTAAATGTTCAAAATAAATTTTTTAACAACCATCGTTCAATTGCATGCAAAGTAAAACGTTTCTATCTCATCAAGTATTGCTCCAAACAACATCACTTTTTCCCAAAAACTTTTTCAAGCGATCTTCACCAACTCCTCCGCTGGAAGTTTTTCCTAGCTTCAACAGGAAAAAACTTCCTTGCATGTCGAAAAAAAATTGTTCGATTTCCAACCGCTGCTGGTAAATTAATAAATAATAATAATAATATCATATTTTTCGAAAATTCTATGATTTCGATGCCGAGTATAGCGTCATGGGAATTCACAAACCAAATTTCAACAAAATGGGTTGAATATTAGTTGAATTTCAGAAATTTTAGTTCCAAACGGCATTGATTTTCGAAGGTATGAAAAAACCTATTGTTTATTTTACAGTGAATAAACAAATTATCAGGGAAGAAAATTAATATAACAAAAAAGATGCGCTTTATTGAGCTGAACATCACAATATTTTTCGTTCAACGTTTTTTTGAAAAAAAAATTTTTCGCCTCGGTTTGGAAAGTGGACAATACTTCTATCCGTTTTCGAGCGGAGAGGCCCTTATTTGATCGGTATGCTCAATTAGTAAAATACGTCTGTAGAACATAAAATTTCAACATTGTAATAATGTTTTTTCATTGTACAAATAAATCCTATAAAACCATTTTCTCCAAAAAATTTCAGCTGATTAAATTTTTGGATTTCAAAGTCCATTTTCAAAATGAGCTACTCAAAAAACATGAGCAGTATTAATTTTAGCAAAATAGTAGCTATTTTTCAAAAATATGTCCGCTATTTTGGAACTGCCATTTGAAATTTTTGATTTTAAAGTTCATTTTCGAAATCTGCGACCCGAAACACATAGAATATGGAAACTTCACAAAGAAGTGTGAATTTTCTGAGTTTTGGCCAGCTTTTTCTGATTTTCAACCAGTATGCGCCTGCGTGATTAAAACTTGCTCGAAAATTCGAAAGTTTGAATTCTGTTAACGCTACAGATATGGTAGACTTGGTGAATAATGTGAGAATTGCAAATATTGTAAATTGTGATGTAATGAAATCTGTAGAAAGAGACAAGTTCTCTAACATATATCTTTCGAACGGTGATAGCCTCAAACCTAAATTTTTCTACATTTCTTTAGCATCAAAAACGCAGAGAATGACACCTAGACTATTAATGTTATTGGTTTAAATTCTGCACCATTTTCAGTTATTATTGCTATATTTCCTGTAACTACTACTGCTTGATTTTCCACTCTACAATATTATATGAAAATTATTCTTTCGGAAATCTTAAAATCTTTGTAAGCTAGAAAGTTTGGTTCTTCCAGCCCGTATTTAGTTGTTGAATCCTACAGTATTCATATATAAATAAGAATACCTAAATATTTGGTTTTATATATATCTTTTTGTGATTTTGATTCTTCTCGTCCCGTTAAATCCATAGTGGCTGTTAATATTTTCCATGAAGAAAATGAGAAAAAATGAAATTTTATTGTAAGCTTCTTACAAGGAACCATAGGTAGGTGTCCCCCTCCGAATTTGTTCGTTCGCACATATGTTGTAGTACTCGAAAAACTAAGCGACACGTAGTTTTTTTTACGTGCCCAATATGATTTTTAGGGGGTAAAAATCACCCCTGAAAAGTGCGGTACCAAATACCCATTGAATTGTTTCACATATAATAACAGAATCTTTCACAATCAAAACAACTCGAAAAATATCTTCACTATGAGAGATGAAATATGTGATTTTGTCAACTTGATAAAAAAGATTTCTGGGGGGTAAACTACCCCACAATAAGTTTTAATTATGCAAAAATTTTTTAAACAGACATTATTTCAACCCGCGAAATCTGGAAAAAATATATGTTGCACGCGATAATAAAATAAAGTTTACGCATATTTGCATTTTCATGAGAAATTAATTTATAAGGGGTAACCACCCTTAAGTGCATGTTATTATATTTCTACAAAATAGAGTAAATTTCAGGTACAAAACCAAGCAGAAAAAATTCTTTCATACAGAGGGTTGAAAAATATAAATTGCTCAATTTAGTCGAAACATTTTATGGGGGTAAACTACCCCAAAAGAAGTTACGATCACACAAGAAAATTACCAAATAGGTGTAAATTCATGTCGTAAAAATCTGAAAAAAGTGTATGTTGAAGGCAATAATAAAATAAAATTTATCAGAACAACAATCATCATTAGACTTGTGTATTCACTGTACGTAGTATAGTAGTGATGCTCTTTGAAGAAATGTTTAAAACACAAAGATTTTTTGCACCATAAACATCTAATTTCGGCTACATTTTGACATCCTGAAATTTTACATAACGTGTTGGAAAATGGTTTGAAGGAAAACTCCACTGGATTCTCAAATTCTCCTGGTTTTTCTGCAACATAACCACTTTTAAACCAGAAGTATTTAAAAAGAGTGCGATACCTTGGTGAAGATAATTGATTATGTACTAAAGACTGTAACTTTATAATATTATTTCGTATATGCAGATTTAAATCATAGTCTAAAAGTATAACTGATTCTGAAAAATGTCGCACATAATTTTTCCATATGCGAAATCCGTAGACGTCAAGGGGCCAACTTTTCCAGTAGTGCCTTTTGGTATAATTTTATTGAGTAATATACGGCTTCACTTGATTCACAAAATTCTCCTCATTTACTTTTAACTTTTCCTTATATTCTAGTGTTTTTCTGGTGATGAAGTAATTGACTTTTCTGGATGTTATTCGGTGAGTTCGTTTAAACTTCCACACCCACTAGTCAGATGCTTTAAATCGTGTGTCTTCAAAACAAAGTATATTTATAGCATGTAGACCCCATTTCTGTAGGTCTACATCGTGAATTATCATACCAGCATCAATTGCACTTTTAAAATTGTTCAATGTGTACTCCGCAATACGATGCAACTTTTCCATGTATGTACCGCCTTTATTTACTTGTCCTGCCCATCGCCTCAATTGGCGTACTGATGTTACTTTTCTGAACCGATGTTGAATAGCACTTAACTGACGATTGCATTTTTTCATTCCGCTTCTCCAAAACTCCACTGCTCTTTATTTATAATCGAAGTCAACATTTTCATCATATCTCGTACAAACAGCGTCATCTGATTTAGAATCAAGTTTAGGAGTCCACTCTGCATAGGTGTCTTCCACAGCGGAAGGCTCCCAGTCTTTATATGGTTCTGAAAAGTCTAAAGTATTTTCTTCAACAATCTCAACGCCATTGAACTCATTCATAGCCTGAATTAGTATTTCATTGAAATGATCTGCCAGTTGCCGTTCTGCATCATTAACTTCACTGTCAGGTATGTTCATGGTTTGGAATGCAACTAACAAAAGTTGTATTACATTTAAGGGATTTATAGGCATGCTTACAAGACTTGATAAACTGTTCACTGATATGTTTCACTTCAGAAACGAAGAAATAGACTTTTAAACTCGAGAACGATGAAAGCAACACTGAACGATTATTCACAGTCTTCACAAAAGTTCGCATCCTAAAAATAAAACTTGCTCTTGAAAAACAAATAAATTAAGCCTCATACTTGTATACGTTCGTAAAGATACGTGGGTCGAGATAAATACGCTCTGTGCGTGACTGCAGCGCCATAGCATGAGTGAACTAAAGGAGGCTGTTCGAGAACTTTTACAATGTATTATAATGGGACTCAGTTATAAAAATGTTTATTATCATAATAAAAAAACAAACAAAAAACAATTTAATTCACTTTAAAATTCAATTGTTTTTCCTTGTGAAGTATTTGTGTGAAATCAGCAGTAAAAAGTAAGTATTTTCCATAATAAAAATGATATAGAAACCAGTAAATATAAGGTTAAGGTGCCAAAAATCAGTCTCTGGAAACAGAAGTTTTTCTATGATTTCAAGACTGGAAATTATATCATCAGCCGTGTCATATGTAAGGAAAGAAACTCTTTTTAATGAAAAAATTTAAAAATTACGAAAAATAATTTTTTAATAATGTTTTTTGTAATAGGATTTTTCCTTACTATAGCTTCTTACCAATTTTCTAAAAATGATTGAAGTTTCTTAAATCATTGCTTATTTTTTCGGGGAAAATATTCTCTACAACTTGACCGTTTCCAATTTATGAAAATAAATTCTTTAATGGCTGAAATAATTAAAAATCAATTTTCCAAAACAAAATTTTTATAAACAAATTGCTGTATTTGATAATAATTGATTTATTTTCAAAAATTGGAAACGGTTAAGTTATAGAGAATATTTCCGCCGAAAAAATAAGCTATGATTTAAGAAACTTCAATCATTTTTAAAAAATTGGTAAGAAGCGATAGTAAGGAAATATCCTATTACAAAAAACATTATTAAAATATTATTTTTCGTAATTTTTAAATTTTTTCATTAAAAAGAGTGTCTTTCCTTACATATGACACGGCTGATGATACAATTCTCAGTCTTGAAATCATAGAAAAACTTCTTTTTCCAGAGACTGATTTTTGGCATGACGACTACCTTAAGTTAATGACAGATCAAAACAGACTAGAAAAATAATAAAGAATTAAATTGTAATTTCATGATGACAGTTTTAGGTACTTGTTGAGTAAATAAATATTAATTGTTTATTTTCAGATTCAAATTCATCATGGATATAATTATTAAAACAGGTTTTCAATCAATTAAACATACAATAGAATTTCAACCACAAACGAAAATTAAAGGTAAAAATCTCGTTCTAGCAGAACACGTACGAGATGTCCGAGAGTTCCGTAGAAATAATAACTTTTGCCTTCTTACTGCAGCTACCCACTTATTCCTTTGATTTATTTTTCATTTAGACATTGGAAATTTATAAAATTTACACTCACTTTTCCTGCTTGTATTTTTACAATTCACAACACAACAACTTCGGTGGCTCATTTAAGCTATATTTTTTTAATTAAAACAAAATTTAGATTTGCACATGTATTTTGATTGCTCAGAAATATAAAACAGCCTCCTTTAACGCCTAAATTATCCACTGCGTGCGCTGGCGTCGATCTAACTCTCCCTACCATGACTTCGCACGGTGCCTATAGCAGCTTAATCAGTTTAACCTTCTGAGTGAGTCAAACATGTAATTTATATATTTCTACAAATATAAACTTATATGTATAATATACAAGTAGAGTTCTTTATTTTGTAGAAATATAATAACATGCACTTAAGGGTGGTTACCCCTTATAAATTAATTTCTCATGAAAATGCAAATATACGTTAAGTTTATTTTATTATCGCGTGGCATATATATATTTTTTTCACAATTTTCAGCTTCAATTTAACCTGTTTGGTAATTTTCTTGTGTGATCATAACTTCTTTTGGAGTAGTTTACCCCCATAAAATGTTTCGACTGAATTGAGCAATTTATATTTTTCAAACCTCTATGTGAAAGAGTTTTTGTGCTTAGTTTTGTACGTGAAATTTACTTTATTTTGTATAAATATAATAACATGCACTTAAGGGTGGTTACCCCTTATAAATTAATTTCTCATGAAAATGCAAATATACGTAAAGTTTATTTTATTATCGCATGGCATATATATTTTTTTCAGAATTTTCAGCTTCAATTTAACCTATTTGGTAATTTTCTTGTATAATCGTAACATTTTTTGGGGTAGTTTACCCCGATAAAATTTTTCGACTAAATTAAGCAATTTATATTTGTCAACCCTCTGTGTGAAAGAATTTTTTCTGCTTGGTTTTATACGCGAAATTTACTTTATTTTTTAGAAATATAATAACTTATTGTGGGGTAGCTTACCCCCTAAAAATCTTTTTTATCAAGTTGACAAAACCACATATTTCATCTCTCATACTGAGGATATTTTTCAAGTTGGTTTGATTGTCAAAGATTCTGTTATTATATGTGAAACCATTAAATGGGTATTTGGTACCGCACTTTTCGGGGGTGATTCTTACCCCCTAAAAACCATTTTGGGTACGTAAAAAGAATACGTGTCGCTTAGTTATTCGAGTACTACAACATATGTGCGAACGAACATAATCGGAGGGGGACACCTACCTAGGGTTCCTTGTTAGTAAATCATAAAAAGCATAAGGTCCTCTTGTTTACATGGTTAAAATGATCGTTTTCATTACACAGCCTCAAAAAAAGTGTTTCTGTAATAGTTTTCACATTACCTAAAAATTTGTGAATTTTGAGTAAAAAATGCTTTTTTTTATCACATGATTTTTTTGGATTAAAGATAGGTAAGAAGTGTAGTTTGACGTCTTCTATGCTGAATTTTTTAGGAAAACTATTTACTAAGTTCAATAACTGCAGGAAAATTACAGAAAATTCCGATATTCATGTTTTTTCGAACTTCGACTTTATACTTACTACCTTGAATTAGACAACATCGTCATCTAAGTAGAGAAATAACTCAGTTCCTTGAAGTCCTGTTGAAACTAAATCCATAATTCGCTGAAAAGTAACTAGTGCATTTTTCAAACCCAATGGCATACGGTCCAAATCATAATGGCCATAAGGAGTTGAAAAAGCTGTTTTGTGAGAGTCTTCCGGACTCATTTTCATTTGATGAAACCTTGAAGCATGATTGAATAGAGGAAAATATTGAGCTGATCCTGGTTGGTCTAAAATATGAATAATATTTTGTAAAGGATAAGAATCTCCGATCAGTTTTTCATTAATTTTGCAAAAATCAAGTGCCATTCGCCATCTTCCATTTCCATGTGAATTAAATTTTTTAGGTAGAATCCAAACAGGTGTATTATATGGTGATTGTGAAGGTTTAATCATTTTATTATCGATCAGTTCATTCATTTGACGTGAAATCTCTTCTTTATGTACATGTAGGATATTTTATGTTACAATATCATAAGTTGAATGAATTGTGTTTAGAATAATTATTTGTGACCATATAACTAGTTTCAGAAGTATATATATATATATATATATATATATATATATATATATTAAGTTACATATCTGGAAAGATAGGAGAAAGATGTTCTGGATCGAGCGTCAATGGACTTTGATCTCGATAGTATGACCTGTGTGGGAGCGCACCGTGAGTTCATGCTTCTACGCAAATGTCAGCAAGTATGGCCATTGACATTGCTGCCAGACGCGTGCCGATCTACTTAATTTATCGGTATCTTATACCAGGATTACCTCAGTACTTGGCAAACATAACTCCTGGTCCCTAAGTGGTGCAAGTCCGGTAACTATACATCATTAAGTGCCGTTAAATACGTGTATCGTCGTATTAAGTCAAGTTCCGAGAAGTTAAATCTACGGAAAACGAACTTAACCAGTGTTTAGCAAGCAAGTTGGAAGGAAGGAGAAATATACGACAAAACTCTTTGTCTTGACTTCTCAAGTAGAGAAGTAGCGTAAGTTATATACATAGGAATCTCCAAACTTATTATATTAAGTGTAAACACTCATTTGTAATGCTTGAGTTGTATACATAGGCATCTCAAAGCCTATTATATTAACTTGAAGACGCACACAATTTCATGCGTGAGGTGTATACTACTGTGGGCAAAAACTAAGGTGAATTTTGTTATAAAATGAAAAATCTTTATTTATTTATCCAAATTAATTTCATCCCCTTGAAAGTAATCCCCTCCTGATATAATACACTGATGCCAACGTTTTTTCCAATCGTCGAAACACTTGTTAATTTCGATTTCCAGAATTTCCTTCAAAGCCTTCTTCGATTCGGCATGTATCTGTTCAATCGTGTCAAAACGGTGTCCTCGGAGTGATCTTTTGAGTTTGGGGAATAGCCAGAAGTCACACGGAGCCAAATCAGGCGAATATGGTGGTAGTGGAACGATATGCGTTGAGTTTTTGGCGAAATGGTCACGAAGAACGAGTGCAGTGTGAGACGGCGCATTATCGTGATGCAAAAACCACGAGTTGTCTAGCCAAAATATCTTTTGAAACGGTGTTGAGTGATCCTCTTGAAATGCCAATAGTGTCAGCAAGGTCTCTAATTGTCAATCGACGATTTTTGTGGACTAATTCTTTGATTTGATTGACGTGTTGCTCTTCAGTTGATGATGATGGTCGTCCGGATCGTTCCAAGTCATCAACACGTTCTCTGCCTTCTTTAAAGTCTTTGTACCAGTTATAAAAACTTTTCTGCGACATGGTCAAATCACCAAAGGCCTTCTGCAACATTCTGAACGTTTCCGCAACTGAAATTTAATTCCACAAACAAAATTTAAAGGCACTTCTTTGCTCAACAAATTCGGACATTGTAAAAATCGAAAAAATCACTTTTAGTCGTTTAGAAAAAACAAGCGTAACTTTGTAACAAATGATGACTTTGACATGAAATTTGGCACAGATGTCAGTAACAGTAGGACCAACATAAAAATAAATAAGTTTGCCCGAATCGGTTAGCCCGCGAAGTTCAAATTAAAAATACACCTTAGTTTTTGCCCACAATAGTACATATGTAGGCATCTTAAAACCTATTCCATTAACTTGAAGACACATATAAAACTCTTAACAGTGCCTTCTAAACCCGAGTAGTATAGGTTATATACATAAGCCCCTCAAAACTTATTGTATTCAAATTCAATGCATATTTATTAGTTAATAAAGCTTGTACAGCTAACAAATGCCAGAAGGAAAAATCATGATCATGATTATAAATAAGAAATAGTTTGTTATATACTGGAGGGAATCTATATTGTTTTGAAAATATAGGTTTTGAAAATATCAGTTTGCTATATTGTACCAATATAGTTGTTTGCATTTCAAAGGGATAAACTCGAGGGATAAACCACTCTAAAATCATAATTTTTAAAAATTAAAAATCTGTAGACGGTGTTCTACTTAACGCAGTGTAACTGTTGATACAATTTCTTTTTTTTTTTATGTATAACATAAGCTCCTTATTCCATAAAATAAAATCATTCGCATACGAATAAAATCGTTCAAATAAATGGCTAAGGAAAGAAATCACAATGTAGCTATATACAACACACCGCGAAGAGAAATAACGATGGGATAAGCGTCGAGTAAGAAACAATAGCATTCGATCGCTTACTACAGCGTGTGGATTTCTCTGAGTCTTACTCCTCGTGACGAGTCAGCTAAACTCGGAATAGGTCGTGCCAGTGTATTCATGCTTAGACACGAAACTGAGAAATCAATACTGAACTATTGTTGTTTTACCGATCCAGCAGGAAGATTCCATTAGCGTCAAAATCGAGTTACCAACGAAACTGTAAAGAACGGCTCTTAGATGGTAAGGAAAAAATCATCCGAGAAGCTACCGGGCTAGGCACTTCTAGCGCCGCTAGCGACGGCGAATTTATCGCTAGCTTATAAGAAAGAGAGAGTAACTCCGATGTTACGAATGACGGTCACCTATTGCTTTGGAGCTACTCCCACAGGCTTATAAGACAGAATCCTTATTTTAATTACTTTAGGATCACCGATATTAAAAAATCAGAGCATAGCGTCCATATATCGATGAACGGTGTTTTGCTGATTTTGAAGTGCTTTACCCCTCGGATAAACTTCATTATTTATTTCAAGTTATATCTAATATCTAATAATAGCATATCTAATTTTTGCATTATTATTTCTAAAAAATTCTCTACCTAATATATCATAATTTTCGATAGATACTTCGTTAGGTATTACTTTGAAGGTGGACAGGTTGCCGAAAATATTGATTGTTATCTGGCCAAGTTCATTTATACTTGTCAGCTTCAGGCATTCAAATTCATTTATTTTTATTTTTTTTTAATGCTTTTTGTTCGATTAAATTTGATCCGGCTCCTGTATCTATCATCATGTGTATAGGATTTTTTTATTTTTCTGCTGATAAAATTATGTAAGGAATTTTATTACTTGTGCTTAAATTAACTCTTCAGTTTTATTTACAATAAAAAAAAGTAATGGATGATGAATAAGAGTTCCACTACTCATTAAGAAAATAATGTGTGATGGATATGAGTTTCATTAAAAATGAAAAAAAAATTCTTGATGTTACGTTAATATCGTCTGGACACATCTAGACAAGAGCAAGAATTCAATATTTCTCAATTATTCGCGTCCAGCGCTTAAATGGGTTTCTATGAGTGTGTGGGTTTCCATAGATGCTGATAGGTGTCTGGGTATCTATGGGTGTAATAGGTGTCTGGGGGTTTATGGGTGCTGCGAGAATCTATGGGTGTCTCGTAGTATATGGGTGTCTGTGGGTGACTATGGATAGCTATGCGACTTTATGCGTATTCTAGGTGTCTATAGAGTTTATGGGTGTTTATGGCTATCTATAGATAGCTATGGGTGTTTATGGATGTCTTTGAGTGTCTCGGTCTCGTTTTGACATGTCAATAATTAATGGACTATCATCCATCACCCATTAATTTTTTGATGATTAATGGAACTCATACCCATTACCCATCACTCTTTTGATCAGTAATAAATCCTAATTTCATCACCCATTAATGAACTAATGGGTGATGAAAATGATGATGTATTAAAAATTTAATGCATTATTTCTAACTCTGCTTGTAATTGGTATACAGTTTTTGAAGGGGAAAAAATTATTTTCAGCTTTGAAATACAGTCTTCTAAATTATTATAATAGTCTCTGATTATACATTCTATCTAAAAAAAAAAACCGGGCATCGATCATTCAAAAATCCAGCTTAAAGAGATTGTCAAAAAACTTTTTGACACTAAGTTGACACCACTGTCCTTTACTTGTATACTGACGTGGAGTTCGAGCGCGATCTGTCATTTAGTTTGTTCACAGTGCTCGATGTTGTCAGTTTATCTCAAGTGTGTTTCGCGATTTTTCTAATGGGTAAGAATATCGAACAAAGAATTTGTCTCAAATTTTGCATTGCAAATGGAATTTCCTGTGCGGAATCGCTGAAAATGTTACAGAACGCTTACGGTGAATCGACTTTATGAAAAACACGTGCATATGAGTGGTACAGTGCATTTAATAACGGTCGAGATGTGGTGGAAGATTTTCCTCTCTCTGGTTGGCCATCAACGTCTTCAACAGAAGTTAATATCGCTGAAGTGAAGGAATTGGTGACTGAAAATCGTCATTTAAGTTTAAGAGATAGCCGCTGAACTTTCTGTGTCTCACGAATTAAACGATTTTAAACGATGGTTTGGGCATGAAACGCGTTGCTGCTCGACTAGTTCCGAAAGACCATCTTACAAATTGTAAATGCGCATTTTTTCTCCTTTTGTGCCAGTAGGTAACGAATCGTAAACTTTGTACCAAACTAATTTCTTCAATGAAGATTATTACTTCTGAAAAGTCAGATTTGTTTGAGAGTTTTAATTCCTTTGATTTATTCACTCGCGCAATTTCATACTGCCATAGATTTCGCCACAATGCCAATTCAAAGAATGTTATCAAGTTAATTGGTCCTCTTTCGGCGATCGAAATAAGAACCGCACGAGATTGCATAATTAAAAATACACATGAAACTGCGTTCACGACATAAAATTAATTGCTTGTCACACAAACAGAATATTGACAGAAAAAGCAAGCTTTCCAATCTGAGTCCATTCCTCGATGAAGGAATTCTTGAAACTTCTTCAATATTTACGGCTTTTCATGAATGCCGGCGTTAAATTTTGCGGCCCCCTGTACATAAAATAAAGTTTATACCGAAATGTAAGAAAAGTCACTTTCTGATTTGTGGACCATTAATGAGCTTTCCGCAGGAAGATCTTCGAAAAGTCAAGCCCGCCAAACTGTCTCTCTGGCAGCACACTCAGCAAATGAGACAGCACTTCTGGTGCCGTTGGCATAATGAGTACAAAAACGAACTCAATGTTCGCAACAAGTGAAATTCAACATCGCCCAATATCAAGGTATTCACTCTGGCCATCCTCAAGTACGACAACATCACTGACACGTCGCCAATGTTATGGCACATGTATCGTGTCATGAAAACTCACTCTAGTCGCGATGGCATTGTAAGAGTAGTCACTGTAAAGACAGCAACGGGACTTACAAATGGTAGGTATACATTGTACCATAGTTTTAGTTGCCCAAAGTTTCAATTGCCCATAAAATCACCAGAAGTCACTATATTTGAAAAGCAGTTTTTGACGAAGATTATGAAAGGAATGCGTTAGCAAAAATTGCAAGTATATATCAAATATAGGCGGTAGAGAGCGCTTCAGGGAAATGTACAGGAATCCTGCATCTTGCAATCCTCGCAGTTTTTGCCAACACATTCTTTTTATAATCTTCGTCTAACACTGCTTTTCGAATATATAGTGACGTCTAGTGATTTTATGGGGAATTGAAACTTTGGGCAACTAAGACTATGGTACAATGTATACCTACCCTTACAAATGATGCGTAAGAAAATTGTGTTCACTTCCCAGTGGAGTAACTGACCTGGATAGCATCTAGATAATATCATTTATTGTATGGACATTCCTATTTTTTGTAATTCTATGTTTACTCACGGTATGTATTCGGTAAATTTGATGTTCAATTTTGTGAAACTACATTAGTTCAACCCGGTCTGCATGTTACGTTGTAACCTTGAAGGATTTTTTGTTTTTTTCTTTTTGCTTCGTCTCTTCTGTCAGCACAAATGTAGGCAAATTTATTTACGGTTCAATACTACCGTAAGACAGAAAACTTTTAACAGTGTAGGATTTAAATTGTAAAATTTATCGTCGGAAAAAACCTTATTTTTTGTTTGCCTTTCTTGCCGCCCAGTTAGCATCTCTCGGCTTAAACCAATTATGTCGAGCGTCTAAACTCTTGCTGACCCTACCATAAACTTGTACCTAACCGCCGCATTGCATATAGAATGCCTTCCTCTTCTGGATCTATCATAAAAATAATTTCACTTTTCCAAAATTTTTACGTCACGGTAGGTGTCTTCAAAGTTTTCCACCGTTACCTTATTCAGCTAACAGACACTAAGCACTCTTCCTGAACCATTATCCCTTTTTTCTAGAGTTTGTACTTCGTCTAAATTTTTTCTCTGTACAGCAGGCACTTAGCTCAAGAGTAAGAATATCGATTATCCACTATTGTTAAAAATAAATCTACAACTGTTTTTGATTAAATGTGGTGTTTCTGAATAATAAGTCTAACTCCTATTTACTATCAAAATTTTCTGCAAGTTTTTCCTCGTCCACAAAACAAATCAAATTGCCAACATTCTGTAACAATCAATGCGGATAGAGCTCTAAAATGAATTTGAAGTTGGTGAATGTTTGAAGCTTCAAGCAGTAACAATCAGCTGTCGTATCCGCCACATTTTTCAAAGTTAATATATAAAAAGGAATTGAATCTTTATTGCTTTGAAATGCCTCGTGTCTAGGATTATTATTGCAGTTCCACATAAGAATTTATCAAAATATGAGGGTGCCGTCCCATGAATGCGTTTAGCTTTGCGTCATAAGAAGAGTAAGAGAGACAGAAGTATACTTCTATCTTGTTACTCTCGTTATGACGCAAAGCAAAACGCATTCATGGGACAGCACCCTGATTCTATGCAAAATTTTATAGAATCTTGCATAGAAGTGAGTTGACTGTACATTTGTCAATTTCATAACCTTGCACCCATTACGTACACTTTTATACATTTGGTAGCTTCTGTTATCAAGTTGTTGGAAGAATAGTGGCATAAATTAATCCCATAGCATGGTGTTGCTAACAATTTCCTAGTGAATAAAACGTAAACTAAAAAATACGGGCATGTAGTGTGACATTAGTTCAACAATCTGTAAGCTGCATAAGGAGAAGCTACTTAGTGGGGGTAAGATACGCAGGTAGCTCGCTTTCAAACGGGCATCACTCGAATGACTGATGACCATTGAAACTCAATAATACTTCAATCATAAGTGGTACTTTTCGGTAGAGTAACGATGCCTTTCTATATAAATAATATTTTTTGAATAATAATATCAAATGTGTACTTTTACTATATACTTACGGCTTTTCACTCGTATCTAGTCCAGATAATTCCATACTTCCAAACTTTCGATTAGCTTCAGTCCCACATGTGTTTCCAAAACTATCATATCCACTTAACAATCTCATTGGGTTTCCGTAAACAAAAGCAAAGGCCGCGACTAGAATCTGTACGAAAATAATAGATCTTAAAAAGCGAAAAAATGTCATTTTTTAATAAAACCTCCAAAAGCGATAGAAAATTCAGGAATTTGAGACAATTTAAAACATAGAACATAAATTTTAGACTTCGTGAGCATACAAACTAATTTCTTTATTTATATCTAAAGAAGTTATATAATAGTTTTAAAAAAAGTATCAAGCTGGAATTCAAAAATCCTAAATTATAAATATAATCCTTTTACATAAAAACACATTACTGACTTAAAATAATCCATACAATTCATAAATAGGATATGTAAATTAAAAACGGTCTACTCAGGTGTTATATACCATAAGAAACCAAAATAAGATGAAAAGAATGAACCAAAAAATATCGGTACATCTTCGAATGTGTATAGGTCCTGAATATTGTTCCTGTTCATTGTCACACTCGTAAAAATTCATTTTTTGATCAATAAAAATTTACGATTCTTCCTGACGTTTAAAAAACTCTGAAACCACGAATAAATAGTAATGAGACCTAACCATAGAGTTATTAATGATAGAGTAGGCATCGAGGGGTAAACCACTCTCAAATCAGCGAGACAACGTTCATCGTCATATGAAAGCTGTAGCCATGAAGGAATAATAAGGAGACCAAACTGCCATGGGAAACTTTTCCGAATCTTGCAGAAGCAACGGCACGGTAAGTGCCCGGCTTGTAAGTTGGAAGTAGTGGAAAGGAGTGCGCAAGTGCGCAGTTGTCCTCTTCTTACTCACGGGAAAATGAGCGAGTGAGACGAACTTGTCAAATTGATCTAAGCCAGAGAGGTTATGCAACCCGATACGCGACACGACATTGCTAAGAAAAAAAATGATTATTTTATATTACATGCGATCTTCAAAATCTCGAAAATTTCTCGGATTAAATCCCCTCACCTTTGAAGGAAAAAACTATTCAACATTATTTAACACACGATTTACGAAGTAATAACAAATACCATAATTTCCATTTCAAGATTTACAATCTTCTATTCCATATATTCTTACCACTTTTATAATGCACTCCTTTAGCTTTATAGGAGTCCTGAGATAATAATTTTTTTTTAAACTAAATTGAAATTGAACAAATATCTGCCGCTTGCAAATGATAAAAAAATCAGTCAACATAACCACTCTGACTTAGATGAATTTGACAAATTCGTCTCACTCGCACATTTTCTCGTGAGTAAGCAGAGGACAACTGCGCACTCCTTTCCACTACTTTCAACTTACAAGCAGGGCACTTACCGTGCCGTTGCTCCTGCCAAGTCGCTTACATGGAGATAGGTCTCCTTATTATTCCTTCGTGGCTGTAGCAAAGATATTATAAACCTAGATGCGGTGCAGGCCTAGTTCCACGCGAAGATTGAAGACGGCGCGTCCGGCGAAAATGTCCAGGTCCCCCCGTACACCTCTACCCGCCGATTTGGCCAGTCGAAGTTGTTCGCCAACTAAACATTAGGAGCGCTATCCACAACTCTCCCCGTACCCCTCAATCCTCCCGAATACCAAAAAGATTACATTTGCTTAAGCTGTATAAATTGAAAATGTTCAAGTCCAACGATATAGCGCAAGATATTATGTTGAAAATTTGGGCGTATAATATGATGAGTTTTATTCTGAATTTTTTATTGCTTTTAATATCAGAAGTTTATTGGTAATCATTGAACATCAATTAATTAATTAATTAATTATAATATTAAATTATAATTAATAAATTCAAATTTCAATCAATCATTTTAATAAATGAATATGAATAATATTAAAACATATATCCACATTAGACTCTTTTTTACAAAGCTAAATTTCAAAATTATGAAAAAAAATAATAACGATTGTCTAGTTTATGTTTTTTTTTTTTTTTCAGAAAAGAAAAGAGAATGCATTTACGCACGCTGTGTGGGTCTCGGCCAAAGCAATGCCCACTAAACTAAAAACTCCCCTGTTTCCTTGCCAAACAATGACCCCGGAACCGCGTAAGCTTTACTTCAGGGTCACTGTCTACGGGCACAATCCGCCGAACCTCGGCGCTCTACGTTGTTGCCTGCTTGGACTCTCTCTTCGTGGTCTCTTCAAGGCTTCCTATTTGGGGCTGCCTCTCGAAACGCCGCGCAACGCATAGTCCCCGGAATATGGTCATCCCGGGGCTTCTTGTCTCGGACTTGGGGAGAATTTGGGTGCCTTTATCCAGTACAACCTTCTTAGGGGATCTCACCTCCTTAATTTTCTGTACCATCTTGTCCCTAAGATGGCACTCTAAGCGCTCGATGTAGCAGTCGTTGTGCTTCATGCTCTCTTTCAGGAGCTGCATCTCCCGCAGAGCCACCGTGAGGCCTTCCCTGATGGGGAGGAACATGTTTTTCTTCATCCGACAGAAGTCCTCCATCCTCTTTAATGTGTCCATCACCTTTTGCAGGCTGCACCAGTCTCTTTCGTTGAGTTGATGCAGCCAGTCACGATGCTGCCTAGCCTGAGATTTCTTGCAGTCATCAGACACCTCCATCACGTCCAATTCACCTCCAAACTGCTCTTCACACATGCTATTATTTAAGTTTTTGTTTCTCCATTTTGATTCCCACGATTAGCTAGGAAAGTATTCGGTCCGCCCCTGCAGAGCCTCGCATAAAGGGGTAAGGCCTCAGTACTCTAGGAGGCGGGCTGGTTTCCTAGAGACACCGTGTAAGACACCACTCCCTGATGCCATGCAGCCCTCGGCACGGTAGTTAACACCTTGGCTTGGGGGTTGTTCCTTCGAGACCATCCCTGGAACTGAATTACAATACTAATATAGTACACATTAACGAAAGATCAGTAGATTTTACCGATCTAGATGTTTCGCTTAACTCGCGCACATGTAACGAAAACATAAACTTCATGTGTAAACTCGATTGCAGCGCTGCCCAAACGGTCACTTTTGAAACTACTACTCGTCACGATAAGGGAACATCCCCCACCACGGGAGATGCCAGACCTGTCTATACGACCGTGGTTCCCACTGAAACCTCCCCTCTTCTGAGTGCCAAAGCTCTCCCCTCTATCTTTCTTTTGTTTTGCACGCGTTAAATCTGTTGTGTTTCAGTTTATAATCCAAGATATTATCCGATGCTATCTTTTTTTTTAACATCTACAGATTATGGTTTTAATAATTTTATATTTATTATTTATTAATTTTTCTCAGTGTGCAAAGAAAGTAGCCAAAACAAAAGAACTGTGTTATCCGAAACGAATATGCTACTTTCACTAAGAAAAATCGGTAAAGCTACTGTCTTATAAGTAATTCTGACATTCGACAAACGTAAAGAGCTACATTTCGGTAAACTATACCGTTACAGTAAGTTACATTCTCTTACACGCTATGTAAATGTAACAGAATAATAAGCATTTGTAGCATTTAGAAACAGTGTGGGATAGCAATTGGCTCGGTGAAATTTACTGATCCGCAAGTCAGTACCACTTATGTATTCGTATTTGTAACTACCAAATCTGATAACAGTTAATTGTTCAGCCTAGTAACATTCAGTTAACTGCCCAGTTGTCCATATAAGTACTTGGAAATTAAGTAAAATTTACCGGATTTTCAGTATATTATACGGAACTTTTTTCTGCGTGTAATTGAAAGTGCAAGTTATATTGATTTTTGGTTTAAATACTGGTTTATTGTTGGAAAAGATTGACTTTCTGGTCGAAAATGATGAAGTTAATATGAATCTGATATTTTGACTCAGATCGGAGTCCTTATTAGTGTTTTTTATTAAAACCTAACAAAAACACAGAAAAAGTGGGAAGCTGAATTGAGATTTTCTTGGAATTAAATATTTTAGATTTGAAAAAACGTAGCTTTTTTACATGGTAAAAAAATTATATATTTGAAAACGAAAGGCTTCAATATAAAACAATCCTAAAAACATTTTGTTCAAGAAAAATATTCCAAAGAAATTCTTTACGTAACATTTTTTGCACGGCAAATATAGTATGTGTATATGATTATATGATCATAATATCATAATAATAATATCATCATAATATGATTTATATTTCTTGGAATAAGTATACTTAGTAAACTTCAAAAACGTAAGCTATTACAATTGTCATATAAAAATGTTCCGTTAATTTAACAACCCTTTTTTTCTGTATATTTTCATAATAAGATAAGACGATTATCTTAGAAATTATAGACTTTTTTTACCTATGTAAAAACAAGATTCAGATATACTTTCAACTTAAACTGTTTGCAAAAAAATGTCTTATTTTTTTGTTTAAATTGAAAAATTATTTAACTTCAAATAAAATTATTTAAGCAAAGAAGACCAGACATAGCAATTTTATTTTCCAAAGTTGGAAAGTTTATGACTTTATTGCTCCTATTAAAAGCTCTTCCATGCACGGAGAAAAATGGATATTGAAAAGTAGATATTCAAATAAAAGATATTCATCCATAATATCTAGATATTGACACGCAATATTAAAATTTTTTTTTTCAATGTATAAGATTTTTCCGAGAAGTAACATTTGATATTCAAGTTCAATAGTTTAGATATTGAAGCATGAAGTGCGCGCGCATATATATAAAGGTCATGTGATCACTTTTTCGCGCTCATTGAAATCTGCTTGCATGCTTGCAGCATGCCGTAAAGAAAAATTTTGAAAGTTTCGTAAAAATTCTAATAAGTGTTTTTAATGGAATAGAGATCGGGTGTTTAACTTGAGATGCAGTAAGTAAAAGATATAAGTTATATTTTTTCTCTATATATGTGGTTTATAGCCCAGAATGAAATCTAACCTTAGTGTTAAGGTTAATTTTCTAACAAGAATATTAAATTAATTTTAGACATGCCAAATAATGAAAATGAGAGCGAAGTATAAATCTGCTATATACTTATATACATCATAAAATATAATTTGACTTTTTTCTAAAAATTGAATATGTAGTTATTTCATAACCTTTAAAATAATTTTTTGAGTATCTTAGACATTGAGCTGTAATATCTATAACTTACCTTTTCAGTATACTTATTAAATTTACAGTTGAGGAAAAGAATTTGCAAAATAATGTAAAGAGGGTATAGAAGTGACTTGGATTATAATTATAACAATTTTTAAATAATTTATTAAATATATATGAATTGCAAGTATATATATAGATATATGAATATATGTATATATAATGTATAGTATATATGTATAATTATAATACCGCCGACCTCATTTCCTGCTTCAAATTTTGTTTACACACTGAGAGAAAGTATTAGTCGTGGCTACCCATTTTTTTATATAAAAAAGGGTCACAAGTATGTTTTTTACTCTGTATCATCTAAACACTTTAGTTCTTACAGCTAGATTAAATAGGTAGCAATGATTAAAATTTTTATTAAAACTTACGTCAAAATCCAATTAGTCGGTCCGTTTTGTAGCCGGGACTATTTTCATGGATTCCCAGATTGTATTAATCTGATAATAGAAGTTACCAATACGTTTTTGTAAAAAAACGAATTGCGTTAATTGCTATTACTCTTTGTCCAGTTTAGTTATTACAAAAAATATATATTTTTTCGACATAACGGCGAATAGTTGTATTAAAAACTATTTCAATATCTTATAATTAGACACTGATGAATTTTTTCATCCGTACATGATTAAAATAGCAATTCCAACTTTGAAAAAAATGTTAAATTCATCATTCTACCTATTTTATTTCGTTAAAGTCGATGGAATCTTTCTTAGGCTAGAATTATTTAGGAGAGAAACTTTTTTAATTATGGTCTTTCAAAATGTAACAAAGGGTGATAATTGTTGACATATTTTCATCACAAACTGCACAAAAGTGTACAATTATACTTTAATATTACCATGATTTAATTCTTCTCATTTTGATGAAGAACAAAAGCAAAATTTTAAGTAATCAATGTATGTGGCGATTTCCAAACGGTTCAAAACAGTTGATAAGAAGGAAAAATATAATTCGTCTGTACAATTATTTCTTGAAGTTTACTATTATCAAAGATTTATAATTAAACGAAATATTACATATGAAAATAAAATAATTACTTTTCTCTAACTAAATGAATTTGATCAATTTTACAACAAAAAAAACGTGTAGCATACTTAGTTCCATAGACTTTTGAGCATTGGTAAGTTTTACAAAATTGTTGGTACTGCTTACTAAAAATAAATAGTTGTGACCTATTAGTCATCACAGCTAATAGGATTTCTTTCAGTGCAATTGTAATTAATTTCACCAACAATAAAAAGAACTATTTTCGTCCCAATTTTTCTCAAGGGACTTAAGGGGGGTTTCTACCATGTTGGGTCAAAAAAATTGATTTGTTCGGTTTTGCTTTATCGGACAGATATACCCTCCAAGTATTCTCTCAAAAATAGTTGAGTCGCAATCTGAAGAATTAGAGAAGCTATCGGCCGCCGAAGAAAGTAAGAAACCTATATTGTACACACCAACTTTCACGCTAATGTCATGATTTTTTAAAAAAATGTCTGCCATTTTGTAACCGCCATTTTGTTTCTTGGAAAATCCATTTTCAAATTCGGGATCAGCGACCCCGGAAACTTTTCAGTACATTTTCTCATCGAAAACAAACAATTTTAACCTTCTGATTTTGATCATGCTATCGGCGGTTTCGCTTACCATGACACAAATACTCTTATGTGCCTCCGGCGCCTAAACTCGTTTTTACGCTACAGTTGAGAATAGCGTAATGTTGTGTATTACCATACAGAGGAATGTAATGTAAAAATTGAACTGTGCATGCACCTTTTACGGTATAGCAGAGCGTAATCTTTTTCTTATTCTTTTTCTTCTTCTTCGTACAGCGTTGGCACCGTACTGACAACGCCTTGTACATTTGAACTGCGCATACGTCTATTAGAATACGCTACTACTACACAAGATCAAGAAAATCAAAATGGCCGGAAGTAGTCGCGAAATGTCAAGTGAGATGGGCGATAATCACGGCCATTTTGACCTTTTCAGATTGGATTCGAGTGTACGCATAAAAACTCGTATATGCGCCGAAGTCATCACGATGAAATTTGGCACACGCGTGTTTCAGTAGTGTGAAAATGTCTGGTACCAGAATCAACAAAAAATTTTGGAAATTTTTTTTTTTATAAACAATAATGTGAAGAAAAAAAGTGCAAAAATTGGTACTTTAACTTTAATAGCTCACAACTCTTTCATTTTTTAAGATTTTTGAATGATTCTGGTACAGGACATGTGTAATGATATGCAGAGTAAGAATCTGCTCTATGTGTGTGTTTCAGATCATCTCTATTGGCAGGAGTAGGTAGGTAAATGGCACAATTCCTCGCAGCGCGTCGCCATTTATCGACCCCCCCCCCCCCCCACGCCTACAATGGAATGTAGCCCGTAAAAAAATTAGTTTATACATTAATACAATTACTTTAATACCTAAACAAAATTTCAAGTGCTTATCTTTTTAACCTTTCTCCCGAATAATTCGAAAAAATCTTATAGTTTTTTGACCCAACAAGGTAGAAACCCCCCTTACACACTTCGAACATGAATAAAATTTGAGGCAATGAATGAGCTCGATGAGCCTGAGGATTTATTCAGATAGGCATCCTAGAATATTAAAAAGTGGATAGAAATTATAAAATTTCCACATCTAAAAGAAGTCCCTAAAAAATTATGCTTTAGCGAAGTACAAGATGTCGAATCTGTGAATTACCTATTCATATAATTGAATATGTATGAAATTGCAAGATTATTTATTTTTTCAAAATGTGTTTCGGTTCTAATCGGAGCCCTCATCAGAGATTTATTTTTCAAATAAAAAATGCATAATAAAAAGTTGTTAACTCAGGATTTCTTTGTTGAAATTTTTAAAAATCAACATAGTTTTACATGCGAGTCAATAAAAAACTTGATATTGTTTCGAAAGAAGAGGTTGAAAGAATCCAACAATTTTTCAAAATATTTCTTTGATATAAAATAATTTAAAATAATTTTAAATTAATAGGTTGAGTTCGAAATTTTTCCACTGAGACTTGGGCTCAAGTCCCAGCGCAGTCGAAAGCGTCTTTTTCCACAGAAAGAATTCAAATTCTTTAAATTGAAAATAATATTTCAGAATATAATTATTTGGTTTCATATCGATGAAAGGACTCAATGATAATTTTAGGCAGCCTTTTACAAGTTTTTTTTTCTCAAATGTTGATTTTTTAATATTTAAAGAATTTGAAAATCTTTCTGAATTTCCATCAAAGGAATCCTAAGTTAATAACTTTATATTATGCATTTTTTATTTTAAAAATAAATCTCTGATGAGGACTTCGATCAGAACCAAAACTTCTATAACTACGTAAATCTATAAGTTTTTATTTACTTCGGACCCTAGAGCCATTTATCAACAACAACATATATCTTCAATTAAAATGCTTTTAAGAATTTGTTTTTAAAATATTTTGGATCTTAAATATTAATCTAATATAATTTAAAAGTTCGACACTTATTTAGAAATTATTTTTTATTCGTGATTGTAATTCTTCATTAATCACTATGTCATAACTTTTGTTTAAATTATGTTGTCAAGCTGTCAAATTTAACATTCTTAACCTTAAAAGTCTTTGAAAAGAATTTTTGGCTCTGCCAGAGATGA
The DNA here is from genome assembly GCA_030998225.1 of Diplolepis rosae. NCBI lineage: Eukaryota > Metazoa > Arthropoda > Insecta > Hymenoptera > Diplolepididae > Diplolepis > Diplolepis rosae. The sequence goes on along the minus strand of JAPYXD010000148.1, from coordinate 49,105 downwards.
GTTGGGAGATTGCTAAAGTAATGTAATAAGAGAATTTCACAAAAGTGAAAGTTTCCATACTTCAATCACATCCTGTGACCATTAACATTTATTTATTTATAATATTGTAAAATTATTCGTAATAAAACATGCATAAACGATATGTTTTGGAAGATATTGATTATACGAAATAAAATGTGTTACCAGTTTAGTGGTTCCAGTTTCATAGATCCAGGTGGAATAAAATAAATTAAAGGAGTAAGTCCCCATTTTAAGTTAAAAAGGAATATTCTCTCTCTCATTTATGTAGATTGTTTAATAAACGGTTAATAATTGTAAAATTTATTTGATTAATTATTTATTGTTGGCTATCCCTAACCCTTGTTTCGATTAAGAAATCCTTCCGATTCCTTAAGCGAACAAAAAACGGGGAAATATAATTATAATAGTAGAAGGTAAGTGACAGGACGTCACATACCCTTTTATTATATTTTTGGTGTATCGGCCGGGAAAGTTATAAGCCAGCAATTAAAATAAAAGTAAAATTAAATAAAATTTACAGGGGATTTATTTTTCTATCGTGGTACATTTTTGATTTTTCTTTTGCCTTTATGAGGTTTTCTCTTGCTTGTGTTCGCATTTCATGCAGTTGTTATAATATACCTCCTATTGCGTATCCTGAGGCATCTGTTGTGAGAACAAAGGGTTGCGAAAAATCGGGTCGTTGTAAAAGTGGTTCTTCACATAATCTTGATTTTAAAATATCAAAAGCTGTTTGCTGTTCATCGGCCCAGTTGATTAAGAGGATTGGCAATTTTGGAAAATCCTTCGATAAATCTACGATAATATCCTGCTAATCTTAAAAATTGTTTGACGTTCTTTTGTGTTTTTGGAACTGGAAATTCTTTTACGGCTTTTATTTTTTTGGGGTCCGGTCGAACTCCATTTTTATCAATTATATGACCTAAATATCCTATCTCAGGTCGTAGAAATCCACATTTGTCTGGTTGTAAATGAAGGTTTTCTTTTCGAAGACGTTGTATTAAATTATTAAATTTGTTCTCATGTTCTTCTAGTGTATCAGCAAATATGACTATGTCATCAAGATATACAAAGAGTTCTGTCCCTATTAATCCAGTTAAACTAATGTCAATTAACCTTTGAAATGTTGCAGGAGCGGTTTTTAAACCAAAGGTCATTCTATCAAATTCATAATGGCCATGAGGTGTAGAAAATGCAGTTTTATGAGAGTCTTTAGGGTCCATTTTTATATGATGAAAACCAGTAGCTAAATCAAATACTGAAAAATATCTGGCAGATCCGAGTGAATCGAGTATATCATTTATGTTAGGTAGTGGGTAAAAATCTCCGATTGTTTTTTCATTAAGTTTTCTGAAGTCTAGAACCATTCGCCATTTTATTTTACCTTTAGAGTCTGGTTTTTTAGGAACAATCCAAACTGGAGTATTATACGGTGATTGTGAAGGTTTTATTATTTTATTTTTCAATAATTCGTCAACTTGTTTTGTAATTTCTTCTTTATGAACAGAGGGAAATCTATATTGTCTTGAAAAAATTGGAGAATCATCTGTAGTTGGAATCGAATGTTGTAAAACGTTACTAGCTTCAAGTGGTTCTCCTGGGATTTGAAATCTGTCTGCACTATTAATAATTAATCTTTCTACATGTTCGTATTCGTCTTGATTCAAATGATCCAAACGAAGAAGTTTTTTAATGCATTCTATTCTTTCTTCACCTGTTATGTTAAAAAATCTGCATGGATTGTTGAAAAAATTTTCGGTTTTCAAGAAGCTATTCAGAATTTGGTTAGATAAATCGTCATCACTTAAGTTTTTTAAATTGCTTGATTGACTTGTTACATTTTGAAAATCTCTTTCTTCAAAGTCTTCTAAAGTAATAGCTGATATTGATATTGTTACTGAAGTTTCGTTTGTATTTGCAAATTTGATATAAGCTTTACCATTGCAATTTTTTACAATTGCGTCTCCGGCATAAATTCCTTCGCCAAAATGTAGTCGAGGTACGTAACCTTCGCTTTTCTCAGTATTTTCAATTGGAATATAAAATGTTGTTACTGTTCTAGCTGGAATTGTTAATATCTGTGTCGATTCAAATGGATACAGTTTATTTTGTATTTCTAGACATTTTGATACATAATTTATATTGACTTTATTTTCTCGAAAAAATTCTGAACCTAGAACTCCGTCTTCATCTATTGGAACTTCATTAGGAATTATATTCAATATTGTTGGATATCCTAGAATGTTTATTTGTATTTGTCCCATTGTAAAAAGTGGTAAATTATTTATTCCTGTAATTTTTAACACTATTTTTTCATCTATTGGCAAATTAGGATTTACGGAATTTTGTTTAATCAAATTTCGACCAGCACCGGTATCTATCATCATGCGAGCAGGGCTTTTAAGACCTCCTGCGCATATCGTTATCGATGGAATTATACTTGGTTTGGAAACGCTTATCTTTATAGCTGGTTGATCGTTAAAAGTGGATGCTTCTGGCTCTTGCCTTACGCTTTCCTCAGTGCATCCGTGCTGGGGAGAGCATTTGAGTTTTCCGAATTTTGCGATTGTTGTTTATTTAATCTAACGTTACAATTTTTTATAATATGTCCTGGTTTTTTTATAATAGTTGCATATAACTTCTGATTTTTGTGGATAATTTTGATTTTGTCTACTTAATTGCTGATTTTGCATCTCTCGTTGGCTATTTTGGTTTAAAAATTGTCTGTGATTTGCATACCTGTTGTGATCTAGATTTTCTTGTCTATTATCATAATTTCTGTTTCTCGAAAAATTATTATTATTGTAATTATGGAATCCATTGCTGTTGGGATAATTATTTCTGTTACTTGAAAAGTTATTGTAATTGCTGTTCCTATTCCTTAAAAAATTGGTATTCGGATAGTTATTGTTATCATAATTGTTATTTCTGTTTCCTAAAAAGTGGTTATTCCGGTAATTATTTCTTGCAGAATTGTTGTAAATATTTTCTCGTCGTCGGTAATTATTACTAGGCTGTTGATTTTGCATAACAAAATTAGGATTTTGTTTTCTGGAAACTGCTTCTTGTGCTTTGGTTAAATGATAACAATTTTCGGCAACATGACCCGGTTTTTTACATATTATACAAATTATGTTGTTATCTCGTGCAACATTGAACCGAGTTGTTTTATTATTTCTATTATTTATAGAATCATCCATTTTTAAATAATCTGAATTTTTATTTCTCCGTAGTGCGAATGATGCTGCCAAATCTCTTTCTACGTTGATTATGTCATTGAAAACTTCTTTAAATGATTCCTTTGTTTTTACTCGTATTTCTAATTCAGGACGCAGACCGCGAATAAAGCATTGAATAACGTCTTTTTGAAGGTTCTGTTTGAAGGTATTATCTACTTGTCCATTATTGTTGAGTCTATGAGCGTCTTCGATTCTGTCGGCAATCTCCTTAATTCTAGCTGCATAGGAAAGTACGTTCTCTTTTTCCCACATATAGGTATTCCCCAATTCTCCTTGTAATTGATACACACTTTTTACTGGGGCGTATACTCTTTTGAGTTTTTCAATTAATTCTTCGATATTATTATAGGTCGATCCAAAGATACATTTTCTCGCTTCTCCTGATAATTTACTTCCTAATAATCGTCATAAATTTTCTTGAGCTGCGGGTGTTGGCAGCATTGCCTTTGCCTCATAACATCCTTCAATGAAATGTGATAATGGAGTATTACTTCCAACAAATAAGGGTACTACTTCTAACGCGTCGCGTAAGGATACTTGTTGATTATTAGGTAGGACCATTTCGTTGTTTCTAATTGGATTAACGTTTTCTGCAGGATTGTTGTGAACAATTTGTTCCATTTGTTTGTTGTCGGTACTACTATCGTCGCTATCGTTATTACTTAAAATTGTTTGGCGTTTAAGAGAATTTTCTGATAAATTTGTTTTAGTTCTTTCTTCGACTGTGCTTTTTGGAATTATCGTTGAACTAAGTAAACTTATATCTTCGTTGTCAATATAAGTAGTTTTGTTTTTTAATGTTTCGTCGTGATCAATTGATCCACAAATAATACTTGAATTAGTTTTTGAATTTGAATTACGCCAATTATTCGAGTCACATAAATTGCTTGTTCCGGCAGTTTCGAATTGTTCAAACGTTAAGGTTTTCTCTAAAGAAATATTATCTAATTGAAAGCTGATATTTGTTTTGTCCTTGTTAGAAATATTTTCAAAATTATCTTTAGTTACCTTTTTATTCACAGTAACTGTTCTTTTTGGTTTAAGGGGACCAGTTTGATTTTGTGCCACAAATTTTGCAAATTCAATATTTTTCTTAACTTGACTGCGTGTAATAGGATTTCCTTGAATTTGTGATTTCCCTAATTCACTGGGATTGCGTCCCGACATAGGTTATTATAAAATAAAATTTACTGATACGTACATTGAGACACTTTTAAAATTGCAATACATAAATATTAATTTGGATCAACAGAAATTTTTTTTTAAATATCTTTCGTTTTAAAATATTTTTGTAATCAATAAATGTGATTAATAATTTGTTATTAGAAAAATATGAATTGTCTCAATTTTCCGAGTCAGGTAAATTTATAATCATCAATCAAAATTGTTAAAACAATATGCCTTAATTCTACCAATTTCCATGTGCTTACAGAAAAAATATTTATTTAGAATTTTTGTTTCAAATTTATTCTTATTGAAACTAATTTTGGTCCTTGTCTTACCTGGGATACTTGATATGTTTTTTTTTTTATATATAATTATCGAATTGTATAGGTCACAAGTGGGTTTTAAATAATTGTTACACTCACAAAAAGAAAAATTTTTTAAAAATATTTTTTATTATACACACATAAACAAAATTTTAAAATATACAGAATTTTAGTAATGCAAGATTGGACAAGCCTGATTCAAGCACAACATTTTGGTCAATCTTTGCAAATAAAACTATTCTGTTAGTTAACAGAGTTAAAATAAAAGTTTCAAACGTTACTATATGAGCACTTGAATTTCGCCTTACCTAATTGATCGTAATCAAATGGTGACCGTTCAACGAATCTAAAAAGGATATATAGTCTCTTGTGCTGCTTTTTCTCGTTTTATCTCGAATTAAAACTTAGTCAACAATAAAGAATTAAAGAAGTACGAGATTAGACAGGCATGACTCAAGCACAAAATCCCATGTAATCTCTGCACTTTCAGAAATTCAGATAATAAAATTTCAAATAAAATAAGCCTTTTAATCACTTAGGTTAGCCTCAAGGTCAAGTCCCTGCGTGACTCAACAGAATTTATTTTATGTTAAGACAGTTTGCACAAAATAATTAAACAATTTTTCAAATAAAATAATTATTTAATCACTTAGGTTAGCCTCAAGGTCAGATCCCTTTGTGATTTGATAAAATTATTTTATTTTAACAAAATATGTGTATAAAATTTCAAATAAAATAAAATGATTATTTAATCACTCAAGTTAGCCTCAAGGTCAAATCCTTTCGTGACTTTATCAAATTTATTTTATTTTAAGTAATATGTGTGTGATCAGATAAATTATAATTGTGCTTTATCAAGTTTCGATTCCTAGTAATTATAAAATTTCAATATCCAATTCACTGACTTCAAGTGTTTCCCGGCCGATGCACCAAAAAAGAGGGTATGTTGCGTCAGAAACGTAACATTTCTCTTCTTAAAAGATTCCTCGTTTTATGTTAGGATCGAAAAGGATCTTCTCTAAGGGATGAGGAGAAGTCAGTGATTGAGAATGGTTATTGATATAAAGTATGTTTATTGACAATCAAATTGAGAAACGAATAAGCATCATGGAATTGGAAATCGAATTACAATTTAGATGTACCTCTACTCGTAACGTAGAGATAATGAAACTGGACTAGACTGAACTGATCTAGCCGTGTAGAGATGATGGTACTGGACTAGACTGAACTGAACTCGCCGTGTAGAGATGATGGTACTGGACTAGGCTCGCGTTGGTTACATTGTGAAAATCTGATGTTGACTGAACTGATCTCTATTAGAACTTTCGCTTTTTATAGAACTTTTGCAAAGTTGCCCATGGTGGGAGCAAAACAAGGTGTACCACCTTTGCTATTAAGATCGGATGAGTTGCCCTCTCTGATGACTCGTGCTCCAATGAAATTCATTACCTGGCACTAATGTCGCAATCTATTTTATCTGTTATTCGTTTCTAACGAAAAGGTCAACTACTGTGCAAGTAAAAACAAGGTGTATCATCTTTTCCATATTTGGTATTTTAAGATCGGATGAGTTGCCTTCTCTGATCACTTATGCTTCGATGAAATTTATTACCTGGCATTAGTGTCATAGTAAAATATATCAAGTCTATTTTATCTATTATTCGATTCTAACGAAAAGGTCAACTACTGTGGAAGTAAAAACATGGTGTACGATCTTTTCCATATTTTGGTGTTTAAAGTCGAATGAGTTGCCTTTACCGATGAGTCACGTTCCGATGGAATTTATTACTTGGCATTAATGTCACAGCCAAATATATCTATTTAGATTTGCCTTTCGATTTTAACTATCTTCCTATTTCTTGTTAGATCTTGCTGTTGAGTCAATATAATCAAGGACGTGGTAATGTTGCCTTGATCTCTTCATTGGTTCCTTAATTTGTTTATTACTCTATGTGGTAGAGTCGCGGGACGTGACAATATTAATATTGAGGACCAACACAAGTTACACTACCCTTAATTATTAAATTAAAAATTTTTAGATTAAATTTTTTTTAAAAATAAATTTAATTTATTAATTTTTTTTTATTAACAAAAACATACACCACTATAAAACACAGACACTAAACAAAAAGGATATTAAAAATAAAATTGATTTTCAAAATGATTTCAACCCTGCGATTGAGATTTGTAGAGGACATAATCCCTCACAGCGTAACCAGTCGCTCGAGGAGAATTATATCGAACAAGGGCCAGCGGTAAAACGCTCAGTCGTCCTCAAATTACAGTCTCAAAAGTGTATTTGGGAATAATTTAATAAATTTCATATTAAAAATTCAATTACTGAAATTTAAAAAATTCGTTTGAGGATTTGACCCCTCATAGCGTAACCAGTCGCTCGAGGAGGGTTATATTGAACAAGGGCTAGCGGTAACACGCTCAGCCATCCTAAAATTAGAATTTTTTGATTCAGGATTGAAATTTATTCTACACAACTATAAAACAAACAAAACAAAAAAAAGAGGATACTCAAAATAAAATTTATTTTCATTAGGAATTGTTTAGGTAAATAACTTTCAAAAAAAATATATAATCGTGATATATATATATATATAAATCGAGTCGTCACTCGTATTTGAAATTTTATGTCATATTTTGTCAGCACTGTATGATAAATGCCTTTACCATCAAGAAAACATACTTTCAAACGTCCCCGAGCAAGAAATTTTAAGTCAAAAGATATCAAAATTAGATAGATCAATAACGATATCGAATTCTCAGAATTCTTTGAACAATTGTTAGAAAAAGATGTGAAATTTTATTGGTCTGAGAAACAACAAGAAGCATTTGAACTTTTAAAGGAAAAATTGTGTGAAGAACCTCTTTTACAAAGACCAGACTTCTCACAACCTTTTATTTTAACAACTGATGCGTCAGGATTTGCTATAGGTGGAATACTTTCACAAGGTAAAATAGGTAAAGATAAACCTATAGCTTATACTTCTAGATCATTAAATGCCTGTGAACGAAAATACGATACATACGAAAAAGAAGCTTTAGCAATTATTTATTGCGTAACATATTTTCGCCCTTATTTATACGGATGAAAATTTACCTTGGTCACAGACCATAAACCACTAGTATGGTTTCAAAACTCGAAAGATCCTTGCTCTCGAGTAACTAGGTGGAAACTAAAACTGGCAGAATATGATTTTGATGTTGCATATAAGGCAGGTAAAACTAATGTAAATGCAGATACTTTATCAAGGAATCCTACTGACGTGGAGAATATGGAACATAATTATATAAATAATAAGACTAGCATTGAAGTAAATTTAGTTAAACCAAGGAATGCAAAATGTATATCTGATTAGAATATAAAGAAAAAGTACCCGTAACAGATCTAGCATGCTATGAAGAAATAAACTGCTAATTTTGAAGAAGATATTGAGGAGTATAATTACGAAGAAACTGAACAATTTATGAATAAGAAAAAATTATTTAAGAATAGAAATAATCAAGGAAATTATGATAAATTAAAATATAAGGATATTGAAGACGAAAATATAACCACTGATAATTCTGGAGGAAACGAACAAATACCGATAAACGATGAGAACTTAATTAAGGATATTAAAAATAAGGAATTTAATAATGATATAAATTATGAAGATTTTGAAAATGTTGGACAATTAAACGAAGAAACTTTATTTAGGAATGTTGGTAACAAAAAACGTTATTATGAGGATATTGATGAAGAAAAAATTGATAGAAATAATATTGAAGAATTATTAAATGAAGAATATTTATTGATAAATGATGAAGACAATGATAAAGACAATGATGAAAAATGTTGTATTGAATTGAATACTAAGGATATAAAAAAAGGAACAGTTTAGACGAAAAAGATTTATTTTACATAATTAATAAAAGATTGATTAATGTAATAATGAATAAAATGAATAATGTGGAAAATGAAAACACTTTTTGCAAATTGATCGATGAAGGAAATATTTCGGAAACATTTGTTTCACAATTTTTGAAATGTGTCATGGATTCAATTTCAATTTTATTAGAAAATAAAAATAAATGCTATGCTATGCAAACAAGGAGTCAGTTAACAAATTCGAAGAATATAAGTAATAATAATGAAGATTATATGAAAAATAAATTATTAAGAAATGTTGAAGTAACAAATAAAGTAAAAAAGAAACGTGGAAGGCCACGAAAAATTATTCAAGAAGTAAAATTACAGGAAAAATTTAAAGGAGATGTAGACCCAAAAAATGTATAAATAAATCACCTGAGATTAATAAAAAACGTAAATTTGCGGAATCAGAAGACGAATCCGATTCTGATCGAGATTATGATATTAAGCAAAAACCAAAAGCAAATAAGAAGAAAAAACATTTTAAGGAAGATGAAGAATTAAATGAAGAAAGTAATTTTGAAACAAATTCTGATTTGTCAAGTGAAGACGAAAAAGAAGAAATCCAGGAAAATTTTCAAAATGTAGAACATGAAAACGAAAACGAACAATCGGATATACTAGAAATAGAAAATTCTGAAAACTATGATGATTGCGATTTTACAGAAGAAAGGCCACCCCCAGAGCCACCCCCTGATCAACCTTCAACGTCTGGATTGCCTAGAACACAGAAGAATATAATTGAATGCCGTGACCAATTGACAATGAGAAAGGATAATTATGCGTATTTTGTAAGCAATAAAGGAGAACCTCGCGATATAGGCTCTAAACTTTTGGAAAAATGTGGAAAATTACCTAATTTTAAAAATTTACAAAAAGGAATAGTCCAAAAATTACGTAAGGGAAATCAATACCATTTTATACTTCCAATCGAAGACGAATTTAAAGCAAGTGTAGGAGAAATGACTAAAAATATTAAATTAGCCATTTATTCTCTTCATTCCATGGTAAAATAATTAAGTATTAAATCAATTAGTATTGCGAAATCATCACACATTAACAATGTTTTGTGGGAAGAAATTTTGGCTACATTAAAAATAGCATTTTTGGATTCAACAATTAAAATAATCATTTGTAATGGAATCACACAATACCCTACGAAAGAACACAGAAATCAATTAATCGAAGAAGCTCACTCATCTGCTGTAGGAGGACATAAAGGAGTAACAAAAACCTATAATAGAATCAGACAAAGATACTATTGGGAAAACATGAAATTAGATATACAAAAATACATACAACTTTGCTTACAATGCCAATTTGAAAAACTTGTTAGAGTCAAAACAAAAGACCCTATGATAATCACTGATACCCCAGGAACAGCATTTGAGAAATGCACACCTTATGAATTAGTCTTTGGAAAATTAGCACGTTTACCATCTAGCGATCCTTTACCAGAACATGAAAAAATGGAAACTTATGATATGTACATAACCAAATTGATTACAAAACTACATGAAATGCGTGGAATAGCAAGACAAAATTTAATAGAAGCTAAACAAAAATCAAAGGAATACTATAACAGAAAAATTAATCCACAAAATTTTAAAATCGGAGATAGTGTATTTTTACTGGAAGGTGGAGAACTAAGGAAATTCGAAAATCAATACTCAGGACCATACGAAGTACTTGAAATATTAGGCAAAGGAAACATAAAAATTTCAATTAAAAATAAAGCTAAAATCGTTAATATTAATAGACTCAGACTTTCATACATAACCCCAAAAAACACCAATCAGATTAGAAAGAATTAAAATTAAATAAAAATGATTGCAGATCACAATGGAACCAAAACATCGCCAACGCATTGATTTATTATGTGATTTAATCGTTCGCCAAGTTGATATGAAAGCATTATGGCCATACTTATTTCTAAATGGGATATTTAATTACGACGATTGCAACGTACCAAATTGGTCTCAAGATACAACAAATCCAGAAATAATTAAAGACATAATTTTAACAATTAAAACAAGAGGACCTGATGCATATTACGACTTACTGCGAAGTTTACGACAATCTGGTCAAAAATTTTTAGCCGACATTTTAGATATGCCCAACTAAGTATTGATTTAATAATTTCAAAAATATTATAAGAAAAATAAATTATTAGCAGTCGCAAACTGCTAATCAAAAATATCACTTTACAGATAATGAAACTAAAATATCAAGAAAATCTACAACAGCTTTTACCTTTTACTCTGGAGCGGCACAGTACACGCCATCATTGGATATGACTGTGGGACAAATCACCTGAATATAACAACACTATCTTTATTGGAAGTAGGAGAATGCGATATTCCAGAACCCCAAGTACAGGTAGAAAAAATATATGTTCAACTTTTACAATTAAGTGACTTTACTCTAACAAAAGTTATTCAATGCAAGGTAGAAGTAGACAGGAAAATTGAATATTGTGGAATGCACTCTCACACATCAGCAGTTATTAATGGATACAGGGAATACATCCAAGAAGTGTCAAGAGATCAATGTAACAAAATGCATGAGACAGGAGTATTTTTAGCACCCATAAATACACAAATAACCGGTCTAAGGATTAATAGAACATCCTCACATGCTATAATGTTAGCAGGATCAACGCAGATAAATGGACAATGCTCAGGATCACAGTATTCTGATCTTTTTGGAACTTGGGAAAACGTAATCGTGCATGCAAAGTATCGGATAACCTTACAAGAATACCAAGCAACAATCAATATAAATACAGACAAAATTCATTTAAAATCTGGAGTAATTTGTTCACTCTCTGATACTGCATGTACTGACGAACTAGGAGGTGGACAAACTTTTTGGAATCCGTTACCCAACGACAATTGTAATTTTCAAAAATATAAAGTATTATACGAAGGTTCAGCAAATAAAACATACGATAATTCAACTCTTAACCCACAAGTTATATGCTCCCTAACTACCAATGATATAAATTTCGTTTTAGCTCAAAAGGCCATGCAACCTGTATGTAACTACGTTTTAGTACGCACAGAACATCCAAAATTATTGATTTTCGAAACTACTCGAGGAAATACATTTTTGGAAAATAAACAACTATTAGTTGAAAATATGGATCTATTTACATATATAAATTCAAAATTCATTTATGTCGAAAGACACATTTTCAGAAAAAAGAGTAAATTATATCATGACTTTTTAACCCATAAATGTCAGCTTGAGCAACAAGTCTTCAAAAATTCCTTAATTATAACAACTCAAGCACCTGACGAATTTGCCTACCATCTGATGAAAGGTCCAGGATACATGTCTATTATTGCAGGAGAAGTAGTGCATATAGTTAAATGCATTGCCATCGAAGTGAAATCCAGACAAACTGATCAATGTTTTTTACAGCTCCCAATTCATAAAGGAAATGAAACACTATTTCTTACCCCTCGTACACACATAATAATAGGAGAAGGAACGGGAACATGTTGTAATATTTTCCTACCATCAATGTATTATTTAAACGACGCCTGGTATAAATTATCTCCAAAACCAACTGAATCACTACCACCATCAATAATGAAACCAACTACGAAACCAACTTGGAAATACACAAATCCAGCTTCTTTAGCAACAAGTGGAATCTACACACAAGCAGATCTAGACAAATTAAGAGATCATATCATGTTTCCAGCAGAAAAACCAAATGTATTAAACTCACTAGCACGAGAAATACTAGGACATTCAAATATGGATAATAAAGTATCTTTGATGAACCTTTTGGACGAGGAAACATTAAACAAAATAGCTGAATCAGCGTGGGGAAGATTTTGGACCTTATTCACAAATTTTGGTACAGCAAGTCCAGGATTTATAAGAATAATAATAGTAATTAGAGGAATTAAGTTAATAGCAGACACAATTATACATGGATATGCCCTACATAGTGTATTTGGATGGTCAATCCATCTTCTTGGTGCACTTTGGGATTCAGTAACTAATCTTTTATTGCATCTAGGAAAACCCGGAAAAAACACGGAACAAGTGAGAGAACCAGCATTGGAGTTACAAAAAGGAAACCCTTCAGCCCCACAACAAGGAGTACAAACGCCACTGTACACAGAACTCACTTATACAGGTAATATACGCACTCATACTGAAGCAAACCTTTATCCTCACGCTCAACTGAATAATATTGAAGAACCATCAAACTATCCTATCCGTTTGTAATAAATAACCTCATAAAATGTCAATAACAACTATTACTTGCAAAAAACAAGAAACCCAAAATAATCCGCGAGAAGAAATAGCCAAAGCAAATAATAAACCTATCGAATATCTATATAACTACATGAAACAAATAAACAATGACGTACTACCACAATTTAATACTACCATTAGTCATATAACAAGAGATACAGTTTATTACAGTGTAGCAGTTGAATATGAAAACTATACAATAATGACCACTTCAGATCAACTAGATATAGCAAAACAAAACGCAGCACAAACCTTTTACTATTTACTATCAGACGAACGTATTCCAGAAAGCAAATACGAAGACTATACAGATATAATACCTATGGAACTAGAAAAATATTGCATTTTGAATAAAATTGAAAAACCAATGTACTCATACATCAAAACAAAAATTTCAAGAAGAAAATTTAATTGCATAGCAATTTGTAAAATTAGCAATTTAAGATAGAGTGGTATAGGAAAAACTTGTTTATCAGCAAAAATTTCGGCCTCAATAAAAGCTTTGAAATCACTTACTCGTAAGAAACAAATAAGAAATTAATAAATTGCATTTTTTCTTTAAGGAAAAATACTAACATGGAAATCCAACCTATACCAAGGACTACAGCCTCTATGAATATACCAGCACTAGAAGAATCAAAATCACAAAAAGACACATATAAAACCAAAACCCTAGTTATCCTTAATTATGTAAGAATTCTAAGAGATTTAACAAATAAATACGGACTAGAAGAACCAGAAACTCTAACCTATAAAGATTTTGACATCGACAAAAAAATAATTTTTACATCATATTATAGAGTAATAGATCAAAAAGTTATAGCTACAGGAAATATAACAATAATAACTGAAAAGGAAGCAGCATTCAAGCAAATAAAATCAATACAAGAAAGTTACGACCTTTATGAAGAAAAATATGAAGATTTGGAAACACAAAAAATTAAATTCCAAAATAAGAGCACTCAAACAGATTTCCGCCCAAAATTGGTACCCTTTTGTAAAACATGTAAAAGCTTCAACCATACTTCATACAATTCTTCAAAGAAAACAACGGAAACTAAAAAGCCAACAATTTTCAGAAAATTTTTAAACCTCTTTGCATAATTAAAATATCACCCATGGATTTGTATTAACAAATTAATTTCCTTTCAGGTTACATACTAATACAATATATTTTTCTTGTTTTAGGACATAGCCATCCGAGAAGCCTTATATATGAAAGATAATTTATTCTTTTCGTAATTAAAGTCCGTAATTAAATGTCTAAAATTTCGCACAATGAGTCAGTTTTCATAATTATCATATAAAAACTATTTTGATCATTTCACCAGTCTTTATCTTCAAGCCTTGCACAATTAAAATCTTTGGAGAAGGTAGTCATTTAATGTTTTACATTGATATTTACTAAATACTCAGTTTTTAAGTACACTAATTACAATATTCATTAAAAAAATGGGAAAACGCTATAGATGAAGAAATACTAATAATAAACACAAACAAAATGAAAATGACTGATTGTTCTTTTCCTCTTTTTATAACATAATTATCCTTCACGTTTTTGATAAATTTATGAATGCTTTCCATATACATAATTTGTTTGCATTATGAAATTCTCTCGTGTGCTATGATAATTATCGATACCGAAAATTTTCCTAAAATTTTCTTAAGATAATATACTCCCTTCTGCTATGGAAGCGAACATGTTCTATATATATAGAAAAATACTTTTTAAATCTTCATATAATTTAAAGTTTTTCGATAAAGTAAATCTTGTCCATGATATTCTAATAAAGCAGAAGGTTCTCTAAAATAAAATACAAGGTATCCGTTTCGTAATCTGAATATAAAGAAAAAGAAATGTTATTAACCACTTTAGACGAAGTTAAAATGATATACAAAGTAAGCTTGACATACGATTTTAAAGGTTTAAATATTAAGATTATTCAATGTGTAAAATTTTTAGTAATATACCAATATTTATGGCTATATGTATTATTGAAAGATAAAAAAAAAGAGTTTAAGCACAGTTCAGCATAAAAGTTACTAGAAATTTTGTATAAAGACTATTTATTCAGCGAACAAACAGAGCCCGTAAATGAATTGAAAAAACCTATAGAAAGCGATTTCGAAAAAGTTATATTATATAAGTGGACCAGCACATGTGAAAGATGCTATCAAAGAGATCATAAACCAGTAAATTGTACTGCTCCGAAGCGAAATAAAAATTTATCGAATAAATTTCAACTTATTAAAAAGAATTTTGTAACCAAATATATGATATCACGCAATGTGACACATTGCTAAGAAAATATAAAAATTGAATGAATAAAAATAAAATGAGTTTAAACACGTCGATTTTATCCCCAAGTTTAAACAAAAGGGGGGAGGTGTCACGTCCCGTAACTATCATGATTGAAATTTGAAAACGGAGAAGTTTTCTAGTCATATGTTCTGAAGAACAATTAACATGCATAAGGGTATATTGGAAGCAATCAATTTAATCTAAATTATTATTGGCTAACAGCTTAATATTATATCAATGTAAGAACGTATCATAAAAGTATTTATTGTTGTATATGAGCATTTATATCATCAAAAAATAATAATAATGAATGATGTGCTATCTAATGTCAAAAATGTGTGTAGACAAACTTTACAGGAAAATTTAATGCGACAAGTATATACTTATGTCACTTAATATTATATTCAAAAATTTTTCTTAATCGTAATTTTCGAATTACATTCATCTATAATATGTATGTAGTCAGTGCTTCACGAACAAACTTACTGTTTAATTGAAACATATGTAGAATTTACAAAATAATGTGTGTGATTATATAAAAAGGAAAAATGAAATAAACCAAAAAAAATCATAAATGAAAATACTTATGTGTGTAACAGATGTTCTCAAAAAATATATATATATTCAAAAAAAAGGTAATCATAATTTTTTAAATTATATTCAGCTACAATATGTATGTGTTTATTGTTTTATGAATAACTATTCTTGTTGTATTATTTAAAATAAAGTGTAAGAGAAAAATATATAAATAAAATATAAATAAAAGAAAATAAAAAAAATAATAATAATATATATTTTAAAAGTTAAGAAGATTATTATCGACATTTTGAATTATATTCATTTTGAAATATTTACCGTTTTATACATAGGGATTTCGTATAATGCATCAATAGGTAATGTAAAAAGTATGTAACAAGTATGTAACAACTATGTAACAATTATGAAACAACTATGAAACAAATATGTAACAATAATGTGACAATTATGTAATATTCATGTAACAATTATATATCAGCTTCAACATTCTATTAATGAACATTCACTAATTCGTATTATATTGCAAATGATTATTGCTTCTATGGAACTATTACTGCGTATTGTAACCAAGTTAATGTATTAATGAAAACACGATTACTAACCGATTAAATTATTATATGAATCACGAACAATAACAATGATAATAAAAATGGATTACAATTCTATAAGAAAAGCAAAACTCAATATTTGCGAAAGTTTGTACATGGTCATTTCATCCCCATGTCCAAACTAAGGGGGGAGGTGTCACGTCCTGTGACCATTAACATTTATTTATTTATAATATTGTAAAATTATTCGTAATAAAACATGCATAAACGATATATTTTGGAAGATATTGATTATACGAAATAAAATGTACGGTAGTAAGATTGTAATAGGGAGAGAGAAATAGTAAGTTATAAATAGACAACGGTTATGAATGAACCATTGAAACTCTTAACTACCTGTTAAGGAGGGAACCCCATCGGAATGTCCTAAGTACACAAGAATATCGACCGGCGCAGCAAAGGATAGAAATTTAAAAAATGAATCATCTCAAGAAGAAGGAACGTCCGGGAAACCAGAATAAGAAAAACGAAGTCTTCCCTTTTTTCTTCAGTACACAAAAATGGCAACTCAAAGGAAAAGAGGCCAGCTCAGCCACGTGCCAAGGTCAGGCCAACATCAGAAAAATATTCGCAGGGAAAAATTAAGACAAAGCCAGTATCGACCAAAAAAATATAAAACCCATTAGTCAGCACAAGAAGTTCCATGTCAGTATCGATCGAAAAAATGGCGAACATAGTCACTATCGACCAAGAAAATTGCCCATAAAAGCGACTGCGAATCCGCAAAAGGAGGGTTCATCGTCAGTTTTTCTTCAGTTCTCGTCGGTTTAAGATCGGAAGCGGTATCATCAAGTGCCCTCCCCAATAAATAACAGTCTTCCCCTTAAGAATAAATTGGAGAGTTCAACAGTCAACTTAGTGAATTAGACCAAGCAACAGGGAATTTGTTATGAATGATTTATGACATTATTTATTTCAGAAAACGGACTGCGCCATCAGAATAGAGGTTGGTCATAGAGAAATTGTGTCATGTTTTGGACAACGAAATATGATTTATAAATTTGTTATTAACATTTAAGACCAAAAAATCGCACTTTTTTTAGTTTTTTGCTTATAACATTAAAGGTAATTATCCAATCTTGATGACATTAATTGAAAAGTTGTAGAAAACTTAATTTTGAACAATATGAGTCGTCGCTTGATCTGATTGGATAATTAGAAGCGGAGAAAATTCGGAAAAATCGGGAAATTGAGCTTTTGTTAAACAAATTAATATCTCAGTTAATTTTTAACTTTTCAGGTTGTGGTTTGATGAAAAAATAACCGACTTTATGCGCTTCAAATGTATTAAAAAAATAACACATTAAGATAATACGTTTCCGCGCTATTGACACTTTAATTTATTTCATGCGTTAATTGTAAAATGTCTGCTTACCGCAGAGGTGGTCCGATTTTTATTTTGAAAACGGCTTTTAAATATGTAAATCAAGCAAAACAGAACGTCAATCTTGGTTTTTCGCTAAAATGTTGCAAAGTTTATTAAAAAAAGGTCCAAACATGGCTCTAAACGCTTGAACGCAGCAGTGACACAGTGAGCCTACTCGCCTTCTCCCCCCACCACTGTCACTTTGCTGCGTTCAAGCGTTTAGAGCCATGTTTAAACCTTTTTTTAATAAACTTTGCAACATTTTAGCGAAAAACCAAGATTGACGTTCTGTTGTGCTTGATTTATATTTTTAAAAGCCGTTTTCAAAATAGAAATCGGACCACCTCTGCGGCAAGCAGACATTTTACAATTAACGCATGAAATAAATTAAAGTGTCAATAGCGCGGAAACGTATTATCATAAAGTGTTATTTTTTTATACATTTGAAGAGCATAAAGTCGGTTATTTTTCCATCAAACCTCAACCTGAAAAGTTAAAAATTAACTGAGATATTAATTTGTTTAACAAAAGCTCAATTTCCCGGTTTTTACCGAATTTTCTCCGCTTCTAATTATCCAATCAGATCAAGCGACGACTCATATTGTTCAAAATTAAGTTTACTACAACTTTTCAATAAATGTCATCAAGATTGGATAATTACCTTTAATGTTATAAGCAAAAAACTAAAAAAAGTGCGATTTTTTGGTCTTAAATGTTAATAACAAATTTATAAATCATATTTCGTTGTCCAAAACATGACACAATTACTCTATGACCAACCTCTATTCTGATGGCGCAGACCGTTTTCTGAAATAAATAATGTCATAACAAATTCCCTGTTGCTTGGTCTAAATCGTTTCTTCGGTATGTTCGTCCTCAAGTAAAAAAGGGGGATCAATTGGATATCAGTGTCTTCAGTTATTAGAAGGAAGTTCCAGTGGTACAAGTTCCAGTGTTACCAGTTCCAGTGTTACCAGTGTAGTGGTTCCAGTTTCATAGATCCAGGTGGAATAAAATAAATGAAAGGAGTAAGTCCCCCATGTGTTCATTAATATCTTCATATGAACATGTAAATATTTATCGATATTAAATTTTACATAAAAATTTTTGTCCGAAGTGCTCAAATCTTGTTACAATATGACAAGATCATATGGACGAGTTCAATTTTTTTAATGAAATATTTTGTAATTTTTAATTTGTCTGTTCTTCTGAAATCGGAGGAAGATTTGAACAGTAAACAACAAACTTTCTAATGGAATTCAAGGTCAATAAATGCTTAAAGTTTTATATTAAAATTTTAATTACAAAATTTTGAAGCTTTGTAACTATAATATTTTTTGGAATTTACGTCTTCTACATGACAATTTATATACATATATATATAAATTACCATCGGAAATTACAGGTTGACCTGGAGTTTCAACTTTCGTTAACGTGATTTATTTTATAGAAAGATATTACAAAAGAAATTTTAATTTAGATCTCTTTGATGGAAATTAATAAGTATGTACAAAAATTAAAATTTTAAAAGATTTATTTTATTATGTCTTCATAGTGATTTGTTAACATAATTAAAATATTTTTAGAAAGTCTTTTCTGGATTCTATATGCTGGGGTTGAACATGTTACAAAAAGTCGTGTAATTTTAAAAATGTGTATCCCCATACCAATGAAATCTTAAAGTGTGCTGTTCGATAAAATATTAGATATAATATATTTTACTTTTGAATAATCAAACCTTTTATTCATATTTATATATTAAAATTTTCAATATGTATTCTGAAGGTTTTTTCAAAATGTTTTATTCTAAAGGATTTATTTTCAATTTTACTTCATACCAAATTAAAGTTAGTGTACGATTTCGTGTGCTGATTTTGATATAATTTATGTATTTTTTAAATATTTAAACCTTTTATACTCAAATATTCAGAATTATTTTGAATTCAAAATGTTTTAGTAAATTACATTGGCTTTAGGGTCCATAAATGAAGAAGTCTATTATAAATTAATTCAAAGGTCATTACAATCTACTATATTTTAATTGTTTTAATAAAACATTGAATAATTTAAAAACATTAAACATAAGAATACGTTCATAGTTACATACTCAAGTTTAAAGAATTTGAAAATTTTTCTGTGGAAAAAAAGACGATTTCGAATGCACCGACATTCGAGCCCGGGTATTTCGATTGCCGGTTGACTGCATATACATTCGTATAAAAATATTAAATATTTTGAAAATTTGTTTTCAAGTATTTTACTTTATAGTAATGATTTGTCGCGAATTTACTTCACATCAAATAAATCTCAAAGTGCAAGATCGCATTCGAATTCAAATACAATTTATGCTTTTTTTGTATTTTTTAATCTACAAAGTTCTTTGATTACTTTCTTACTTAATCTATAAATTCCTCGGAATCCCGCATAAGTTTTCGTTACCTGGTTTTCAAAAACCTTTCTGTATTCTCATTTTTGGTATTAAGTTTTTATATAACGGTTTTTGTGACAGACGGATCAACTGATGCCGACAAATTTTTTGGAATCGACGTTCAATTCTTAACAAAGAACTGTCTATTGCCTCAAAAATAACTAGAGAGTGCCTTAACAACACTTCGAAAGTTTAGACTCACTAATAACTAAAATGGCGTAGCATTACATTTCTTCTGAATACTTAACAAGTTTTCCTCAAGAGGTCCTCACTAGTTGAAAAGGAAAACTTACGAGTATCTCAAATAAAACTTTTGAAAATTTCTACTTGGGAAGCCCAAGTTAAGAGCAAAAAATCGTGTCTCAAAAAGACATTTAGTGTGAGACAAAATAATTGAAAGTGAATGTGCATTGAAATGACAAAAGACTTAAGAATTAAATAGTCGTTTTGAAAGTGAAATTTACAGTTCCAATAATATAAGTGAGAATGGCTCGATTTTTCATAGTGGTAATGATATTAACTAAACGCAGATGCAATATGAGTAAGGAGGGACTAAGCGAAATTAAGAATGGAAAAATTAGTTCGTTTTTATATTTATTGTGTTATATTTATTATATTGTATTATTATATTATTATATATTATTATTATATATTATGTTATATATTATTATATTGTATTGTATTTATTATATTTATATTTTATATCTATCTTGTATTTATTTATTATTATATTTATTAATATTAATATTGATTAAAACCTTTGAAATTCGATTTAAATAAATATTATGAAAACTAAAATATTGTTTATATTTATTGTATTTAAAATTCCGATAGCAAATAAGTGTTGCACTTTGATAATGGAACGATATTGGAATCCAGTATCGGAACGATATTGAAATCCAGTATCGGAACTATGTTGGAATCCAGTATCGGAACGATGTTGGGATCCTATGTCGGAACGATGTTGGAATCCAGTACCGAATCGGTCTTACATTTCGACATTCATCCGACACCGATCCAGTGTCGGAAATCGATGTCGTTCTGACACTGGAATGTCGGCTGCCGACATCGGAACGACATTGTTCCAATACTGGAACCCCACTTGGGTAGATCTGGTTTCGTCGGTCTTGCGGTCAATAAAACAACATTCTATAAAAAACTTCTTCATTATATTTCGTAAAAAATTCTCCTATGTTTCAACCTCACTGCGGGTCTTTTTCAAGGAATATATATGTCACTAAAAATTGAATAAATCAATTTACAATGAAATTTCTTTTTCCAAAGAGAACTATTTTATGTTGTGTTGATATAATAAATAAGTACTTACATAAATTACAAAAAAACGAAAGCACACATGAAGATTCAGTCTTATTCTTGAAAATGTAATTAAAATTAAAGCCTCAAAGATTGAGGGCTTCAATAATTTAAAATTACATTATAATACGGTGTGTACAATTCGATGAAGCAACGCAAACTGTAGGATAGAGAGACGAAGATACAATAAATTGAATTAAATTCACCAATGAAAAGTGTGCTAAAGCTTGAGAACACAAACTTGAAAATCATATGTTAAATAATGCCATGGCAATTATGAAAATATACAGAAAAAGTCGGTTGTTAAATTGACGTAACTTTTTTATATGACAATTGTAATATTTTGTTTTTGGGGTTTACTAAGTATACTTATTCCAAGAAATATAAATCATGTATTTTATACCCATACAATACATACTCAATTTGCCGTGCAAAAAATGTCACGTAAAAAATTTCTTTGAAATATTTTTCTTGAAAATAATGTTTTTAGGATTGTTTTATATTCAAGCCTTTCGTTTTCAAATATATAATATATTTACCATGTAAAAAAGCTACGTCTTTTCAAATCTAAAATATTTCATTCCAAGAAAATCTCAATTCAGCTTCCCACTTTTTCTGTGTATTTTTAGGTTTTAACAGGTTTTAATAAAAATCACTAATAAGGGCTCCGATCTGAGCCAAAATGTCAGATTCATATTAACTTCATCATTTTCGACCAGAAAATCTATCTTTTCCAACAATAAACCAGTATTTAAGACCAAAGGTCAATACAACTTGCACTTTCAATTAATAGTATAGTACACAAAAAAACTTTTTATGACAATTTTTACTAAAGTATTTTTCAATCTAGTGAAAAACGTATCACTCTAAGACTTTTTGTCAAAAAAAATACTAAACTTTAGAAGAATGATATGAAACTTTAGTCTGAATTATATTAAAATTTGTTATGAACTATTCTATAGTTTCATATCATTCTCCTAAAGTTTAGTATTTTTTTTGACAAAAGGTCTTAGAGTTGTTTTGACCTCAGATTTATTTTAACCTGAGGCTCTGGGTTAATAAAATATTGGAGAATTATCACCCAGAAAACGATAAAAAACGATAAATTATGCAATGAGTAGACGACAGTTTTTCTCATAAGTCAATATATTTTACTTAAATAGGTAAAGGTGATCACAATATGCCGCGAGTGAATAAGAACAATTTTAAATGTATACAATTTTGAAGTATGAGGGATGAATAAATAGAGACTTGCTTGCGACGATAGTCAAGTCATTTCTAATTGGAAGTTTTTGGAAAAGCGGGTAAGCGAGTGGAAATAAAATGCAAAAGGGAAGGGAGGTAAGGGCGTGCTGTCCAGGTTTTGGATGGAAGAGAGGGATTGTCTTGTTTCTGACCGTTTTCTCGACGCTTCGATTAACACAATGCTATCATAAAGGGCTTAACTGGAGATTCGACGACAAACTTTTCTCGGGTTTATGATGGGCCTCTTTACGGAGTTTTCATCTGGTATTGCTACATTTAAGTAAACCTACAGCTGCGAATTGTAAATCACTACAAAATAAAATTGTGAGAACGTGCCTAGATTAAGAGAAAGCGGATCAGAATACTAATAATCATATAAATTTTCTACCGAAGTTGAGACGTACTTTAGTGAGCAAGCATAAAAGTTGTTAAACTATAATTTTTTTTTCTTTTAAATTTAAGTTTGAAGGCTGCGACGCAACAAGAGTGATACGTCTTTCCTAAATTGAAAAATACTATAGTAGAAGTTGATATAAAGAGTTTCTCCGTGTACCTAAAGAAAATAGTATGTATAATGATAAAAATTGAATTAAAATATTATGAATTTTAAATAAAATTGAAATTATATTGAAAAATGTTATACTTAATTTTGTTCTGAATATTTTTAATTTACAAAAAAATAAAAAATTTTAATTAGGAATTTCAAAGTGACATGTTTGATAACATGTCTACTATTATATTGACCCAAATTCATTAAAACTTATAGGTATGAATCACTATTATTTCAGTACAGGATTTTTTTCACGTAATCCTGTATTCTGTTCCGGATATATTTCTATGTACATAATAAGAAAAAATGTAAATAATGAACAATAAATTCAATTCAATTTGAAGAAAAATTATTACAAGTACTTATTTGCTGAGGAAATTGATTCTGATTGTAAATTAGAGTCAACATACAAACTGGACAATCCTTGTTATTTTTATTTTTTATAATTCCGAAATTCAGCTTTGTAGAAAGGAAGTCTAATGTGGATATATGTTTAAATATTATTTATATTCATTTATTAAAATGATTGATTAAAATTAAAATTTATTTATTCATTAAAATTTAATAATTGATTTTTAAATTTATTCATTTATTAATTAAAATTTAATAATTTATTATTAAATTATATTTAATTATAATATAATTATAATATAATATTTAATAATTAATTATAATTTAATATTATAATTAATTAATTAATGTTTAATGACTACCAATAAGCTTCTGATATTAAAATCAATAAAAAACCATGTGAAGGGGAATATATACTCAATTAAAATTTTGTAAATGTAAAAAAAATATTCATTACTATAAAATTTGCTAGTACATATTTTTAACATATTGTTACGTCACAAATACGTAAATACTTACTTTGATCGAAGATTCCTCGTTTTAAGTTAGGATCGAATGATCCTCGCTTAGGGATGAGGATAAGTCAATGAAAGACACAATGATTATGAAAATAATACAAATTGAATTTATTTTACTGGTTAAAATTTCCGGATATACATTCGTTAAGACAATTCTTATATAATGTAGGCACAGGCTGGTTGGTACGTAGGTGAGAAAGAGACAAAGAATAAAGATAGAGAGAGAGAGGTTCGGTACCTTTATGATTCGTAAGTTGTGTTGAGGTTTAATCCACACGGCGGTGAGTTGTAAGTACGGGATCCCCACAGGTTTATTCCAAGTGTGTGAGAGAGACGGAGTTATAGGCCGCACAGGTATATTCCGTAAAGGGCGGTGATTCAAATTTACGACACTGTTCGAAGATCCTTACAAGATCTATTCAAGTCTACGATGACTTTTACGACTCCCGAACTTGTATTTGAAATTGTACCGGTCGAATTTTATTAATCTCAAACTCAGAGATTTTCGAAGTTAAATTGAAACGCCGCACTGGACTATTGTCGCGAGACCGGTTATAAATCCGAAGGAAAATTTAAGTGTCGAACTAGACGAAGAATTTACTGACTGCTTTCTCTTGGTGTGGGCCTCTTTTATATTTTTTCATACAAATTGACGGTCAGCGAAAATCGTGACGTAGTCATATCTTCTTAGAGGAGAAGGGGCCCTATACTGCTCCCTACTTCCCCTACTCCCTATTCCCCTTTATCGATTTTCTCATAGATTTCTTAACTCAATCCAGCCTGTGTGTATTATATACATTCAAATACGTCGCGGGACGTGACACCTCCCCCCTCAGTTCGAGCGCGGGGAGTTAACGATCCGCGATCGAAACTTCGGTAGAAGAATACATTTTTAATCCAAGATGCTTACTCAATCAAGTACATATTTTCAATTTAATTTGCCAATTTATAACAAAACAATTTTGTTTATACATAATTATAGGAATTGACATTTTCAATTATTGTTGCGAATTAAAAATTTATAACAAGTTTTACATGAATGCATAGTAATAACGGAGGATACAAGTCTGGAAATATTACAATCATTGATTACATATGTTATAGTGGTGAATAGGTAATTTAACAATTTTTTCTTTGATTGATAATAACTATTTAAACTTACAACATGATGATTGTTGATAAAAAGAAGATTAAAAATTGTAAAATTTCATCGATTAGATATAAAATAGTAAAGAGCAATTTACAAGTATTACGATGGTTGATGTATACATTTTAGTAAAAAGAGAAATTGACATATATAATATTAATAATACAGATTAAAAATAATATTTAGATCGTTGATAACATATATTAATTAATAGACGTTGTAACTTGGTACATTGAAGAGAAAAAACTTGGTTAAGTCTAAAATTGATTTCTTCAAAACATGGCATAGCTATTGCTTATTATTACTTTTACATGTTTCTAAAAATTAATTTCATGAACTTCAATTTCATTGGTGTATTATTAAATGAATAAAATAATCATAAGAAAAACAATTTCACATAATCACAGGGTAATAGATTTTCCTACAATTCTTGTACTTTTAATTGTTTTTCTAATCTTTCTTGTAAAATTAATAGAGTTATTTGTGCATGAAACATATGAAGAATAGTAATTATTCATTTTGTTATTGTTGCACATTAATTTCTATTGGAAAAGCAATTTTTACATTAACAATTTTGTAACGCCATCGCATAGTATACATTTACAGACTCAATATTTGTAGAAACTATTCTTCCAATAGGATGGGAATCAAGAAAAGTTCCCTTGATGGAAGAAAAAACAAAATTGAAATTATATTTATGATGGCACCGATTAAGAAGTGCTTATTTATTCTTGTCAGAAAAAGTCTTTTTTTTCATCCAAAAAAGAAGAAAAAATCAAATATTTCTATATTTTTCTTTAAGTGATAAAATATAATGTTGACTCGAATGAAAACTAGCATTTGTCTTTATAAAAAGGTTATTAGTTTGTTTTTTGAAAGGTTGGTGAACAAAAATAAAATTGATTAAATTAAATGCAAAGAAATTACAGATAAGAATTTTAATGAAATATAATTTCTTTGTGATGATATTGGATTAATAGTTTTTGCTGAAAAGAAGAGAAAAGTTAAACATTTTTGATTAATTTGATAGATACTTGCTAGTTTGAGAAGTTTAATTTACTCTGAAAAAAAAGACAGGAAATATATTGAAATTTTTCGATTGGTATTTGAAGGTACAGTGAGCTTCTCGAATGTCTGAAATAGAAAAAATAAGATTAGAATAAAATTTCAAAAGATCTTTTGTTTAAAACATTTCCTGGTTTAGTTATTCTAAACGCTTTGGTTGTATGCAAAGTTTATATTATTTTAGGTTTGGATTCAAATTCAGTTAATGAATTTTGTATATTTATGTGCGATCTTTTTATTCGATTGATGTAAACTACTGTCGGTTTTCCTTTTACATTGATTTTTACATTTCCTTTTCCTAGTACATCTAAAATTTCGCGAGGTCCTGTGTATTGATTATCCAGCTTTTTAATTTTTCCTCCTTTTAATAAAAATACGTTGTCTCCAATTTTTATTCTAAAGGATTTATTTTTTTATCATAATATATTTTCGATTTTTCTTTTGATGAAATAAGATTCTCTCTTGCTTGGGTTCGCATTTCGTGTAGTTGAGTTACGAAATTAATTGAATAATCATCATACGTTTGTAATTTTTCTTGTGATAAAGGTTCGCTGGAAGGTTCACGAGCTAATTTACCAAAAACCAATTCATAGGGTGTGCATTTTGTGCCTTCATGTACACTAGTATTATACGAGAACATTGCTAGTTCAAGCCAATCATCCCATTCTGAATTTTTTGCAACAAATTGTTTGAGATATTCTCCTAACAAATGATGTGAACGTTCTAATGACCCGTTTGATTGAGGGTGAAAAGCTGTGGTACGAAATTGTTAATTTCTAAAACGTTTTGCCAATCTTTTTAATAAATTACTTAAAAAATCTCTGCCTTGGTCAGTAAGTACTCCTTTTGGTGATCCAAATATGCAAATAAATTTTTTCACAAAAGCATCTGCTATTGTACTAGCTTGGTGATTAGGAAGAGGTATTGCTAAAGAATATTTGGTAAAATTGTCTTATATCGTTAGAATATATAAGTTACCAGATTTTGTTTCAGGTAGTGGACCAACAATGTCCATTGATATTTTTTCAAAAGCAGTTGTGGGATTTTTTGTTTTGACTCTGATTAATTTTTTCAGTTGACATTGTAAACAGCCTTGAATATATTTTTGAATGTCTACTTTCATATTTTCCCAAAAAAATTTTTGGCGAATTCGACTATAAGTTTTTGTGACGCCTTTATGGCCTCCTAATGCTGAAGAATGAGCTTCTTCGATTAAATGAGTTCGTTGTTCTTTTGTTGGATATTGCGTTATTCCATTGCAAACTATAATTTTTGTAGTTGAATTTGAAAAAATTGAGTCAAAAATTGATTTCACTTCTTCCCAAAGTATATGATTAATTCTGGAAGTTTTAGAAATACTAATTGACCATAACTTCAGATTTTGAGATAATTCATGTAATGAGTATATTGATAATTTTATATTATTTAATGTTTTGGATAAATTGTCTTTAGTTTCTTCTTCAATTGGAAGTGCAAAATGGTAGTAGTTTCCTTTTTTAATCTCTTTTGCTATCCCTTTTTGTAAATTTTTAAATTTTGGTAAAATTTCACGTTTTTCTAAAGTTTTTGATCCGTTGTCGCGAGGAGTTCCATTTGTTGTAACAAAATATGCATAATTATCTTTTTGCATAGCTAATTGATCGCGACATTCAACTAAATTTTTCCTTGTTATAATTTTTTCTGTTTGAGAGTTTATAGGAAGAGGTTCTGGGGGTGGGCGATTATAATTATCATGATCTTTATCGATTTTTTCACAATTTATTTGAGATCTTCGGTTTAATCTCAAATTTTCTTCAAAATAAGGCTCTTCAAATTCTTCTTCCAATTTTTCTTCTTGGTTTTCTTCAAACTTCTCTTCAAAATTTTCCTCAAGATTGTCTTCAAAATTTTCTTCAAAATTCTGTTCGAAATTCTTTTCGAAATTGTCTTCAAGATCATCTTCAAAATTATCTTCCAAATTTTCTTCATAATTTTCTCCATCATTTTCTTCGTGTGAGGTTTCAATGTCGTTGATTTCATCTTCTGAGGTTGAAAAATAATTCTCACTTTCTTCGCTTTCAAATTCATTAATACTTTTTCGCTTCTTGGCATTCTTCTTCATTTTGTTTTTTGCTTGAGCTTATTTCAAATAATCTAAATAATCAGGATCAGAGTCGGAATCTGATTCTACTTTTGTTCGGTTTCCTTTTTGCATATTTATTTCTGGCAAATCATCTTCATATATTTGTTTTCTTGGTCTACCTCTCTTTCTTTTTGTTTGAGAGGGAATATTTTTCAAATTTGTAAGTAGATTTTTCCTTGGCCTACCTCGAGGTTTTTTCACAAGAGGTTTAGAAGAAAAATTTTTGTCTAATTTTTCTTGGATTTCATTTTGATTCAAATTTTTTGCTTTTTCCTGTTGTATTCTCTTTTGAGCTCTTGTGGTAATAGTTTTCCATGATAAATTTTCGTATTTTTTGGAAAACATTGGACTTAATAAACATAATGTCATAAAATTAAGTTTTGAATCCATATTTTTCAATAAACTTGTGTATTTTAAAATGTTCTCACCAATTTCACTAAATGATTCTTCATTAAGGAATTCTTGTAAAAATTCTGGAAATTTTGAGTTAATATTCAATATTTGGGCTTCTGAAATTTCGCTAGAATGATCTGCGTCGTCTGGTACGATTCCTGGATTCAAGTTTCTTCGTTTTAAAGGTCTTACCTCATTTTTAGAGTTTTCTTGTTTATTTCTTGTAAAA
Source organism: Diplolepis rosae (assembly GCA_030998225.1). Taxonomy (NCBI): domain Eukaryota; kingdom Metazoa; phylum Arthropoda; class Insecta; order Hymenoptera; family Diplolepididae; genus Diplolepis; species Diplolepis rosae. The sequence goes on along the minus strand of JAPYXD010000148.1, from coordinate 19,977 downwards.
GTTTTCTTGAAAAACGTTTTTTCTTGAAAAGTCATAAAAGTATCATTGTCATCAACTTGTAAATATTTTGATTTCTCCTTGTTATCATCAATAGGGTTTCTTGAGAGAGCGTCTGCATTTACATTCATTTTTCCTGCTTTGTAAATTACATCAAAATCATATTCTGCGAGTTTTAATCTCCAACGTGAAACTCGTGAACACGGGTCTTTAGAATTTTGAAAACCAAACTAGAGGTTTGTGATCAGTCACTAAAGTAAATTTTTCTTCCATACAAATAAGGACGAAAATGAGTTACACAAAATATTATAGCAAGAGCTTTTCTCATATGTATCATATTTTTTTCTCAGTATCACTTAGACTGACGTAAAGAAGCATATGCTATTGGCTTATCTTTTACCTATTTTACCTTGTGATAAAATACCTCCTATTGCAAATCCTGAGGCATCTGTTGTGAGTATAAAGGGTTGAGAAAAATCGGGTCGTTGTAAAAGTGGTTCTTCATATAACTTTGCTTTTAAAATATCGAAAGCTGCTTGTTGTTTTTCTGTCCAATTAAAAGGTATATCTTTTTTCAGAAGTTGATTTAAAGGACTTGCAATTTTTGAAAATCCATCAATAAATCGTCTATAATATCCTGCTAAGCCTAAAAATTGTTTAACATTTTTCTGTGTTTTTGGAATTGGAAAGTTTTTTACAGCTATTATCTTTTTTTGATCTGGACGTACTCCATTTTTATCAATTATATGACCTAAATATCCTACTTCAGGTCGTAAAAATTCGCATTTGTCTGGTTGTAAGTGAAGATTTGCTTTTCTAAGTCTTTCTGCTAAATTGTTGAATTTAATTTCGTGCTCTTCTAGAGTATTTGCATATATAACTATGTCATCAAGATATACAAAAAGTTCCGTTCCGATTAGTCCAGTTAATGTTAAATCCATTAATCTTTGAATTGTGGCTGGTGCAGTTTTTAAACCGAAAGGCATTCTATCGAATTCGTAATGACCGTGAGGTGTGGAAAATGCGGTTTTATGCGAGTCTTTTGGGTTCATTTTTATATGGTGAAAACCGGTAGCTAAATCAAACACTGAAAAATATTTTGCTGACCCTAGAGAATCAAGTATATCGTTTATATTAGGTAGAAGATACGAATCGCCAATTGTTTTTTCATTTAATTTACGAAAATCAAGAACCATTCTCCATTTTATTTTTCCTTGGGAATCAGGTTTTTTAGGAACTATCCACACTGGAGTGTTATATGGTGATTGTGAGGGCTTGATTATTTTATTTTTTAATAATTCATCGACTTGTCTTGTAATTTCTTCCTTGTGAACTGGGGGAAATCTATATTGTCTTGAAAAAATTGGAGCGTCATCTACAGTAGGAATTGAATGTTGTAATACATTAGTAGCTTCAAGTGGTTCTCCTGGAATTTGAAATCTGTCTGCATTATTTTTAATTAATTTTTCTACTTGTTCATATTCATCTTGATTTAAGTGGTCTAATCGAAGAAGTTTTTTAATACATTCTACTCTGTCTTCGTCTGTTACATTATAAAATTTGCATGAGTTAATTAGAGAATTGTCAGTTTTTAAAAAGTTATTTAATATTTTACTTGATAAATCTTCGTTATTTGTTTGTTTGAAATTAATTAAAGTTTCAATTTGTTTATAACATTCTTCTCCTTCAAAGTCTTCTAAATTAACTATTGGGACGGATAATGTAATTGGGATTTCATTTGTTTTTGCAAATTTTAAATAAGCTTTTCCTCTGTGATTTTTTACAACTGCTTCACCTACGTAGACGCCATCTTGGATATGTAATCGAGGTACATACCCTTCACTCTTTTCTGTATTTTTTATATTAACATAAAATGTTGTAACTGTTCGAGCTGGAATAGTAAATGTATTGGTAGATTTAAAAGGGTAACAGTGGTTCTCAATTTCTAAGCATTTTGAAGTATAGTTTATATTCACACTATTATCTTGAAAAAATTCTGATCCTAATACTCCATCTTCTTCTACTGGGACTTCATTCGGAATAATGTTAAATATCGTTGGATAACCAAAAATGTTTATTTTTACCTGTCCTAACGTGTAAAGTGGTAAATCATTAATTCCTGTAAGTTTCAATACGTTTTGGCTATTTATGGGTACTTCAGGGTTGAGAACCTTTTGTTTAATTAAATTTCGAGCAGCACCAGTATCAATCATCATGTGTGTTGGATTTTTTAGACCTTCCGTTGATATTATAATTGATGGAATTGAAGTGGACTTTGAAATATTTATTGTTGTTGTTGTATGATCGTTAGAAGTGGATGCCAGTGGTTCTCGATTTATGCTTTCCTCAGTGCACCCGTGCTGGGGAGAGCTTTGGAGTTTTCCTGATTAGCTGTTTGTGATTGGTTATTTGGTCGTATCTTGCAGTCTCGTACTAAATGACCGGGTTGTTTACAGTAATTGCAAATTATTTCAGTATAATTTGAATTTTGTTGAGTGTTATTATTTTGTAAAAATCTATTTTCATATGGTTTATTTCGATTTTGAAACTGTCCTGAGTTAAAGTTTTTATACTGTCCTGGATTCAATTGTCTATTAGTATTATTAAAATTATTGTTATTATTGTAAAAATTTCTAGGAAAATTATTATTATTGTTGTATCTTTGTTGTAAAAAATTATTATTATTGTTCCTATAATTGTTACTTCTATTTTGTAAAAAATGATTGTTGTTATTATTAAAATTATAATTTTTATTTCTTAAAAAATTGTTATTTGGAAAATTATTATTATTATTACTTCTTTGACCATTGAAATTACTATATCCTTGTTGGTTAGGATGCAAAATTTTTTTTTGTTTATTGTTAAGAACTGCATCTTGAGCTTTACTTAAATGAAAACATTTTTCAGTTGTGTGACCTGATTTTTTACAAATTAAACAAATAGTTTTATTTTCAAGTGCTACGTTGAATCGGGTGGTTTTATTACTTTTATTATTATTAGTTGATTCTTCGGTTTTTAAATAATCAGTACTTTTATTTCTTCGCAGTGCAGAACTTGCAGCCAATCTTCGTTCTATGTCTATTGTATCATTAATTACTTCCTTAAATGTGTCCTTTTCTTCCACACGAATTTCTAACTCAGGACGCAAACCGCGTATAAAACATTGAATTACATCTCTTTCTAAATTTTGTTTAAAAGCATTATCTACCTGATCGTCATTATTAAGTCTGTGAGCATCTTCTATTCTATCAGCAATTTCTTTAATTCTAGCAGCATAGGAAAGGACATTTTCTCTTTCCCACATAAATGTATTACCTAATTCTCCCTGCAATTGATATACGCTTTTCGCAGGGGCATATACTCTTTTCAATTTTTCTATTAATTCCTCTATTGTTGCATACGTTGACCCAAAAATACATTTTCGTGCCTCACCAGACAATTTACCTCTCAATAGACGTGCAAGATTTTCTTGGGTAGCAGGTGTCGGCAGCATTGCCTTTGCTTCCATGCAACCCTCAATAAAATGGGACAATGGGAGGTTACTTCCGTCGAACAAAGGGACCACCTCTAGCGCGTCGCGTAAGGATACCTGCTGGCTGTTAGGTAGTGCTACGGCCATCTCTTCGTTGCTTACTATTACGGGATTATCCTGATTTATGACTTCTGTATCGCTTTTGTCGTCGTCGCTATCGTTGTTACTAATTAGAGAGTCGCATGCCAATGAGGTTTTCAATTTTTCCTTCAAAGTTCTTTTTTCTATTGTTATTACCGTTGAGCTTAGCAAATTAGATCCGTCAAAATAAGATAACTCGTTCGTTAATGTTTGATCTTGATTACTAGATCCTGTCACAATGCTCAAATCTGGACAGAAGCTTGAATGAAATCCGCTAGTATTACTAGAATTTTCACTTGATATGGTTTGATCATTAATTAGAGTCTTGTCGAAACGTGAATCGTCTAGCTGAAAAGTGTTATCTAATTCTTGTTCAGCAGAAAAAGTGTTTGAAATATCCTTGTATTTATTATAATCGACTAAATTTTCTATGATTTTACCTGATCTTTTTAGTTTCAAGGAATCTATTTGATTCTGATCGACAATTTTTGCGAGTTGATTGTCTTGTTTTGCTTTTTACTACGCGTAATAACTTTTTGGGCGGATTCTACAGGGGTATTTGAATTTGACATTGAGTCATTATAAATTTACAGTTTCTTTTGTTGAGCGTTATCTTAGATTATTTATTGTTAATTATCGATTGCTTATAACAATTTAAAAAAACTACATGTAAAATTTTGTTTGTAAATACAAGTGAAATTAGTAAAAATATAATTTTAATTTATAAAAATTCAAAAAAAATTATAATAATAATTTCAAAATATAATTTAATTATTTTTATTTGTTTATAACAATAATTAATAATTTTACTATTTTATTAGGAAATAAGATAATAAAATAAAAATATAATTCTATAAAATATTCAAATAAATAAATAATCGCTCAATTTTCGTAAAATTATAATGTTAAATAATACATTTCTTAAAATTATAACAATATATATATATATATATATATATATATATATATATATATATATATATATTTTGTACCAACCACGTGTGTCTTATAAATTATAATGATCTATTTTATTAATTTATTGAATTATAAATTGTTTTTTTTAATTAAATAAAATTGTTCATAACAAGGATCAGATAAGATTCGAGTTATGCACAATTTATTTTTCTCTAGACTGGACAAGTTAGGCTCAAGCTCAGATCCTTGGACAATCTTTGCAAATAAAAATATTCTGTTCCTTAACAGAGTTAAAATTAAAGTTATAAACAATACAATTACAAGCACTTCGAACTTTGCCATACCCAATGATCGCAATCAATGGTGACCGTTCAACGTACCCGAAAACGACTTATACTCTCGTGTGCTGTTTTTTTATGTTTGTTTTAACTTAAATCGAAACTTAGTTAACAAATTAGAATAATTTTTTAAATAAGATAAGTTACTTGAACACTTAGGTTAGCCTCAAGATTAGATCCCTGCGTGATTTAACAAATCTATTTCATTTTATACAATTTATATAAATTCATAAAATTTCAAAGAAATGATTTGATTATTAAATCATTAAGGTTAGCCTCAAGCGTCAAATCCCTTTGTGATCTAACAAATCTATTTTATTGAAATTTCAAGTTACAAGTTGAAATAATATTTCATAATCATTTATTTATTCACTAGAAATAATCAATGTGTTAATTTTCAATTGACTTGTGTTTCCCGGGCCGATGCACCAGAAAAAAGGAAGTATGTTACGTCACAAATACGTAAATACTTACTTTGATCGAAGATTCCTCGTTTTAAAGTTAGGATCGAATGATCCTCGCTTAGGGATGAGGATAAGTCAATGAAAGGCACAATGATTATGAAAATAATACAAATTGAATTTATTTTACTGGTTAAAATTTCCGGATATACATTCGTTAAGACAATTCTTATATAATGTAGGCACAGGCTGGTTGGTACGTAGGTGAGAAAGAGACAAAGAATAAAGATAGAGAGAGAGGTTCGGTACCTTTATGATTCGTAAGTTGTGTTGAGGTTTAATCCACACGGCGGTGAGTTGTAAGTACAGGATCCCTACAGGTGTAGTCGAAGTGTGTGAGAGAGACGGAATTATAGGCCGCACAGGTATATTCCGTAAAGGGCGGTGATTCAAATTTACGACACTGTTCGAAGATCCTTACAAGATCTATTCAAGTCTAGGATGACTTTTACGACTCCCGAACTTGTATTTGAAATTGTACCGGTCGAATTTTATTAATCTCAAACTCAGAGATTTTCGAAGTTAAATTGAAATGCCGCACTGGACTATTGTCGCGAGACCGGTTATAAATTCGAAGAAAAATTTAAGTGTCGAACTAGACGAAGAATTTACTGACTGCTTTCTCTTGGTGTGGGCCTCTTTTATATTTTTTCATACAAATTGACGGTCAGCGAAAATCGTGACGTAGTCATATCTTCTTAGAGGTGAAGGGGCCCTATACTGCTCCCTACTTCCCCTACTCCCTATTCCCCTTTATCGATTTTCTCATAGATTTCTTAACTCAATCCAGCCTGTGTGTATTATATACATTCAAATACGTCGCGGGACGTGACAATATTTTAAATTTTTAACATGTACAGATCGATGATGACTAGTTAAGTGTCGCAAAGTTCGGCTGCTTTTTTTTCAAGACGCTAAATTTTTAAATTTCAACCATTTCCCGTCTTACGAATTGTCTCATTCTTATTTAAAATTAAATTAAATCACATTTGCTAACATCTCTACAGCTTCATTGGCATGTTCTTTGCATTGAAAAATAATTTTTGTTTCACATGACAAAAAATATTCATTACTATAAAATTTGCTAGTACATATTTTTAACATGTACAGATCGATAATGGCTAGTTAAGTGTCGCAAAGCTTGGCTGCTTTTGTCTTCAAGGCGCTAACTTTTTTAATTTCAGTAATTTCCTGTCTTACGAATTTTCTCATCCGTATTTGAAGATAAAATTAAATTATATATGCTAACATCTCCACAGCTTCATTGGCATGTTCTTTGCATTGAAAACTAAATTTTGTTTCAGATGAAATTAAATCGTCTAGAAGAATTAGATCAAAAGAAATGCTAGACCGGCAATGTTTGTTAAATAGATATTCGACAACTGTGATAAGCTTGTATAACTTAACATTTGGATGTATGGAATCTTTATTTATTTTTGCAAATCTACTCAAACTTTCAGGTAACTGATCACAAGAAAAAGTTATCGTATCTGCATGAATTTCAGAAGTATAGTCAAAAATGCATTTAAGCATGCCGAACACTGAGTGTTCTGTTTGATGTAAGCAGTTATACGACCAGTTGTGTAAAAAATCAAACAATCTCTAACAACTGGTAAAGCATAATCGTGCGCTACTGCATCTACAAAATCACTAAAATCAGTGTCTTCACAATCGATTAATGCTTTTAACTTTTCTCGAATTTCTTGAATTGCGCTTTTACTATTCGACTGATGTAATTCTTTCAATTTTGAAATTGTTATTAAGGGCTGTGGAGGGTTGCCATCGAAAGTACTACAATTTCCAAGCTTTTGGGGTTTCAAAATGCTGAAGGCAGCTAATATCTTGTATATTTGCAAGAAAGTTTGTTTTGTAAAAAAATATAAAAGTGCTTTCTTCGATATTTATATTTCATTGGAAGAATTCGGATGAAATGGAATGGATTGAAGGGATATAAAGATAAATTTTGGAATTAAATAAATACCGTGATGATTAATATGAACGTATCTGGAAATAAAATATTAGACCAGATTTTATATAAAGATATTTTATTATATGCGTAAAAAATACTGAGTATAAAGTAATTAAAATAAATATTTTAATAGTATTATTATAAACGGTAGTTTATCTTTTCTGCAAAACACGCCATATTATTTGTTGGCTTATTATTTGTATTAGGCTTTAGGGTCCATAAATGAAAAAAAACAGTAGTTTCAATCAAACGTTTCGACTCTGATTGGAGTCCTCATCAGTGATCTTTATTTCTAGAATATGAAAAAACAACTAGTGAATATTGTGCATTTGAGTACAACTTTGGTATTGTCTGCAGTATAAAAATATGAGAAAACCTACATAAAATCAAACATAAACATTTTTTGGTGAAACACGAGAGAAATCTTAAGAATTGATATTGAAAAGTAACACATACATTTTATAAAAACATCTGAGATAAAATCTAATCACGTTTATGTACAAATGTAGCTTAAATTGTAGATGCAGGTATAAAATGTGAGAAAAAATAACTCAAAAAATTACGAAAAATTTCGGTAAAACTTTGATGAATATGAAAAAAACCTTAAAAGACCTTAAAAATACGCAAACAACACTTCCATAAAGACTTCGATAAAATTTCAATGAAACCTCTAAAAAACTTCGATAAAATAAGCATGAAATTTCTTTTGGGATTGTGTGAAAAGTAAAAACATGAGAAAAGTTGACATAAAATTATACATTTTTAAACAACTGAGATAAAAAAACTAGACACGTTAATGTATAAATGTAACTTTAGAATGTGGATGTGAGTACAGGCTACAAATGTGAATAAATAACTCAAAAGGGCAAAAAAAAAACTCGATCAGAAACGCCTATAAAAACTTCGATAAAAATTTCGATGAAAGGCTTCAAAAACTTCGATGAAAACATGGAAAAAATTGTTTGCATTAAAAATCGAATTCTTTAAGTGATATTATAATATAGGATCCAAATTCATCATCTCATCTGTTATGAATTTAAATTTTCTAACCTTAAATCATTGTAATCCCTCGGGTTCTGATAGGTTTAATCTTGATTTTAATTTAACCTTTTTCCTACGTCGCTGTTTTTGAAGACACATTTTCACAAACTTACTATAAGAGGATCGTTTAGTGACTGATTTCCGGGTGCATAGAAAAGACAGTTGTAGGCAAGAAAACCAGTAAGATGGAGGGAAATTTTTTAAATATAAGTAGAACTGTGATTGTAAGGGAAAGTGGAAGGATAAACACCAGATGACCAGACTGTCCCGATAATAAAGGAAGGATAGTAAATTGTAACCGGAGTCGTAACGGTCCCACACACTTTTAAAGAAAATTGAAGAGGCCCATGTGTCCATTCATTGCAGAGTTTTGAGGATTTAATAATGAAATAAGTTTTGAATACCTTGTTAGGATTGAGATTTATTTATTTGAATATTTTGAGAAAAGCACCAATATTCAAAAAATATTTTGGAGAAAAAAAATATAAGGATATTTGTTGACTCCTGTTGTTTAAAAGTGAATGGTAAAAAACAGATAGATTGTCAGTGTCAGTTCTTTGATTTATTGTGTTGGGGTTGCTAGCTATATGGGTCATTTCTAAAATCATTCGCTTTCTATAATTGTCAGTTCGATCAACGATAGTTCGATCTAACATTACAAATATTGTTATTGAGGGTCGATATAATTCCTGTTCTAAATATTTTTTGTTACATTTACAAATTTTTAATTGAGTATATATTTCCCTTCACATGGTTTTTTATGTTGAACGCAGGGCTTAACAAAATATTTATTTTTCATTTCATTCGTTTGAAGCTGGAAAATACTTCTATTTAGAAGCTTAAGCTTTTTATTTATTTTTAAATATATTTTCAATTATATGGGGATAACATAAAAAAAATTTTGTTCAGTGTCTCAAGAATTCTTCATGCGTATCCACAGTATATATTTTACGAAATTTAATGTGTTCTTTTTTTTTATTTTGTATTAATTGATTTATGCAAAATGTGTATTTCATGTCCTAGAACCATTTTAGGAACATTTTTTCATTTCATATTGTTCAGAAACTTAATTATTTAAAATTTTTTAAATATTTGTCTATTAGTATAATGCTTTTGTAGAGTGTAACTTGAGGCTTTCCATGTAAATTACGTATTATACGTAATTTACGTCGAAACCCGTAGTTAGTTACATATTCAAGGTAGCGAACCTCAAAAGAGTATGTATAATCTCTCTTGTTGTGTTTGTTTATGCAATTAATTATAGTTAAAATTTAAATCTGCATTCCTCTTAATTCGGCAAGAGTCGAAATTAAAATTAAAATATAAAATGAGCAAATCTGAAGGAGGAAAAGGAAATGAAATAAAAATAAACTTATGGTTGGAATTGAATTTCAAGTGTTTAAAAGAAACCGATAAAATTGTGGCAAAATTGCCTTACAGTGTGACAGAATTTTAAAAAACAATGCTTACGATCGGCTTTTAGGTCACAGGTAAGTAAATAAAAATTAAAATCTATTAATTTATTTGTTTATTATCTTTTGCTAATCACTGGAATATCAATCATTTTAATAGAAAACCGAGAAAAGTTATAAATATTTACCGAACTACTGTAATATGTTATATTCAGGATAACGTAAATTTCTTCTCAATACATATTATAGTAATATACAGACTTTATAATGTATGTTAATGCCAGGATCACTTTGCTTTATACTTATACTAAGTTATTGTTTTATTTATGTTAAGAAATTCTGTAAAGTGAAATTTAATGAAAATATACAATTCTAGGAATAACAATCATCCATCTCAAAGAGGACCTTACGGAAATAGATAATCCTTTCAAAAATGCAAAGGAAAGTTTTCATGTTTTTCAGTGAACCTTTATTTATGCAAAATAAAATAATATTGATAGCTTTGACACACCGCTTTCGACTCGTGCTGGGATTCTTGCTCAGGTATTTCCGCTGATTGGTTGGTCGACTGCTAGACCTGGGCTCTATCCCTACAGTCTACCATGCGCGTTTTTCCACAGAAAGATTACAAATTCTTTAAATTTGAATTTAATTTGCATTTATCTATAAGATATAAGAGTTTGAAATTGTCTACGAGCATTAATTTTATTGACAACGTATCCTATCTGATACGCGACTAGTGATTCTCTGATAATGTAGGCAGTGTAATTTCAAACTCAACTAATTAATTTGAAATAAATTAATAATATTTAATAATTTCATATTTAATAATTCAAACTCAAATTTTATTTTATTTGTAAGTTTTAATTTTTTTGACGTGTCAGAAGTTGAGTCTTGAGATTTAGAAAAATAGTTTTATAAAGTCTATATCATTCGATTTATAACCTAAGAAAAAAATTATTCATTGAAAAAAAAGTTCTAAAAAGACATAAATCCAATTTAATGGTTATATTATAATTTGTGCAAAGTTAAGAACATTTTTTATTTCTTTTCCGTATAACCCACCTTATTAAGCATAATTTTAGCCACGGTAAATTCTTTTAATTTGACATATTATTGAAGTTTTATTTCATATAAGCATTAAGCACAAGACTTATTTTTAGTTTTATTGTTAATTTTCCAAAAGCACGGTTCTTTCCGAAGAAATATTGCTTTTATTGATAATAAGACTTATACTTTAAAGTGCAAGTGCTATCTTGCCTTTTGTCAATATGCATCTGCTGATCTGCTAGCAAATCATTTTCAATGGCAATGCATCTTTTCCTGGAAAAATGTAATTATCGTGCATTACTTACCACCCTTACTTACGTTTATAAATTATAATTTTGTTACATTCATTCACGAAATGACAAGATTCGCCACCGATACACACAAAGTAGGTTAGCTTGCGCCCCCGCCAAAACTTTAAGTTCAGTGAGAAAGGCATCATGCGTGTAGAAAACCTCCACGTAATATACATAGTAAATTACGTATAGAAAACCATGTAAATTACGTTAGGTATTTTACCTTCGCAACCCTGGACATTATCGATTATGACTAATTCGTTGGTAAAAAGGCGATCTGAATAACCAACTGGTGCTGCGTGAAGGTTCAAATCAAGGTAGCTAGATAAATCGTTTATTTGTTATAAGTAATGCTAAATCCGCAATTTTCAGCGCATAAATAAGTTCTTATGTCTATATTGTAACATTATAACATGTTACTGCGACTTAAAAATCTTAGAACACGTGTAGGAATGTTTGGAATGCGAGGTATTACGTCATTGTTATGATTACGAATTACCAGCCCCCTGCATCTCTGAGTTGAAAATGACATGAATTGTGACTGGCTGCCATGGTGGCGCTGACTGTTCATTGGGCCGACTTACACGAAAATCACATTATAAAATGTAGTTTTTTAAGCTTTTCCCTGTAAATTTTCGAGTTCTTGAACTGAGATAAATTCCGCGAGTCTAGAAACAAATATCTGAAAAAATTGGTGCAAAAAATGGTGAAATGTGTCTGTTTTGGGTGTAAATCTGGATATAAGTCTTGCTCCGATAAAGTTCATTTTTTCACGTACTCGAAGGATGAAAAAATACAATAAAATTACGGCAAATTGCTATCCTTCGGGATAATATGAAATACAAAGTAGGTCATGCGATTTGCGAAAAGCATTTTAAGCCAGAAGATATTTTTCAAGAAAGGTTAACCTATGCGCCCGATGGAGTAAAAGTTTTGGGAAGAGCAAGTACGTGGAACATATTGTTTATTTTCTTAATTAGTTTAAAATAAAACATTTTATTTGATAAAGATATTAATAATTAACTACATAATATAATAAAGATTAATGTCTCAATATTAATTAATTTTATCTACCTGCGCAATGAATTTCTTTTGCTCCGCAATAAATGTCTCAAATACTTATCGCAAATAAATTCAGTTGCAAAAATTTTGTGTGATAGAAGTTTAAAAATAGATAAATGAAAATGACTGAAATAAAAAAGAGATGAGAAAGAATATTTTTATAAATTCTGAATTGAAGTTAATGTGAGCTTGTTAAAATTGGATTGTGTTGAAAGGGAAAAAAATTTCTGATTTCTAACAATTTTGATATTAGAATAAAGTTTTGGACTTTGAAAAAGAATATAAGTTCAGATTTTTTGTTAATTAAGGGAGGATTCTACTTTGTTGGGTAAAAAAAATCGATGATTTTTTAGAAATTTGTTTTTAGGAACCTATTAAAGATAGAAAGCTGCAATTTAGTAGGGTTTTAAAAAAACATTTATTCATAAATATTCTTAATCTGTACCGATTTCTGCATATAATGAAGCATGATCATTTAATAATAATGGAAAACTAAAATGTTATGAATTTTTCAAAAAAATTCTTGATTTGTCAAAAAAATTCTTGATTTTTTGTCAAATTTTTTGTCACAAATTATTATGTAAAACTAGCAATTGTTAATATTTTTTGACGATTGTGGTTCACTTTTTGCATTAATAACCCCTGATACATTTTGTGCTAAATTTGCAATCGATTAACAATTTAGAACGTCTTGAATCACTTCCGTTAGGTCGAAAAACGTGGTTTTGAGATAAACGCGTTTAAAGTTTTTACAAATAGTTTTGTCTTACGTAGGTACCATTATAAATACAGCTATAACATTCTTTCTATTTCGACTTTCTTAACAAAATTTCAGGGCAGTATTTCTATGATAATTTTTATAACATTTTTACGTGAAAAAAAAATCGATTTTTTTTACCCAACAAAGTAGAATCCTCCCTTAAGATTCCTTACTTTTTAATGCTTATAGTTTTACTGAATTACACGGAATTCCTAAAGTAATAGAAATTAAAAATTTTTCTATGAATATTTAATGCTGTAACAACATTTTAATATGGCGTTTATTAATTACTTGATGCAATTCAATGAGAAAAAAGCCATTAAAAGCCGCACTATCAAATAATTTTGTTTTTTCTATTTATATATTTTTTTTCTTGCGCTTCGTTTTAAAATTTTTCCTCTTATCTTTATAACAGTTTTGTCCCTATTTTACGGAGAAGATCCCGTACTTTTTTCAATTCTTATAAAAAATTTTTAGGGATACAATTGTGTCAGTATCTCTTTATGTTACTACGAAATCATGCTTTTTGAGACCACTACCGGGACCAATTTTTTTTTTCAATCGGCTGTAAAATGACAGTTTCGTGCTATGTATTATTGACCATTTTCATCTATCGAGTACTTCTCTATAATTAATATTTAAGCTTTTAAAAAATCGAAAACTACAAAAATCTTAATTTTTACATAAAATTGATGCTCGTGACCTCTACATTTTTTTTTAATCTAAAAAAATTAGGTAAGTATTTTCTCACCTACAGAAACCAATTGTCACGATACGGCCGCGGACAAACAAAAAAAGTTTTTTGTGAAACACCCTAATATATACTATATTATATTTATTGTAATTTTATAATTACGATGTAAATTATTAATATTTATATTCAAAGTAACTGAAAACAATTATAAAATAAAGAACATGACACAAATAATGCAATTCCCGCCAGAATTTGGAAATTATATTTTTGCCTAAAGTGAATTTCTTAACCTTTTCGAAGAGAATAAATTATTGTGAAAAATATGAAGATCTTATTAGATTATTGTCATGTATAAGAAAATGTGATAAAATAGTTTTTATTAGGAGAAAATTAAATATTTATGCGTTTTACCACGCATTTTTTTTAATCTAGGGCCGATGAACGGTCAGCGCCGCCACCGGCGGCAGTCAACTTTCACGTAATTTTTTTCTTATGCATTTGGAGGCAAGATTCAGGGGGCTGCGAATGACTCGTAGGGCTATTTATAGTAGTAGAACGTGCCTTAACCTCAAAAAGGACCGGATGTAATGTTTACAAACATTTTAGGGAATGTCAACCTTTGGACTTTCGATGCTTATAATGTCACTCATCACCTCAGTCTAAATGCGTCGTAAAATCGATAGGAAGAGCCATGTGACCCATTTTGCTATTTGTCAACGGGACATAAAATAAAGTGACGTCAGCAATATGAATGGTTTAGAGCTTCTTGGAGGGAGTAATCCCCCTTCAAGGAACTATACGATAAGTACAGGCGATTCTTGTAAAAAGGTCGGGTTTTTACTCATCGCTCTCGCTAAAGTACTTATATTGTAAACTTTCTTCAGAGGATTATGTAAAGTTAATTGTAAAGTAGTGAATAAAGTGTGATTTTGTGATCATTGAAACTTAGTCTCTTCATTGGTTTTGGTTTCTACCAATTAAGCAGCATAAGATCTCTATTTAACAGTCCTATCGGAAGACGTGAATTCTCCTACACGCCACCAGGGATATAAGCATGGAGATTAGATATAAGGAGACCAATCTCCATATATCCATTCCCGAAATGAAGTTCTGCCAAGTATATAGTTACAAAACTTCCCGATGAGAGCATGTGTATTCCCTGGGTACAAAATGGCGACGCCCAACACATGATGTCAAAGTATTTATCTTATATTTATTAGATTATCATAAACCTCGGATGCCGCCATTTTGCAACCAGGGAACACACGCGCCCTCATCGGGAAGTTTTCTAACTAAGTACTTAGCAGAACTTCATTTCTTGTTTTGTGAAGTACGGCCATAAGAGATTGGACTACTTATATCTAATCTCCATGGATATAAGGATGGACGTTACAAATTGGTGACAGCGGTGGGATTGCTGCACCACTGAAGATACCTATATAGGCACCGTGCGAAGTCATGGTAGGGAGAGTTAAATCGACGCCAGCGCACGCAGTGGATAATTTAGGCGTTAATGGAGGCTGTTTTATATTTCCGAGCAATCAAAATACATGTGCAAATCTAAATTTTGTTTTAATTTAAAAAATATAGCTGAAATGAGCCACCGAAGTTGTTGTGTTGTGAATTGTAAAAATACAAGCAGCAAAAGTGAGTGTAAATTTTATAAATTTCCAACGTCTAAATGGAAAATAAATCAAAGGAATAAGTGGGTAGCTGCAGTAAGAAGGCAAAAGTTATTATTTTGGCTGGAACTCTTGGACATCTCGTACATGTTCTGATAGAACAAGATTTTTACCTTTAATTTTCGTTTGTGTTTGAAATTCTATTGTATGTTTAATCGATTGAAAACTTGTTTTAATAATTATATCCATGATGAATTTGAATCTGAAAATAAACAATTAATATTTATTCACTCAACAAGTGCCTAAAACTGTCATCATGAAATTACAATTTAATTATTTATTATTTTTCTAGTCTGTTTTGATCTGTCATCAACTTAAAGTAATGTCGTCATGTAACAAACAGTCTCTGGAAAAGAAGTTTTTCTATGATTTCAAGACTGAGAGAATTATATTATCAGCCGTGTCATATGTAAGAAAAGACACTCATTTTTAATGAAAAAATTTAAAAATTACGAAAAATAATATTTTAATAATGTTTTTTGGCCAGGATATTTCTTTTTGCTATCACGTTTTACCAATTTTTTTGAAAATGATTGGAAGTTTCGAACTCATAGCTTATTTTTTCGGGGGAGCCATTCTCAAGAACTTAATCGTTTCCAATTTTTGAAAATAAATCAATTATTATCAAATACAGCAATTTGTTTTTAAAAAATTTGTTTTGGAAAATTGATTTTTAATTATTCCAGCCATTAAAGAATTTATTTTCAAAAATTGGAAACGGTCAACTTGTAGAGAATATATTCTCAGAAAAGTACAAGCACGATTTAAGAAACTTCAATCATTTTTTAAAAAAATTGGTAAGAAGCGATACTTGCGGAAAATCCTATTACAAAAAAACATTATTAAAAAATTATTTTTCGTAATTTTTAAATTTTTTCATTAAAAAGAGTGTCTTTCCGAGCATATGACACGGCTGATGATATAATTTTAGTCTTGAAATCATAGAAAAACTTCTTTTTCCAGAGACTGATTTTTTGGCACGACAACTACCTTTAACCTTATATTTACCGGTTTCTATATCATTTTTATTACGGAGAAGCACGTACTTTTTACTGCTGATTTCATACACAAATACTTCACAAGGAAAAAGCAATCGAATTTTTAAAGTGAATCAAATTGTTTTTTTGTTTGTTTTTTTATTGATAATAAACATTTTTATAACTAAGTCCCATTATAATACATTATAAAAGTTCTCGAACAGCCTCCTTTAGTTCACTCATGCTATGGCGCTGCAGTCACGCACGTTGCCTATAAACGCTGAAAACTTTTGGCGGGATAGTGCTACAAAAACAAAACTCTCAATGTGTACATGGAAATAATGTGAAATGTTGTGATAATATACTGGAAAGAAATTCTTAAATATTTCTCGTGGTTTCCTGTGCTCAGTGGATACCGAGGGTGGATCAAGTAGCTTTCGGCCCACTGGTGCGTGTGGAATCTCGAGGGATATCCGTTCGGAGAATAATTTATGCAAAAGAGCCGCAATCTTCTACCAGGGGTTTGTGGTGGTTTTACTCCCGGTAGCAGTGGGTACTAGCTATGGTACCAAAATTGTAAACGGTTGAATCGAGACCACCAAGAAATACCTCAATCAACCGCAGGTTCAGGAAAAAGGGAAGAGAATCTTCAATATAGAAACGGAGTGCCAGAAAAATTGCACGAATCATCGTAGAACCAGTGAACCTTGTTCTTCATTCGTCAAACTCGTAAAGAGTCACGACAACGCTGAATCGGCCCAAGAAGAGTTACAGCACGGAAAGACTGGCTTTCAACAAGGGACTACGGTTCAACACCCGAAGGATCAGCGACATTCTAGGACTCCGGAAGCGACTTCATGGAACCACGTCGATTGGTGTAAATGGTTGTGAACTGTAGTGTGTTAAGTTGTAATTATAAATTGGATTAGCTGACATCGGAAGAGTAAGTAGCAATAAGAATAATATATATATATTGGTAACATGGCTCCTAGTAGGAAACGTCATTTAGAGGGGAATACATCGAATCTAGGAGAGGCCTCAAATTTCTAGGAAAAAGCGTAGATTAGATAGGAAAGATGGCTCAGATGGTCCGACCGCAATAGGAAACGTGCAATATTTGGACCGCAGAGTCCTAATAAACTAAGGCCTTTCAGATAGTGACCTAGTAAGTTCTTTTAAGTTCAGATAGGGAAGGCCGGGCTTGAGATAGTGAGCATGTAAACGAGTCTCAATCGCAATCAACTGTTTCTAGGACTCCCTTCATTACAAATCCACTAGTAGGACCCGAAAAAATCAAACGAATATGTTAATAGAGGAGACAATTCGAATTTACCGGAAAGAATATGTCAGTCAAGCTATTCTTGAAATATTGTAAGACAGTCATCTCTATGGCTAATCTTAGTGACGCTCCTTACTTAACAATGTTAATCTTGAATAAAATCACTGGCGAAGCGCGAAAACACATCCAAGATAAAAGTGAATTAGAACAGGACGGTATTAAAAACACTCGAAAGAATTTATTCCCAAGAGGAAGACGTGAGCCAAATGCTGCAAGCTCTGTCTAACATGCAAAAGAAACGGGATGAGTCAATTCGAGAATATGGGGGTCGCGTAAATCAACTCTTGAATAAGCTCACCTCGGAGGTCATGGAAAATACGCCTGGAGAAAAAGGGATAGGCTATTCATGATACGGATATAAAATCACTAGATGACGCTATTGCATTAGCTTCTAAGGCCGATCAAAAGCTAAAGAGTTGGGGACGGGTTCATGGGTCAGTACCTGTTTCAATTTCCCCAGTCAGGCATGGATCTGACTCGAAAAATAAATTAGGGCTCAATCAATTTAAGCGCTATCTAAGGTGCAAACGACGAGATACCCATAAACCCAAGCGTGATTCAGACAATGTACAATGTTTTGATTGTAAGGAATTTGGACACTATAAACGTGCCTGTCCAAATAAGAAAGGAAAAATAATTAATAATTGCGAAACTAAGCATGTACCTGAAGTTCTGAACGTTCAGATGAACGAAATGCAAAAAAAATTTTTTTTTTTTTCCCATTTTGGTGATGCAGTTTGATTCATACATGCAAATAAGTAAAGCCTATGCACAAAAAAGTAACAAAAAATTTTGATTAGGGGATAAAATAACCCCCTTTATAATAACAGATTCAAGAGCAACACTATATACCAGAATGACGTGGTTGTTACTCAATTTTTGTAAATTTTATTTACCATAAGATTCACTTTTTTTATACCAAGTAATCTGAGTGGGGTAAGAAAATCGGACGCAATTTCAAAACTGAATTTACCTGCAAAACAAACCAATAATACCAGAATGACGTGGATGTTACAACAATTTTTGTAAATTTTAAGATGACCATAAAATTCTCATTTTTTATACCAAGTAATCTTACGGGAGTAAGAAAACCGGACGCACCCCGAAATACATCTCTACCCACAACAAACTACTAATCGTCCAGAAGGTACGTGGCTGTTACTCACTTTTTTAAATTTTGTTTACCATAAAATTCCCTTTTTTATACGAAGTAATTTGAGTGCAAAACTCGGTTTCGCACCCTTAAAGCTTCCCACCTCTACCTACAGATAAACCACTAATCGTCCAGAATGACGTGGTTGTTACTCAATTTCTGTAAATTTTATTTACCATAAAATCCCTTCTTTTTATGTTCAAGTAATCTGAGTGCAAAATCGGATGCACCCTTAAAAACAACTCCACTACAAACAAACTACTAATCGTTCAGAATGACGTGGTTGCTACTCAATTTTTTTAAATTTTATTTACCATAAAATTCTCTTTTTTTATATGAAGTAATCTGAGTGGGGTAAGAAAAATCTGACGCACCCTTAAAATCCCACCCTGTCTGCAGATAAACCACTAATCGTCCAGAATGACGTGGTCGTTACTCAATTTCTGCAAATTTTAATTTACCATAAAATTCTCTTTTTTTATACTTCAAGTAATTCGAAGTGGGGTGGTAAAACGGGACGCAACGAAAAACCACCCTACCTACAAATGTTCCACTAATCGTTCAGACGCGGCGTGGTAGTTACTCAACATTTTTAAATTTATTTTACCATGTTCTCTTTTTTTATACGAAGTAATTTGAGTGGGGTAAGAAAAACTGGACGCAATTCCAAATTCCACCCCTGGCCTACAGATGAATTCAACGTCCAGAATGACGTGGTTGCCACCAAATTTTTGCAAATTTTAGTTACCATAAAATTCTCTTTTTTATACCAAAGTAATCTCAGTGGGGTAAGAAAATGGGATTCAATTTCAGTTAAAAGCCACCCTACCTACAAATAAAACCACTAATCGTCCAGAATGACGTGGCAAGTCCGGATTTTCTTACCTTAATTAGGATTACTTGGTATAAAAAAGATAATTTTATGGTAAATAAAATTTACATAAATTGAGTAACAACCATGTCATTCTCGACGATTAGTGGGTTTGTTTGCAGGTAGGCAGGTTTTTAAGGGTGCGTCCGGTTTTTCTTACCTACTCAGATTACTTGGTATAAAAAAAGAGAATTTTATAATAAATAAAATTTAAAAAACATTGAGTAACAACCACGTCATTCTGGACGATTTAGTGGTTTGTTTGCAGGTAGGGTGGTTTTTAAGGGTGCGTCCGGTTTTTCTTACCCCACTCAGATTACTTGGTTTAAAAAAAGAGAATTTTATGGTAA